>JAEQBH010002950.1:600000-778823 GCA_016808115.1 Tetrastigma voinierianum | reverse complement strand
TTTTATTTTCTCTTGACTTATTTACTATATATATGCAAAGATATATATTTAGTTTCATTGGTTTTGTAAAAATATTTTTACTCTCTTTATATAATATGCATGCACTATTGTACTTTCTTTTGTTTCAGAATCTTAATATGTATATATATATATATATATATATATATATATATATATATATATATATATATATATATATATATATATATATATATATATATATATATATATATATATATATATATAAAGCAAGTATATCAAACTCAAAATGGCAAAAATATTTAAAATTAATTTAATGTAATTAAAATTAAGTAATTTCAAAACCGACTAAAAAAAAAAATTTTAAATTAATTTATCGACTCATTTGAGATTCATTTGATCAATTAGAATGACATAAAAAAATGTCGGGTCGGCTTGTCGCAATTTGGCCTGCATCATCGATTCACTGAGACCATTTACCGGCCAATGACATTAAAAACTTTGCCGAGCAACTGCTTCCAAATGGCCTGGTGAATTACCGACCACTGAGACCGCGCATCACCAAATTCTATCGATCTAAGAAAAAAATGGTCTTAAAATAGTCTAAATTGTCATTTAAGAATGGCCTATAATTTGCAGACTAACTGGGATTTTGTTTGCGGAAATAATTACCGACGAAAATCGCTGACTAAATAATTTTACTCAGAAATGGCCTGGGTGAATGGATTTGGCTGCACCAAAAAATATCGCTTACCACCAAAACTCTGGCTCCAGACTTCTGATTTTTGGGAGCGTAGAAAGATTCTTATGCCCCCATCAATACTTATAGTTTCAATCGCTTCAATCTTATCGACCTCTATCTTTCTAAATCCAGCCCAAGTATCATGCCTTTCAGACCATAAAGTTGCACTTCTCCCAATTCAAAGACAAGATCGGGCTCTTCACATCTAACAAGACCGACCTCGTGCTCTCTCTCCTCTGCACAATTGTCGCTGATTTCCCTAATACTCGAAAAGTCATTCATGAACACCCCAATTGTCTTTCAACCATATATGAGAATACGGGCCATCATACAACAATAAATGTGCCTCTGTGCATTGCACATCCCAAAGGGCATTCACCTAAATGCAAATGTACCATAAGGATGAAGCCGACGTCGCCTTCTCTCGATCCTCTAGTAATATAATGATCCCGATCAGGAAATCTAATACCCATCCAAGAAACAAAAGAATATTCATGCCCCCGCCAGCCTATCTAACATCTTATCCATAAATGGCAATGAAATGGTCTTTTCTCGTATCCTTATTCAATTCCGATAGTCAATGCAATTTCAACCCGTGGACTGCTCGAAGGTCAGAATATATTATTCTCTCGTCTTTATCACTTCATTGTTCATCTCTTTTTAGGGCACAACCCGTACCGACTCACCCATGCACCGTCGAATATGATAAATTACCCCAAAGATCTAGCCAGCCTTTAGTACTTCCCTCAGGACTACTTCTTTCATGGTCGATCTGGCCTCCTCCGTGCTTCCACCGAAGGCTTCTATGACCATCTTCTAAGAGAATTCGATGCATACACACAAGGATCTAACTTCAAATCGCCCAGACCGGCCTAAGCGCATCCTCGTGATCCCCCCGAGTGCTCAATAACTTATCTCTTCCTCGTCACCGCCGTGGATGCTAAAATAATCGCCGGTGCTAGTGGAGGCCCCCAAAGATAAGCATACCTCAAACGGCCGGGTATGGCTTTGCCCATCTCGGGTGGTCAGCTCAAAGGACGGCATTAACGTCGAGCAATTTCGCCAGGTCTCGTAGCATTTCCTCTTCATTAGCTGGAAGGAGTCCATCAATTTCACATACTCTTCGAATTCTTCTCCTAGCTCTTCTTATTCACTGCATCAGCTAGTTCCAAAGGGTCGGGCAGACACTTTGGCTAGACACTATAGCCTCTACAATCTCTATCATGAAGCATGTATCACTCTCCGGTGTCTATACAGTTTCAAACACATTGAACTCGAATTGTCATCCTCAAGACTCAATTCTCCCCAACTCTCACGTGACATCAATCATTGCCTTGCCGTTGGCGAAATGGCCCACCAATATTTATGGGTATTTCTATCTTCTTCCATGTCTGTAAACGATGAAATCACCGGGAAGATGAACTCGGCTCTTACCTTTACTGTAATGTCTTTTTCACCCCGGGATGTTTTATGACCTCTCGTTTCGCTAACCGGGAGTGTGATCAGAACAGGGCGAGCTTCACCTAATCCCAATCGCTCGACATGGATAATGGCATGAAGTTTATACTAGCTCCAAGTCACACAAGGCCCTCCTCTAACGATGGAGTTCTATGGTACAAGGAATAGTAAACCGTTTAGGTCTTTAATCTTTGTGGCGCTTTCCCTCTCAAGGATGGCACTACATTCCTCGTGAGATCTACTATCTCAATCCGCCTTCTTTCTTCGATGTGATATCCTTCATGAATTTTACATAATCGCATCCGTCGAACGCATCAACAAATGGAATGTTTATATGCCAAGCCAACACTTCCATAAACTCGTGAATCGCTTGTCCAATTTATTCTTCTTCGTGCATTTAGAGATAATGTAAGACCCAAGAAATCCCAATTTCTCAAAACGGCAAAATCGTAATTTTGATTAAAAATCCGAAATTCTGCCTTCCGATCTCGATAACGAAACGGATTCCCACCTGAATCGCCCTTCTGAAATCTAGCTAGCATGTCAATTTCGCCGAATTCCAAGACAAATAATTTACACGCTTTTGAGGCATCGCGCCGTGCCGTAAAACGATTTTACGACGAGTTCATATATAACACGACTCATGTGCCAAGGCGGTTATAAAGAAATGAGGGAAAATGGATTCACCGAGATAGTGCCGAGTGTCAAAACTCTGAGAAAGAAGTACATATGTCATTTTGAAAAAGGTTTAAATGATAATATGCCAAAATTGTAAATAATAATTTTCTTCTTTAAAACAGAGAAGACCAAAAACCTGGAGGTGTTCGAAAAGGTCCAAGAGCGATTTTGCTATTTTCTTTGGAGAGAGAAGGACTTCCTTCTCTAGATTTACAAGAGATCCACTCATGAATTTGTCTAGACAAGAAGGAAGTCATTTACGGAGAGTGGCTTTGCGTGGGTACTGGATTTAAGGAGTTTCGACAAACTCCGTGAGGTAGGGGTTTCTTCCTACTTGGGTTTTACACTTTGTTTAAGTGTATTTATAATGTTTGAGTTGAATGAGGCCGTGAGGTTGCTTGATTCCACCCCAAATCTGACCGAAATGTTAGAATTTTTGAAATCCACTGTGTATTCCGTGGCGTTGCACGGCCGTGGGTTAGAAATTGTGTACTTTGTACAATGATGTCGATGTATAAGGCCTGAATGGCTATGAAATTCTGTGTTAACTAATGAACCGATGATTGCGACGTCGAATAGTAATCGAGGGTTTCACTATTCTCGAGAATAGTGTTCATAAAATAATTTTGTGAAATAATATGTCTGGGTCAAGTGGATTCAAGCCTCAAATCATCAGGTTTGATAATTACCTGCGAGCTATTTTTGGTGTATGAAATGTGAAATTACATGACATGATTGTGTGATTTAAATTCTTATGTAAATATATACGATTATATATTTGCATGTGTGATATCAGAATGGAATTGGCATCATGCATTCCATATGCACTGGGCACCCTAGGACGATAAGAGGAGTGCATGAGTGAGTCTGTAAAGAATGGTTTCGAGGGTTGTCTAAAATGATACCATTCCGATAGTCCATACAAAAATATCAATCGTTGGAGACTACCAACTGATATACACTGAGGGTAGTCCATAACAATATCAATCGTCTGAGACTACCAACCGATATATATATATATACATCTGAGGGTCAGTCTACAAATAAACATAATAATTTGGCTACCGAGGCTTGAAGAGTGTGAGGGAGCCTGAGGACTCTGGTTATGATGATCATTTAGACATTCAAGTAGGATCATGCATTCGCTTGAATGTGTGTTTACTGGAGCATCATATGCACTTAGGGGCGGAGAGTAACCCACTTGGTGATTCCACTATCGAAAGCATTAGCTCAATTGCCGAGATACTATTTTACAGGCAGGAGCGTATGATGGCTCATTCTGTAGGATCGAGTTTTAGAAGAAAGCCAGGACAGACTTTGGTTTATGATGTATGACATGTATTAGAATTCCTCTAATTTTAATATACGTGTCATATAAGAGTAAAATTCGAACTCTTAAACTATCGATATAGTCGATATATATGTTTTGCGTAGCATTGCCTGCGGCCCAAGTGGTCGCTTTATCTCATGTTATCATATAACATGTTCGGGGATAAAAGTTATATGCGTGTTTTGCATTCGTGCAGAGCTCCCATACAAAGGAGACTCGCCCGAGCCTTCGTGAAATGCCCAAGGTCACCCAACATTCACGAAAGATTCCGCGGCCGACGGCAGGCCAACTGACCCCGGCCTGGGGGTGTCACACTAATCAATACCGGGCTCCAAGAGTGGTTAGCCGATCTTTAGCCTCGGTTTCTTCTTTTTCTATCTTGTCATTCCGACCGTCCATCCCGGATTACTTCCCCGCTTCTACCTCTCCTATCTCCGTGGTCGCCTGCATCGCTTAATTCGCCATTTCAACGTGATAGCTTTTACATGTTCATTACCTTCTCATCTCGGGTTCACCTCTGAGTTGCTAGGTAATGATCCATACTGCTTCTCAGTCAACAATGTGGCCATTTGGCTTATTTGCACTTCTAGGTTTCTCGAAGTCAGCCCCTTTGATTCAGAAATGGGCTGACCGGGCTTCAGAAACAAGTGGCGCCGATTTTGGAACGTGGCCTTTGTCTCATTCATAAATGTGCTATGGGAAGTCATCATATGAGCTAAGGCTTCTTCCAAATCCACTTTCTTCTCAGATGGTGGCTTGCTCGCTTGAAGTGATGGCATACTATTCTGATTGTTCCTCCAGCCATAGTTCGACATTTTATTATTCTAGCTTATCTCCAACCCCCGCCTTTGATTATGATTATGATTCGGTACTAAGTATGATATGTATTAATTTATACCGTCCCCGCCGTTGATTCTACCGATTCATACTCGCGGCTTCGCGATCGACATCTTCCCCGATTGACAATCCATAGTACTGTGTTGCCCTCCACAAGACTCGCAGATATCCTAGGATTATTCGAATCGTGATCTCAATCGTACTCGCTACTTCTATAATCATAGTTAATCAGGTGACATGGTTTCACTGGGTTATCAGAACTTCAGGTCCTGGGCTCCCGCTAAGGACTTCCTAGTGGCCGACCTATCTCGAGGCCACCGACATTAGTGGTTGTATCTTCCACATCTCATGTTTGATCTCGTAGTCTTTCATCAAGGCACCTCCCCGCCGAGGCATCAATGATTATCCTAGTTGAATCGCTTAAACCATTATAAAAACGGTGATGCACCGCATCCACCTAGTTAACCCGTGATACGTGGGCATCTCCTCGCAGCTCATGAAATCTCTCCCAAGCCTCGCTGCCTCCCTAATTGTCTGAATGTGTTAATTTCGCACTCAATCGTACGATTCATGGGTGGGAAAATTTTGGTCATAAATTTATGCACTAAGTCATTCCATGATTAATGGAATCCAATGGTCAGGGGTTAGTCAACTTAATGTTTAGCCTACCGCTATGATGGGAATAAATGCAATCCGAGAGCTCTTATATTACTCCATTATACTTGATCGTGTCGCAGTTTCAATAAAACTCAGCTAAATGTGCATCTGGATTCTCACTAAAGTAACCCATGAAACTCCAGATATCAGGAGCATTTGCAGAGTTGTTCTTCAAATTTCAAAGTTGTTCGCTTGAACGTGGGTGGTCATTTCTGATAGCTGACTACACAATCGTAGTGACAAGGCGAATCCCTCGCAGCAGCGTGGGATTATCAAAGCTGTACAAACGATCTGGGTGGCTCGATTCTATAATTTTGTCCATTCCGATCCACCTCGTAGTTCATTCCTTTCTTAGAACTGCCCTTCATCCTCTTGATTCTGCATGATTTTAAATCGTTTACGCTGCTTCCTCACAGAATCGATGTAATGTCCGTTCTAGTTCAAAATCGAATGAAAGTAATTCCCTGCGATTTTGTCTTTGCATGCACACTAATTGCTTTCCTGAAATCTCAAGTATGAAATCGAGACCAAGTCACAGCACAGATGAAATAAGGCACAATATCTCAAACAAAGAAAAAAAATGATTAATAAGTAAAAAGAACTAAATAAAATAAAATTGATCCAAAGTACAATCTATGGCACTGTTGTCAATATCAACACTAAACTTCCCAAGAACAAGACCAAAACTGATGCGCTTTAAAGCCGAGCGCTTAAAAAGTCGGTAAAATGCAGAATCTGCAGCGCAAGCATATTACGCCACGAGTTCACGTAGTGTAGTGGCTAGTCAAGTGTTGTTCCCAAGAAGAGAAGCGTGTTGAATACTGGCTTAGTGACCTAGACAATATTTTGATCCAATCTTATAGCGAATTATGACTAAATTAACAGATTTAAGAAAAGTCTAATACTAAAAATTTGATTTAAGATAAAGATGAGAAAACTAGGGTCTCGTCTTCGCCTCACTACACTGAATATGGATTTTAACCTAGTTAGCGTATTTATTTAATATTTCCATGATTTATGCTAGTGGGTCAAGATCATGTCTACGAGATATTCTCTCTCGAGATATAACCGCCTATCTCGCTAATAGTGTATCAGACTGTCACCCCTCGACTCCAAGATGCATAAATGTGCAAATCTCTAAAGGCTACACTTGGAATGGATATCTCTATTCCCCGTCGACTGCTGTTACTTACCCATGTCCCTACGAGTCATCTTCTCTCTCGATATCAGACTTAAGATTAAGATGCCACACCGTCACATAAAAACATGCGCATTAAATCTTCAGGAGTAAAGCAACCATAGAAATTCATATCCATATTAAATAAACCACAATTAATGTACTAATCCATAATGGTGCGATTAGGGTTGACAAAACCCTAGAGAGAAAAGTTAGTTCATAGTGATTTTCATTACAAACTGAAAGATTTTCAGCATCAAACAAATCAGGAAAAGAAATACGGAAGAAGCCGTCTTCGCAATCCCTTGGAATTCGTCTCCGCCAATCTCTCTCTATCCGTCTCTTCTTGTGTTCAGTCTACCTCCGAATCCCTCTCTTGCCTCGAAATTGCTTCCCTTTTATATCTGATCCGGCCCATCATCGGCCTAGAAAAATCAGAGATTTTAATGCTCCCTGCTTCTGTGGAGGACCTCGCTACGCCGGCGAAGGGTTTCTACTCGAGGCCACCGGAGTGCCGCGACCGTTCATTGCGCTGCAGGCCTCCACGCCGCGGCGCTACGCGAGCGTGGAGCTGGGCCTCATTGCCGCGCACTCGAGGCCCCACCGCCGCACTTCTTCGTGGTCCTCTCTCGGTCGCCTTTTCTCTATTATTCAAATTTCCTTTTTATTCCAATATAGCCATGTCCTATAAAACATTATAGTATGGGGGATTAGCGTAATATTAGTTAATATGAATGTGAATCATGCAATTGAGCTATAAAAACACATAGAAATTGTATTGAAATGCATGCATGATTCACTCCAATCATGACGCCCCAAATCCTGGGGTCCTTTTTTTTTACTATCTTGGGTTCCACTGGACTGGAAACCAAAATTTGGAAACCATGTGTAAACAGTGTCAATGAACAAGGTTTCATAATGCACAACATGCTGTGTTGTTAGTGTGATGTGCCCCAAATCCCGGTGTCTCGTTGACACCCGTCAACTCATATCACCCGTGGTCTCATGAGACCTATACATGAGTAAAATAGCTACTGGGCCTCCATAAATCATTAATACTCATCAAGAATACACCAACTATATAACAATAGTTCAAAAGTTATTACATTACTTAACTAAAACATATATCAAAAATTTCAGTTTTAATACATGTTATACAAATGTGAATACTAAAGCCACAATCCGGCTTTCTTCTAAAACGCGTCTCAGTGAGTGCCGTCCTCCCGTACACTACACGCACTTCGAAATAATGATCCTCGACAGGAGCAATGCCCAAGAGTGATAATTTCCTACATGGGCTACTTCCTCTCACCTAAGTGCACATGTATTACAAACAATCACACTAAGAAAATACATGATCCTACTTCAATGTCTACATGCCTAATCCCATGTCTCGAGTCCTCACCACCTCCCCACACATGCCTAAGCCAAATGCAGCTAAAATTACGCTAAAACAAAAGCTTTTGTTCTTGAAAACTTACTACCGAGTTTCGTGAACACATCAACAACCCTCCGAGGTGAATTGTCGGACGGCTCCGAACAATCATGGGTCCGCCTCCGAGATGAACTGTTGGACCACTCTCCAAGGCAATTCTTCGGAAAATCTTTCTTGAAATTCCTTTCACAACCGTTTTCATTTTTCTTTCATTTTCTTTCATGTCATGCACTCACACCTACCATCTAGGGTGCCCCGATGCATATGGAATGCATTATGTCATTGCCACACAATTCATGTTAATATATTTTACATGTATATATTAACAAAATTTAATTCACATAATTCATGTTATTCAATTCTAGTTAAATCAATAACACCAAAATTAGCTTCATACGGGCTAGCTAATAATCCAAAGAATTCATTTCAATCACCCAACAACACAAAAATCACACAACATATCACGCGACGTAAGAGGAACCCGCATTTCAGACTGCTCACTGGCCACACAAGCAGGATTTCCTTCACTCTGGCTCAAAAGATTTCGAGACCGAAAACACTGGCCATCCAGCCTCAACAAACCCCCATCCATTAAAATGGTTCTTATCCAAAGAATAAACCAAGTAGGAAAAGATCCCTACCTCTTGGAGTTGTCGAAACTCCACAAAACCGGTGTCCACGCGTAGCCCTTACAACATAGATCGACTTTGCTTCTTACTTCGACGAGAACCAACGGTCCGAACACCGGGAAATCTAGAGAGAAGTCACTCTTTCTCTCTCTAAAATCTGAAATTCACACCTACTGCACGTTTTCTTTTGTTCCAATGGAGAAGAAGAAGTTGCTTTTGTCTTATTCATTTAAACTTTTAACTTAATTCCATCATTGCCCTTATGACTTAACGGGCCTTTTGACACTCGCTTTAATCTGCTTATTCATCTCCCGTGTTCACCGATCATGCAATAAGTGTCACATGGGTACATGTAGTAGGTGACTTTGTCAAGCATCACATGTCTCTCACATAAGTCACATACCGCACCATAATCTTGCCTCAAAAACATGAAATTCTTACTGTCTTTAATTCAACGGTAAATTCGACACGGGTAGCTAGGATTTCGCGAGACGATTCCAACTGAAGTCCATTTCATCATTCGTGATCTAGAAATATTTCTGATTTCAATTCGAAATTACCATTTTACTTCTTTTCGTAAAATTAGAATTTTCGAGTTTCCATAGCTAGCCACCGCGGAGAAGTCGACGCGATAAACTGGTCACGAAGGACAACTCTATCACACACGCTATGCCTTATCGCGGTGGCGCACCCAAAGGCTTTGTCGCTGGCCACAGAGAAATTCTATCGCGCACGCACATGCAGCACCTCCGTCTCGCCGCCAGGCCTTATCGCGACAGTTCGTCGGGCCGTGATAGTGTATGTTTTTGTCACGCATACGTATGAACTCCATCGCGACATGGGATCTTCATACCATGATTGAACTCTGTCGTGACCTAAAATTTTAGTGTCGCGAACCTAAAATTTTAGTGTCGCGACCTAATTTCCACAACCTACACATCTCTTTGTCGCGACACGGAAAAGTCCCGTCGCGACATAAAGCTCCTTGCTGCCCCGCCCTCTCGTCGTAACATAGAAAAAACTGCGGATTTCCTAAACCCGGGGTCCGTCGACTACCGTTAACTCACGTAAAATCTATACGCTCAGATTTCGAGACTCATACCTGAGTAAACATGGCCACTTGGGCCCATACACCAATACTCATCAAATGTATACCCAACTATATTCCAATAATCCAAGAGTTAGTTTCATTACTTTAATACAAATACATATTTAAAATCTGCTAAATTTAATACATATTATCCAAAAAACATCAAAGCCACAACCCGACTTTCTTCAAAATCGCCCCTAAAATGAGCCGCCTCTCTCGAACGCTCCCTCGCACCAAAAATATTCCCCGACAGTGGTGAGCTGATCGCCCAAGAGGGAATTCAATTCCTAAATGGGTTACTCCCCACCTATGCATATGCAATGATCCAAAGTAAACACACACCAAGTAAATACGTGATCCTACTTGAATGTCTACACACATCCCCATGTCTCAAGTCCTCACCCGACTTCACACTCGCCTGCCAAGTGTATGAGAAAACACCATTTTCAACAAAACTTGTTGTTCTCGAAAAATACACCATCGAAATCTCTAGAAAATATGGGACTACCCTCCGAGGCGAATGTGTCGAGGAACCTTCCGCCAAATAGTAATGGTCCCCATCGAAATGATCCTCAGCTCGGACTGTCTCCTAACCCCATTCTCCGGAAATTCATCCTATGAAATTCCTTTCGCAACCATGTTCGTTTTTTCAGAAAATTCATGTCATGCACTCACACTAAATTTCTAAGTTACCCCGGTGCATATGAAATGCAATATGCCATTTCAACCATTTTTATACCAATATATAAAATATGCATATATTCTCAATTTTACAATCACACCACATGTAATTCAATTTTTTATCAACCATCACCTAAATTAAATTTCACTTGAGCAATCTACACCCATCTCCAATGGTTTACACAATTATATTCCATATAATTGTGACATCATGTTAACACCTCAAGCTTATGCATTAGCCTATCTATTTCCACTCAACTCAAGTCATTCATTTCACACAATTTCATACACACCACACATGGACGTTTTTTGTCCAAATCATACAACTCGGGACTGCTTTTTGGGCCAAATTCTCAAAACAAAGTAGTGGGTCAGTCTGCGGAGCGTACCCCACTCATCCAACATTGGTTCCACTTTTTGAAACCGATATCAATGGCCATTTCCGGCCTCATACACACAAAAACACAATTTATTGTATAAATTATACCACCAATTGCCCAAACAGTCCGTGGACTGTCACTAAACTGCTCAAATGGGCTCCAAAATTCCAAATAATCTACCCAAGTTTTAGATCGATCAAACGTCCCTCACTACTAATCAACTCAACTATCAACAAAACACTTAAACAAAGTGTAATCTCAAGTAGGATAAAACCCCTACCTCATGGAGTTTGTTGAAAACTCCCAGAAACCTGTGACTCCACACGTAAATTTCTCGCTATGAGCAACTTTGCTTCTTGGCCCGAAGCAATCCGACGGTCCGAACTCCCGGAAATCTAGAGAGAATGAGCACTTTCTCTCTCTAGAATTCAAAAACCTAACTTTCTGCACATCTCTCCCTTCCCCTGCATGTTTGGTCTTCAATTAATGGAGAAGATGAGCACTATTGGTTATTTTGTCTTTTTCCTCATTAACAAATTCTAAAATTCCCATTATGTCCCTTCTCGATTTTGACACTCGCACACCCTATTGTCCATTTATCATCTCTACTCATGCAACATGTGTCACATGAGCATGTTATGTGTGACTTTTGTCAAATCACATGTCGCTTTACTTGACCCGATACTAAGACTCAAAAAACGTGCAAATTTCGACTGCCTCTTAATTGGCGTGTTAGCTGATTCATAGACTATCCCAACTATGAAACTGCTTGGCCATCCAACATCTAGGAAAATCCGCATTTTTTCCAAATTCATTATTTTGCTCCTTTCGGTAAAATCTAATTTTATCTGGCCTTACAAAATCCTCACGCGACATGGATTTTCTTTCATGCCATTCCCTCATCGCACTTCAAAGCCTTATGTCACTAATTCAAAAACTCTCCCTCGCCAAACAACTGGCCGCGACACGAAAAGTCCTGTCACGACACTAAACCTTATGCAGCCTCCATTCCCTGTCGTAACATAATTTCTCCTTACCTCATTCCACCATGTCGCACTTACAACCTTCGCTCGCTTTCAACCATATTGCAAATACAATTTTCTGCCGCAACACAAAATCTCTTAACTCGCAACACTGCTGCGACATAAAATATTCTCGCGACATAAAAATCTCTCCACCATCGCTTAACTCGGGCTGCGGACATAAAACATTCCTTGGCCATGACAAGAAAACCCTAACCCAGGGCCAAACTTTGTCACGACACAAATCGGGCTTGTCGCAACACGCGGCCCCTCGGATTCGGGCCACATTCCCGTCGTGACATAAAACACCCTGGGCCGCGACACAAAACCCACTCGCAAGACACAAATCCCACCGGTACGCGACGCAGAGTTCCGTCGCACCCAAACCTGCCAACGTGCAGTAGTCTTTCTAGGCCTTTTTTGCACCTTTAGCTCTCACCCAAATGCGGTAAATTCCCCATACTATCGCTCCATACACATTTCAAGTAGCAAGACAAAAATCCGTGGGAAAACTATTAACACTACATTGAATAAGTCCAAAATAAGTTTTTATTACAAAACTTCTCATTTCATGTACAAACCCGGATATTGGCATCCGTAATGTTACAGAACTAGGAAAATAAGCCAGATCCGGGCCTTTCTTCACCACACTATGGTCATGCGATGAGTTCCTTCACCGATGTACCTCCCGTGACTTGAAATATTTTCCCACGACTATGAGCAATGCCCAAGAGAGAGCCCTCCTACAAGTGGCTACTCTACCCAAGTGCACATGCAATGGCAAACACACACACATTCAAGTAAAACTTGCGACATTCCTACTCAAATATCTACATACCGTGGATGGCACGCTGGCTCGCCTCTATCCCATGTCCCGAGTCTTCACGACTCCCCCACACATGCAAACGCAGCATTTAAAACTCGTTTTCAAAACAAAAGATTTTTGTTATTAAAAACTCATCACATTCCGGTTATAATTTCTATCGGACATAATTCGATAAGATTTGTCGACAACCCTCCGATATAATTCTATCGGACATCCTTCGAAGAAAAATTCCGCGACAACACTCCGATAAAATTTTCTGGACAATCCTCCGATAAAGTCGCTTTGTTCAAAAACCATGTTATGCACTCACACCCGTTTCACGAGATGTCCCCGTGCATAAATGCAAATGCAAATGCGCCATTGCCTATTATCTATGCTACATATACAATGAGTGCCATATGTGCATTTCTATTCACGCAAATTCACCATGCATCATTTGGACAATCATATCAGTCAACATATAATTTCCAAATTAAATTACACAATTCATGCCAATATTCCTAATCACACAAATATCAACATAAATTGCACACGATCAGCATGTCATTCAAACCAAGCAACGACACACAAAATGGTCCTAATCTCACCTGTGAAACAAGGCACCTCTCTGGCCCCTCATGGCAAGGAACCATTTTAGTCTGGCTCATCACTGCCCCCGCCGTAAATGCTCCCTAAACACCAAAACACACAACAAAACCTGAAGATATCAGTCTCGAGACCAAAACCAATCTCAAACACAGTCTTGGACTACTTGAAAACGGTCCTAAAAATTTCCAACATTTAGTCCCAAAATTGGGATCGAACTGCGCGGCTCACGCCCGAAGAAAACCTGGCTGTCATTAAATGGCCTTTAAGCTAGAAATAACCAAGGTAGGAGAAAACCCCTACCTCTTGGAGTTTGACGAAAACCCTAGATTCTTATACCTATGTGACGCTCTCATTGTGTAGATGAACTTTGCCTCTTTCTCCGACGAAAACCGACAACCCGATCTCCGTAGATCTTAGAGAGAAGGTAGAGCTCTTTACCTTAATGCTCTTCTCACGCACTCCAAATGCCTTTTCCTCCTCCTCAGCTTTTCCTTCTTTCTTCCTTTCTCTCTTTCTTTCTTTTCTTTGATCTTATCCACTCCACCCATCAAGTGGGAAACTTCCCCACTTTCTCATTTCATTTTATCTCTCCATTTGACACATGACTTAAATGAGTCATTCAACTAAGTCATTATGTAAGTCACTTGCTAAGCACCATACGACTATCATGCCACAGGTTCATCTCCTAAGGTGACATGTGGCATCCACATGTGGCACCACCCCTTGTGTCACCCGATACCCGATGCCTCGAAAAACATGAAATTTCAACTATCTCTAATTCGACGTAAATTGACCGGTAACTAGGATTTTGCGAGACAAATTCAATCTGAAACTGGGTTTAATCCGAGATCTAAAATATTTCAGGCTTCAACTCAGACTATTACAAAATTATCGCCTTATACCTTTTTCTCGTAAAAAATGAATTTTTCCGTAGGTTTTACAAATTTCCAATTATTATAAATGTCAGGTAGTAATGCATTCAAATACCTTAAAATGATGCATTAGCGTTCTTTTTAAAAATATGCATCCAAATACAAATAGCTTAATGAATAAAGTACTCATGACATAAGCCTCATCTATAAGCTTTTATAAAATAAATACTTAATTAAGTTGTTTACTCCAAGCATACAGTTTCAAATAAATAAATAAATAAATAAATAAATAAATATATATATATAGCATAGAAAGAGTATATATATATATATATATATATATATATATATATATATATATATATATATATATATATATATATATATATAATTTCTTTTGTTTCAAAAATTTATTGTTTCAAAATTTAGATAAAAATTAAAATATTGATTTTTTTAAAAAATAAACAACTAAATACTTTATGATCCAATTTAAATTTTCATCACTGCTTTATACTATATATAAATAAATAAATAAATTAAAATATATATATATATATATATATTAAAAATTTTATTTAGAAAATTTATTGTTTTAAATTATATAATTAAAAGATTGATTTTTTTAGAAAACCAAACATCTAAATACTTAATTCTATATGTCGACATGCTCTACCAGAGAACATTCAAAAAATTTTAAAAGCAAGACATTCAAAGAGGTGAGGGTTTTAAGCTCAAACAAAGTGCTTATTTGTCAAAAAATAAAAATAAAAAAACTAAATTTATATCAAACATTATATATTAAGAAAATTTGTATTTCTGTGATTGAGTAAAACAAACAAAATAAACAAACGCCTACCTAACTCGGCGTAATGGATTGGGACCCAGATCGTACTGGAAGAGGAAGCTGGAAATTTCTCGTGTTGGATCGCAAGGTGTCGAATCTTTCAAATCAACAGTAATGAGCGTTTGACCAAATGAGAAGATGAGATCTAAATTGTCTCTGGTAATCGGAGTTTCACAAAGAGCCTTAGTCTGCCAACTTCACTTGAGTATGCTCCAGAGTAACTCAATCATGCACTCAATAGAGGTCCACTGGGTAATTCAAAACAATATCATCACTGATGTGGCATTACAATTCACCTGAAGGATACATGGTCAAATTTCTTATTTCACCAAAAAACATCTCAAAGCATGATCATTGCAGATCAAATAGGTACTCCCATGCTAAAATGTAATCAAAACTCTAAACACAACCACATGTTAGATAGGCAACTGGGTGTTAGAAGACTTACCGAGTTTGATGCCCAAATTCCGCTGCCCCACTTAAACCTTTGCGGCACTCTTTCTTCTGCTTCACAGAACTGGTTTGGCCTCGATCGTGAAACCTAGAGAGAAAGTGGAGCTTCTCTCTCTAAGATTTCTCCCCCTTTTCTCTTTCTCCTCCCTCCTCCTCCATCCCACCGGTTGGTCCAAGATGGTCAAGTTTGGAGAGTACTTTCTTTGCCACATGTCAACACCCCATTGGCTCCTTGGATTACCCTTATCACCTTATCCATTCTATACGATTTCTCTCCAGAATACATCAAAATAATTTAGAACTTTTATAATAATTTTATTATATATTCCAAGTATGAATTGAGTCAAACTTGGTTTTTTTCTTTCTGGGAAAATTTGATGCACCGTGAAATGTGAAATAAAATGTGAGCATATGATTAAATGTTATATGCTAAAATGAGAAATTGATTGAACTCAAATAAACTCAAGTGTAAAATGGAAAATTGAATTGTAAAATCAGGACCTAAGGGTCATTTGTGAGAAAGAACAAAGGCCCAAGAGTGAATATGGAGAATTTAAAATGCAAAATAGAGAAAATATATGGGTGATAGCATTTAGGAGAACTTAAGTCCAAAAATGGATTTCCGTGGGCCAATCAAAAGCCTTATGAGAGTTAATGACTTGCACTACATTTGGTCTTAGAACATTTCATTTGAGAAAAACACATCTGGGGATTCGAGAGAAAGAGGCTGTGTATTTCTGGAGAAGAAGAGGTTTTGTGTGATTCTTCCCTTTTTTGCTCAAGATCTTGCAAGAAGGAACATGAAAAATGCTAAGGCTTCCAAGTGCAAAGGGGATTTAAGGTAAGAACCAAACCCTAAAATCTCGATGATGTTCGTTGGAAACTCAATCCATCCACACGAAGTTTCGTCAAGGTTGGTTTCGATGATATTAGAATGTAATCGAGTGATTCCTATGTTTACGAGGATTTGGGGTGATTTTGAGAAAATCGCAGTGCGAGGAAACCGAAAATCCGCAAATCTGCTCCTACGCAAGATGTGGAACCCACTCGGGCATGCACTACCGCCAAGACGTGATATTTCACGAGGTGCCAAAATGGTACCCTCTTTGGGTACGCCTACTAAGAGAGAAGCATTGCCACGCCTAGCGAGCTTTACGCCTACATCAAGCAAATTTCGATTTTGCTTCCAAACACCTCATTCGTACATCGATAGTTTATGAGCCCACAAATGATTAATGGAGGTTTAAACAAGGATAAAACTAAATGAAAATGTATCGCACTACGCCCTAGCACATTTGTTAAGTGTGAGTAGTGCTAGTTTACTAAATGTGATGTGTGTGGATTTGCTAGTGGGCCAAATGCAGGATCACCTAATCCCAAAGATTGTGATTGAAGGCAAGGCAAAAAGAAAGAGATAGATTGGTTTGTTCTATCTTCTCTCTTATTCTCGCTTTCCATGTTTGAAATGTTTGTTCTAAATGTATAAGAAAAGCATATTGGATTTTTAATTGGATTTGAGGCAATTGATCGTGGAAATGCTTTCATAAGTATTGAAATGCACTATTTATACAAATGTACATATTGTACTCAGATTTTCTATAAAGGATTCAACGCTTCACATGAATGTTAATCGTTTAATTCACATTAAGGATAGATTGGTATACTAATAAGGGTCAAATTAGCAGTACCGCGAACAAACATATTGATGTGTCACTCCGATCAACAGCCCAAAGGGACAATATCAGTAGTGTTCACGAATTAAATTTTAATAACCGGGCCAAGAACCCAATGGATCAACTATGCTATAAAACAAATAAGCTTTAAACTTACCGCAGCTCTAGCAGACTGCGGCGCTGATTCGATATCCTCGTATACCAAAAACATAAAAGTAAATTTGCGGCCGTTGGTAACTCGAATTGACTTTGAGATCCATTAGCTTGGCTCAATCTGAAGTATGATTAAAATTGAAATGAAAATAGCACAGAAATGGGCCGATTTTAGTTATAAATGATTTATTTGATATGAAAGCATACATTTGGAATGATTAATGAACCATAAATGATTGTATATGAAATAAGTATATGTATTGTATTGACATTGATCATTCAAAAAGATTTGAAAGTTTTGTTTAGTAAAATTGCATGATTTGAATTAAAATGAAACTGAAGAATGAAATTGTATAGAACCACTAAGCTTGAAAATGCTTAGCGTGTAGTGTTATCTATGCGCAGGTACTGATTAAACAAGAACGGAGAAGGCAAGATCGAGGAGCGTCGAGTCATAGAGAAAGAATTGCAGAGTATGCTCCAACATATGCATTTCACTCCCTGTTTTTTTTTCTTTTTTGAACATTGAGATTTTGTAAAACACTAACTCTAAACATCTACTTTTAGAATCATATTTGAAAAGGCTTAATATGCCTTTATGTAATCGTACTTTGTAAAAAGGAAATGTTAATGGGCCTACCCCTTTAAAAACGCTTTTGCATATTTGAAAGGGATTTAAGCCAATCATGTACGCTTCGTGTTTTTGATAAAATGATTTTGATAAAGGATATGCAGGAATCGAGCATCCTCGAATCCTATTTTAATTCGCCAATCGGGTTAGACAGAAAAGGTGCTGTCTTCCAATCATATGTCACACATGTCTCTTATGGGTTCCACTCAGCCTTTGTTCACTTTACCCCGCACTTGACACGCGACACTGCGGAACCACTCATCATGTGCCAAGTGTCCCGTGATTACCTTCTCTAACATTGCCCAAAACGCAAATTCACTATCTCATACTACCGAAATTCGAATGCGTAGCTAGATTTTCATGAGACGATTCTTTAACTGAAGTTTGTTTCATCATCTGATATATAGAAAAAATTTGGATTTTTAACCGAAATTACCGTTTTACCTTTCTCAAAATTGAATTTTTCTCGAAGCTTTTATATATCGCTATTTTGACTTAAATCAAATCTAACGGTTAGAATTAAATCACAATGATTTTTTGACAATCCAATGACTATTTTGACTCCAAAAAAATTCTATAAATACCCCTAAAATCATACAATTTATTTACAAACTCATTCATACACATCTAAACTCCATTCGACTCTTTGTAAATTATTTTTATTTGTGATTTATCTCAATATTTTTTAAAGATCTTGTTATGAATATTGTCTTCATCAAGATGGATCCTTCATCAAATAAATGTAATGGAGCCACATGGATCTTCATATTTTGGTTTTAAATGACTATCAGATTATAATTTCTATAAATTATAATTGATGATGCTTTTCAATCTGAATCACGAGCGTGTCGATAGTCGCCTGGGCCCTGGCTGGCTCTAGACGTTGGACTCCCCTGCAAAAACAAGAAACAAAGAGGATCGGCGGGGGCTCGCCTATTGCCTCTCCGATGCCTAAGTCAATTCTTCCTTGATTAAAGAAAAAATCAACTACTTAGAGGGCGACGTTCCGTACCTTCACCAATCAGCGGCCTCGGCATTTATAGTAGATGTTCTTCCCAATCGATGAGATGATTTAGATTCCCTCTTACTGGCCTGGGAATTTTCTCGTCCTTATCGCTATCGACTAATAAGGGATAATTATGACAAAGTATCGAATTATCTTACTTCCCTTGATGTCGAGATTTGATTTACTTTACAGATAGCGGGCTCTTAGTCATCCACAGGTTACTACCTGGGGCGAATGAATTGAAGCTCTTCGGGCCTAAGTGCTGTGGAGCCCTCGGTGTTTCACTGGTCCTGGCTTCAAATCTTTAAACCTACTACTGTGGAGCGGGCATACGCACCTATTTTCAAACCTAATCGTTTCAAATTCTCGTTACGCGAGCGTGGCAAGTGGTCAGATCTTTTCGAATCAAAAAGTACTCCACGCGGGCCATTCAGTATCGGGGTTTGGTTGGGGCTTTGTCATTGTCATATGTCCCGTGGATAATGATGACTTTTCGACTTCGCGCCTCATTCTCTCTCTGTAGTTCCTTCGCTCTTCGAACATCCTCCGACCAAGTAAATTTCGCTCCTCGATCTCAAGCTTTTTACTTTTCGCTAGCCGGCCTCCTTTTCTTTAACATTTGTCCGACCTTCCGTTCAAAAATCTCTTTCGGGCGCTTTGTGATACCTTGCTTAGTGGTCACCCTTTCGCTCCGCTCCTAGATCAAAGGCTCTTTTCCTTTCAGGTCTCTTCGAGCACATGCTCGAGGCGCTGTGGCTATCTTCGTGAGGTCTGCTTTACCATCTCATACTCCCATGGGTCCGGCCATTCCTCTTCGCTGTATAGGAGGTGACTCCTCCAGGGTACCCGATTCAAAGGGACAGTGGTGAATCCGATCGCTTAGGATGTGGTCGTCTTCGAGATGCCCCGGGGAACTCTCCTCTCCCCTCGGGGGGGTAAAGGCAAGGTAAAATTGATTTAGATTAAATACCATGTGGGGTCTAATATTTGAAGTCACCGTGCGTAATGCTCCCGCGGTGGGACCTAACACCGCACTTGAGCCTCGGTATGCAAGGGGAAATTTCGAGACGATATAGCCCCGCTAGTGTTCGTGTCCCGGGGTCTCCCGACGCTCGACTCCTACGTTGTGCAAGTGCCCAAGATGGTGTGCTTCTTCGAGGTGGCCTTCAACAATGGCCTCCGTTTTCCTCTACATCCCTTTATAAAAAGGGTCTTGCAACATTTCAACGTCTACCCCTCTCAACTTTCGCCTAATTTCTGTGATATTCCGACCAAAGCATGTGGGTTTTCTTAGGGATAAGTGGCTTGGGTGCTCCTGCATAGCCTGCTCTCGACCTTTAGTGTGAAGGAAGCCGCTGAGGGCTTTCTTTATTTATCTAAGCGTTCCAACGCTCCTATGATCATCTCGGATCTCCCGTCTTCCCATAAATTTTAGAAAGAACGCATTGTTAGTGGCCGCACTTGGGAGCACGATCCTTGACAAGGAAGACACCCTCGGGCGTCTGTGCTGTCCGACCACTCCCAGAATCGCGTGAGCTGGCTTTGGCTAAGCTCTGGCTTAGCTTTCTTGCTAAAATTGTAGGGTATCCCTTGGCCTTGCATCGGCTGCGCGCTTCGTAGATTCTCCTCGATCTTAGCCTCAAAGACAAGATCGTAGCTGGTTGGCCAAGGTCTTCCTCAAGTGTTTACTCCGAGCTATTAGGCCTGATATTCCCTGATCTTCAGTTCGAGGTCCTCCCGCCCGCTTACTTCGAGGCCTTCACCCCCATCCGCGC
Organism: Tetrastigma voinierianum; assembly: GCA_016808115.1. Taxonomy (NCBI): domain Eukaryota; kingdom Viridiplantae; phylum Streptophyta; class Magnoliopsida; order Vitales; family Vitaceae; genus Tetrastigma; species Tetrastigma voinierianum. The sequence continues at coordinate 757,907 of JAEQBH010002950.1, read as the reverse complement.
GAAGATGTCTCACGACTGGCCTCCCGCTGTCAAGCCTACTCAAGGGAGAGCTTCAAGCTTTCCTGGGTGTGGAGACACCGTCCCTAGGATTCTCGTAGCGTGGCGTAAACCCCGACTCCTCGAGAAAGGCCACCCGCCCCGTAAAAATCCCGAGGTCAGGAACGCCTTCATCACCTCGCCCATGTCCCAGCGGCAAAGGGCAAATGTCAAGCGCCCTCCGCCAAGGTTCTAGGATCCCCAAGTTTGCGTGCCCCGTCTGGCTCCGCCGTAGCCAAAGATCTCGGGAGGGCCGCCGAGCCCATCACAAGCATGCCCCATACCTTTGAGTCCTCCGCGCAAAGCGCTAAGCCTCCTCCTTCTGAGTGTAAGAGTCGGGAGGAAGCACCTAAGCCGACGGAGATGAGGATTCCTTGCTCTTCAATGCTAAGCTTGCTGCTGGTGTGATCTCGTCCGTCCTCAAGGATTCCTCGATCTAAGAGGCCTGTGCTCCCACCTGGGCCGGGAGGAAGCTCCGCTCTATCCCTCTGTGGGCCGCTCCCAAGTTCCCGTGTCTTTCTATGTTTGCCTTTATCTTGGTTTTGAATTGTGTGTTGACTTTATGTTGGGTATCACAGGTGGCTACCCATATGAAGAGTTTGGAAAAAAGGGCCAGACTGAACAAGGGTCACATCAAAGCCGCCAGAGCCTACAAAGCGAGAGTGGCTGCTCTTACCTCTGAGCGAAATGAATCGCTGATCGGGTTTTTGTACATGTACTGGGAGGAGGCCGTGAAGCCTGTGCTCTGACTTGAGGCATACTAATGGCGCGCTCTAGCGTTGTGCCGATGGTAGGGAAGAAAAGGCCTCGAAATGGCTTAAGAGCGGGCCGAGGGCGAAGCCGAGGTTGGGTGGACGAAATAGCAGCCGCCCAGATGATCTTACTAAAGGGCCGGGCGCCCAGACCGCCCGTGACCGAGCTCAGGTAGTCAGGATGAGCCGCAATCATCCCAAATGAGCTACTGCAACTCGAAGAGCCATGTGTCACAGAGATGAGCGTGAATAAAGCAAATACATAGATAAAGCCCGTCGCGAAACTTCCGAGGCTGTGAGCTCTATTGAATGCCTGTCCGAGGAGTGTCATGGGTTGCGAGGGGACCTTCAGAGGCAGGAAACTCTGGTTGTTCAGAGGAACAGAGCGATAGCGAGTTTGAGGGATGAGGCCCGTGACCTTCAGCTGGCTTCGATGTGGCCTTCGCTTCCAAAGGAGGGCTGATAATGCCTACCCAGCTCGGACTCTAACTTTGATATCCCTGGGAAAAGGACAAGGGAGGAAGAGAGTCCCTTTTCCGTCGAATTGCTCCGGTGCCAACCACCCGGCCGAGGCCCGCTCCTTCTTCGCCTTCTACTCCCACTCGCGCCCGACCGGCCTAAACTTCTTTGTATAATTTTGCTTTTTTTTTTTTACGTTGGGCTTCGAACCCTGGATATACGTGATGCCGTTCTCAATGAATACCCCATTTTCTATCTCCTCGCTTTTTTTTTTTCTTTATAACTCGCTTCGATGTCAGTTTTACCTCGCCGACTGGATCGTACAGGCGGCCTTGTCCGAGCGGGGGCCGAGTTCTCACTAGGCCAGCCGAGGCTCCATGGCTAACTCGCTTGAGCTGAACTAGCCCTCCTGGGCTACCAGGCCTTAGTTGAGTAGTCGAGCTCTTCAAAACTGAGCCGCTAAGGCTCCATGGGCTAATCTGCCTGAGCTGAACTTGCTCCTAGCTACTGTGCCCTAGTCGAGCAATCGCTTCCTTCAAAATCGGCGCCTAAGGCCCGGCTAATCCGCCTCGAGTCAACTCGCCTCCCGGGTCTACCAAGCCTTAGTCGAGTAGTCGAGCTCTTAAACCGAGCGCATCGAGGCCCGTGAGCCAACCCCCGCCCCGGGATCCGGGAACCGGCTCTCGAGCTACTGTGCTCCACAGGAGCAAATGAGCTCTAAACCGAGCCGCTAAGGCCCGTGGCTAATCCTCGCCGAGCCAAACTTTGCTCATGGGCTACTGTGCCTTACTGAGCAATGAGCTCTTCAAAACCGAGACGCTGCGCTCCACGGGCTAATCCGCCCGAGCTGAACTTGCTCCCCGGGCTACCGTGCCTTACCAGCAAATGAGCTCTTTAAAACTATGTTATCGAGGCCTGCGGCTAACTCCGTCTGAGCCGAACCGGGCCTCACTACCAGCCTTAAAGAGAAAGCAACAGCCTTCAAAACTAAGCCACGAGGCCCGCCACATGTTTGAACCTGGACCCCCGCTCTCGGCTACTAGCCTTAGTCGAGCAAATGAGCCTTTAAAATCGAGCCACCGAGGCCCGTGGCTAATCATCGAGCCGAATCTTGCTCCTAGCTACCAGTGCCTTACCAGCAATCGAGCTCTTCAAAATCGAAATACGAGGCTCCACGGCTAATCTTCCCGGGAGTCAACTTCGCTTCTCGGGCTACTGTGCCTTAGCCGAAAGGGGCCGAGTTTTCAACCGAGCCCTAAGGCCCGCGGCCAATCCGCCCGGGAGTCGAACTCGCCCCGGGCTACCAGCCTTAGTCGAGCAAATGAGCAAATGAGCGCCGAGCTCTTTAAAACTATGTTACCGAGGCCCGCACAACCTCGCCCGAGCCGAATCGCCTCGCTACCAGCCTGCGCTGAGTAGCCGAGCTCTTCAAAACTCGAGCCGAGGCTCGCGAAGCACCCGCTAAGCCGAATCAGTTTCTTTGGCTAACAGCCTTAGCGCTGAGCAAACTAAGCTCTTCAAAACTCGAGTCGCCGAGGCTCCGGCTAATCTTCCCGAGCCGAACTCGCTTCCCCGGGCTACCAGCATTAGCCGAAAGCAATGAGCTCTTCAAAATCGAGTCGCTGAGGGCCCGTGGCACGATTTGACTTCATTCCTGGAAGATGCGCGCCTTAATGCCGGGTTTACGGAGAATCGACGGGCTTACGGAGAATTGGAACCGATTGCGGCGATTTTTCGAGTGCTCCGCCTCTCTTATAAATTGTGAATCTCTCTCAGAATGGAGCTTCATATGTTTCGAACCTTCTTCCCTTTGGGCGTAATTGGAATTCTCGTATGGCGGAAGGCCAAGGCTCAGTCAGTTCAGGGGGTCCGCCTCGAGATCCTTGGACGGCGCTTTCTGCCCTCATGGTCCTCCGCTCAGAGGAGCTGTGTTTTTCCCTAGTTCCCTTTATGGAGTTATGTTATTCCCAGCTCCGCCCAATGACTGAGCTGCATAGGAATGCATCCGGAGAGGGTGGTGTACTTAAATAAGAACTTTTAGTACCGCTTTCTCTATTTTCTCCTCTTTTTTCTTCTCTTCCTTCTCTTTCGCTTCTTTCTTCTCCTTTTCCTTCTCCTTTTCCTTCCCATTCTCACTCTCTCTTCTTCTCTTTCTCTTCTTTCTTCTCCTTTCCTTCTCGTCGCAGCCTCCTATTTCCTCTCTTTCTCTTTCTTTAGATTTTTCTGCTGAGGGAACCGCTCATCGCTCATTCCTCTCAAGATGTAAGGGATGGCACTGCTGATTGTAATCAATTGTACCTTTATTAGAATAAAGAACAATGTTTGTTTTTGAAGCATGAATATGTGTGCTTGAAGCTGTAATTTCTGCAAGTTACCCGTTCGAAAGTTGTTTGCTTTTTTTTTTTTATCGGGATGCCTCACTTTTTGATCCATAAGGATATTAAATAAAGTAATCAGCGAACACACAGACTGTTATCTTAAAGCTGATAATACTTTGTTAAAGATTACAATCCGAGGTTGTTCACTGATGTAAACGCCGAGATGCTTAGCGCTCCAAGAATGAGGTGGTGAATTTTCCTTCTTTATGTCCGGAGTCTCGTAGTTTACTAGTCCGACGACGCGAGACACGCATAGGCCTTCCTAGTCACCTTAGCTTTCCATGTGTCGGATTCTTTCTCGTAGAAGAAGCTTTTTTAAGACTAGGCTGCTTCGTAGCTCCCGGGTTTGACCTTTTCGTCGTAGTGACTCCTCACGCCTTCCTTGGGTAATCTTCAGACGCTTCGGGACTCCGATCACGCTTTCTTTCATCTGGGGAGGTCTGAAGCCTAGCGAAGAGCTCTTTCTATAAGTTCCGCGCTTGCCAATCTAACTGGGGGATTTTAATCCGATCTCATCAGGGCTACCACCTCAAAGGCTAAAGGCTAGAGTAAATGGGGCTCTCGAGTCGCTTGACTCGCGGTAGTTCTCGTATGCCCATAACTCCTCGGGGGAGGTATTCTACCCATTTGCCTTTTGCATCTTCCACCTCAGTCTTTAATCACGCTTTTAAGTGGTTCTACTTGTTGACTTCGTCATTCCATTAGATTGTGGACGAAATTGGACGAGTAATATTCCCGATCCCGAGCCTCCGCACGTAAACTCAACTCTGATCATTAATCATTCCCACTGCTTGACACTGTGGCCCTTGATACTCAAACTCCGCATATTATGGCACGCCAAACGAAGTTGCGTACCTTTTGTTCCGTGATGGTAGCCAAGGGCTCCGCTTCTGCCCATTTGGTGAAATAATCCACTTCTACGACGACAAATTTGCATCGTTCTTCCAATGGGCGTAGGCTGTCCCACATGTCTAGCCCCATCAAGCCAAAAGGCCAGGGCTTGTGATTGAAGTCAATGGCTCAGATGGGAGGTGAGATTCTTGACGTGCTCTCGACAAAATTCAGATTTCCCCGACTAGGCTCACAGGCTCTAAGCATTGCACAAGAAGATCCTCATTTTAAGACCTTTCGCTGCTCGAGCCCAATGTGATTTACATACGCCTTCACAGATTTCTCAAGACGTAACTGCGTCCCCTCCCGCGATACACTCGAGGACGGGTGGAAAAACCCCGCTTTATAAAGGGCCCCTCAAATAATGAACCCGCGCACTTCACCTGCTTTGATGCCTCCTTCGATCGCTTCGCGCAGTCCTTCTGTCATAGTCCCAAATGGGGTCCATCCAAATTTCGTCTCTGGAGCATGACAAGGGAGACCTCTTCACACTGAGATCTACTGAGGGCTCAAAGGTGCTCGACGCGCCAATTTGTCGAGGTCTCTTGGGGAGGTCGGCTGCCGCCGCGCGAAGGCATCCGCCGCGAATTTTTTTCTCGTATGTGTCCGACCGAACTAGCATTTAACTTCCTCAAAGAATTACCGTGACCTCGAGGTATGTGGATCATTTTTTCACCTCACCTCAGAGGTGTCTTCTATCTACTTTACTACCAACCTGAGTCGCCGTACACCCTGCCGGGATCAACTCACTGAACGCCAGTGAGGTCGAGTCCACCTATGATGGCCCCATACTCGCCTCGCCACGGAGGCCCTGAACTCCAACCGAGCGCATACTCCGATATCCATTCCCTTCCTGAGAGGTCCGACCAATTTCGCCACCTCGGGCCTCGCCACTCGCCCGTCCGACCACACCCGGCCCGCCCAAATTCGCCACTGGCCCACAGCCCTCCCAAGATAAAGTCCGTGGGTCAGGGTCGCAGGCCTTAAAAAATTAAATTTCGGATCGGCCTCGCCCACGGGACCGGTCAACGCGCTTATGCCCGCCAAACTCGGGGCCGGCGGCCTAATTTGACGGCCTGGCCGAGCCGAGACCCTGTGCATGAATAAAGAAAAATTTTCATTCCCTTCTCTTTTATATTTTTTTTTTATTTTTGTATTTTTTACATTAAAATTAATATATTTTATAAAAAATAAAAATATTATGAATTTTTATAAATTATTTATTAAAAACATTATTATTATTATTATTATTATTATTATTATTATTATTATTATTATTATTATTTATATTAAAATATAAAATAAAATAATAAAAATATTATTTTTGTAAATATAATCTGACGAGACTCAGGTGGGCATAACAATACCGAACTCGTCTCGAACTGTCTGCTTGCTAAAATAAATCCGATCCCGCTAAAAACCTGATTAAGTTTAAACCAAACCCGTCCTATTATGGATGAGGCAGGGCAGAAACCCGAAATAACCCGTTTCGTTGTCATCCCTAAGCTTAACATTCCGTTCCAATCATTCTTTTCACTCTATGCCATTTTTGGATCATAGGAATAGAGAGGGGGAATAGGAATGTCATTAATCCCTTCAACCATTCCCATGTTTGGATGAAATTTAAACATGAAGGAATGAAATGAAAACTAATTCAAAAGAAAATCAAATTCTACTTCTAAGTAAGATTTGGATTCCTTATTTATAGGTGGTATTTTGATTCATCCTTCTCATTTTCTTTGACAATTATTCATCCTTCTTCTTAAAAAACATAAAATTACTATTTTACTTATAACCTTTTATTCATGAGGCCCACAATTCAAATTAGTAATTTAAAGCATTTAATGAAAGTTATGTGATTGAAAATTCAAAAAAATTGTCTTGTATGTATTTTGAATTTTTTTTATTTACCTTTTTGTGAAAAAGTATGTTAACATTTTATTTTATCTTTAAATATATAATCTTGAGAAAACATTTTTATAAAACTGTTACATAAAGCCTAAGAAGATATATTTTTATAAAATTGTTACATAAAACTAAGATGCTTTAATAACGGTTCTAAAACCAAAAAACTTTGAAAATTATTTATATATATTAAAAATAATTTTAATTTCTATAAAACTTTTGAAGAAGTTTAATCATATGATTATACTATTTTGTAAAACGAAAACAATGGAGAATAATTAAAATATTTTATCAATGAATGACGTTGTTTTTAAGCTCTAAAAGTTTTAGGGTATTATTTTCAATTTATTTATTTTCATTCCAAATTTTAGTATTACCAAATAATGAAATGAAAATTAACAATCATTCTCATGCAAGATTTTTAAACTAATCAAAATAATAAGAAAAAAAATCAAATTATTAGTTTCATTCCTTGATAAATAGGAATGGAAAGAGATCCATCTTTCTCATTCCTCTTTCTAATGTACTAAATACATCCTAATTGTCTTTAACACTCGATCTTAGAGGGAAGAAATGATTGCAGGGTTTGTTGTTTACTTTAAGCTTTCGAAAGGTTTATTCTCTGTTTTTTCATAAAAAAAGGTAAGAAGAAAGTTTATTCTCTTCCTTAAGTATAAATAATAATATTTTTATTTAAAGTTTTGAGCCTGAGAACAAGCTGTGGCCTAGCTTCAAATATAATCAAAATATTTTATTTTTTTGAAAAGATAATAAAAATATTTTATTATATGTTAAAGAATTAAACATTTTAATTAAGAAAGAAGTTAAAATAATAATGTAAATTATTTTTATTTAATCCATATGTAACGAGACTAAATAAAAAATTTTGTTTAGTATGATATAGAAAATCTATCTCCAAATGATTAATGTTTTATTATATAACTATTTTGTGTTCAAAGCTTTTATAAATAATTAAATTAAAAAATATGAAGCCCTTAAACATAACTCAAGTGATAAATGAGTGGAAAAGTAATGCAGATTCTTGGTGCTTCAAATCTTAATAAAAACATATCAGAATCTCTAATATTATACAAATATAAGATATGGGGACAAGTAAATAAAAGTGAAAATTTCCTAAGGATGCTGACTAAAAGTAATAAAAATGAAAATTTTTACCTACTTATACTAACATTTAGGACTAGACCAACCCGTTGCCATCCTGAAAATTACATTGTATAAATGGAGTAAAGTCGACATGGGAGTGGATATATCGGTACATTTATCTGAATATTTTTGCCTATAGATTAGGATTTTCCCCGTTTCTTTCGGCGCTTAGCCAAAACGGTCAAACCCTCTTTTTTTTCTCTTGGTCAACACTCAAAATATGAAGGTATTTTTCCCGATATTTTAGGATTTTCGTAATTTTTTGACGCCTAGTCTATTTTCTGAGGTAAAAACACTCAGTGTAACATTGACTGATACATGCATTTTTAAATCTTTATCATTTTTGCCAAAAATACTAATATTTTATAAAAATTTAACCTTTATAATAAACATAAATTGTTTATATTTATTTTAAAGAATTTTTATATTTAAAAAAAAAAATATCGATTTAAACTGAAGCAATACATCGAATAAAACATATAATCAAAATCTGTGAAACCATAAAAATTAAATAACATCCAGTTAATAAGATAATAATCAATTCAAAAGCCTATATTCGAAGTAATCGAGCCTACATATTTGCGAGACATTATCATAACTAGAATACTTATGATACTAGTTCTATAATATATTAAAAACCCCGATAAAATCTAATTTTCTGAAAAATGGCAAAATTGTACTCGATCAACCGAAATTTTCTAGATCCTGATGATTAAACGAACTTCACTGCTGGATCGCCTCGCGAAATCTACCATCACGAATTTCGAGACTATCTAATTCAGGATGTTTTTCGAGGCAACGAAAGATAATACTCTGACATTTGACACATTTTGCTGCTCACAATGTGCCAAATTGCTAGGGGTACGTAATGAGTCAACTTGAGCTCCCAGCGAGCCTATGCGACATGCCGCGACCTTCTAATCGATGGAACCAAAGTCGGGTGGATTAAATCTGGATGTTAAATCTATCAACCAATGACAATCGACATGTGGCAAAGAGTGGAACAAAGGACTTCTCTCCATTTTGTCGGACGGCTGTTCGAGTAGAGGGGAGAGCAGATTTGAAAAATCTGAGGGTTTTAGAGAGAGAAAGGTAACTTCTCTCTCTAGATTTCCACTGGACCGTCTGGGTCGCATCAGCTAGGAAGCAAAGTTGTTCTACGCGTAAGAAAGGCTATGCGTGGCACCGGTTTTATAGAGTTTCAACTCCAAGAGGTAGGGTCTTCTCCTACTCCTAAGATTTTCGGTTTTATGAGCCTCAGAAATGGCTCGAGGCTCGAGGCCGTGAATGGTCGTTTCTGGGTCGATCCCAAAACTCGACCGAATTGTTGGAATTTCTTTGGGACTCGCTTGGGGCATCTCCCAGACCGATTACATCGTTATTGGTCCATGTGTTATAATTTATGCAATAAATTATGGTTTGAGTGTTGTCAGTCTAAACATGGATTTCGATTCCACTGTGCTGAACTGATGTTAGGTGAGAGTGGCCGGGGCCCAATACAGCCCATTTTCGCTGACTATTAAATAAATTCCGACGGTATGATCGACTAAAATGATCCATGTGAAATTGCTTGTGTGTTGTTGCTTGACATGAAGGGCATAAATGATGTGTGAAGGATAATAAAACAGTAATTGTTGAATTAAATGGCTTGAAATGTGTATTGGAAAATGAGATGTTAATTCATGCTAATTGATGTGTTAATGGATGTCTAATTACAAAATATAATCGTGTGAGAGCCATTGAAGTTGAATTGTTGATTAGCTCAAGTGAGCTAATTTTCATGTTATCATTGTTAATCAAGGCCATGATTAGATGTGAATTTGTTAATATATGCATGATCGGTGATATATTAACACTTAATTGTTTAAACGATATATCATTCCATATGCACTGGCACCCTAGAAAATTAGGTGTGAGTGCATGATATGAAAGAAAAGAAAATGGAAAATGGTTGTGGAAAGGAATTTCAAGGGAAGATTTTCGAAGAATGCCCAGAGCCGTCCAACAGCCTATCCTGGAGGCCGACTACGATCGTTTACTCAAAATGATCCAACAATTCGTCTCGAAGGGTAGTCCAATATATTTATCGAAACTCAGTATGAGGTTTTCAAGAACAAAAATATTTTGTTTCGAAAACGATGTTTTTCTCACATTTGGCTTAGACATGGGTGAGGGAATCAGTGAGGACTCGAGAAATGGGTAAGGGTGAGTCACATTCTCATTCATATCATGTAGACATTCAAGTAGGATCATGTATTTGCTTGAATGCGTTTATGTTGATTCATTGCATGTGCACTTAGCGGAGTAACCCCATGTAGGGATTATCACTACTGGGCACGCTTCACCCCCGCTGCATCATTATTTCCAGTACAAGCGGAGTGTTCTAGCACGACGCCAGGAGACCTCTGAGTACCATTTCTAAGAATGATGGGAAATGGTATTTCTAATCAACATTTTCATATCTGAGATGATTAACGGATCACATCATGAGCACCTCGAATCTAGCTACCACGTCGATCACACCCGAGATGGTCGGACCTCACGCTTTTCGAGGCAACGAGAGGATAGGACACTGGGCACTTTCGAGTGGCCCAAGAGGTGCCACGTGTCAAGCCATGGAGAGTCAAACCTGAGCCTCGCGGCTTACTGGGGACATGGTATCATGCCATTTGATAGAAATCTCAAGGTAGATGGATAAGATAAGGGTGTAATCCCATGGTCCAATGAGAAATGGACATGTGGCGATGAGAGGACAATTCCTCTTGACCAAGTCTTCCAAATCAGTTTGGGAGAAGGAAAGAGAGAGGGAGAGAGCAACCGAGAAAGAGAAGGAAAATGTGGGATTTTTAGAGAGAGAAGCTCTACCTTCTCTCTAAAATTCCCGGCGATCGGACAGACGGCTTCCGGCGAGGCAAGGAGCAGTCAAGCCCCCCACTAGCAAGGACTACACGTGGTTCCAGCTGTGGGAGTTTCGACAAACTCCTAAAAGGTAGGGGTTTTTCTTCTCCTACTTGTTTTACTTTTCGCTAAGGGTCTGTAATGGTGGGATTTGCCGAGGCCGGATCTGTCGTGATTTCGCTCCATAAGATTCGACCGAGTGAATAAACTGGGTGTGGTTCGACAGCCCACTCGACCGTCTCAGGTGGATTGCAGGATGTGTGTCATGCTATGGGTGAATAACATGTTGATTGTGAAATTTGGGTCGCTCCAAGATCTAACCGGATTGTGCCTTAGCCCATGTGAGCTAAGTTTATATATTATTATAAACTCGAATAACATGATGTATGGAATTTACATTTGTTAATATATGCATGAGTGATATATTAAGACGCTGTCAGATATTCGCGCGCTTATCAGATTGCGACTTAAAGTGAGAACTCCAAGTAGGAAAATTTCTCTCATCGGGCTTTGCTTACCCTTCCGCTGCGGGATTTTTTTAGGTACCCTAAGACGCGCTGGGGATGGGACGCAATTTCAGGACCTTGTGAAATAAGAAATGGCCAAACTCGGCCTTCTCAGGTTTTCTTTTTGTAAAATTCCTCGTGGCAAGAGACTCAGCTTTTTGTATAAATTGTAATTGAATACAATTGTAAATAAATAAATTTTGTATAAAATATACATTTTTTGTATGATGTGTAGGCCTGGGTGTCAAACGCCAGACGTGTACGGTTTCATGACATGAGACTTGTAGATTTCCGCAAGAAGGGTACCACCCGACTTCTAGGATCTACAACTTTACCACAGAGGCCTTGAGAAGAAAGTTTCCACATGTGGCTTTGGTATTTATTTTGTAAAACATGTATTAAAATTCTAAGATTTAATATATGTTGTATTAAGAGTGATGTAATCAACTCTTGAACTATAGTAATATAGTTGGCTAGATTTTTAGTGAGTATTGATATATGGGTCAAAGTGGTCATTTTTACTCATGTATGGATCTCATGACATGAGACATAGGTTTCCGCGGTCACTGAAGTTTCGTTAATTAATCCTGACTGAGCGCCCATACAGAGAATCCACATGCCACTTATCGAGACGATATAACTACCTATCGCACAAAGATAAAGACAACTATGCGCAGACGAAGGCGACAACAATCACACACTCACCAAGCCGACTACTAAATCTGTGTGGAATAACCACTTTATTGATAAAAAAATTAACCACTTTTTACTTAAAGAAAAGACATTAACAAAGAAAAAGTTGAAAAAAAAGAGGCTAGGGTTTAGAAAGGTCTTTTGATGAAACATAAGTCAAAGTTAAAATAATACTTATATATTTATTAAATTAAGTAAAATAAAATATTTTATATTTATCATCATTTATTATATATCGAATACGTTCAAAATCAAAATGAATCATAAATTTAATATTAAACATATTTTTAAATTAGATATATTATCATAATCTTATTATAAAGTATTATATATATGTTTATACATAATAAATCAAATTTATATTTTTCAAAGAAGGATATTATTAGTATTTAAGATATTATTATTTTGTAAAACTAGTCGTTCCTCTTATTTTCTTATCTTATTCCTCTAACTTTTTTTTCAAGCAAGGAGAAATTGGTGATTTTTTGGCTCTAGGCCTGAAATCACATATTTGCATCTTTTTATTTTATTTATTTATTTATTTTGCCTTTGCACAAAGTGGAACTTCTCACATATATTTAGTTATAATGAAGGATCCCGATCTCGATTAACCTCATGAACCCGAGGGGATCTCCCAGATCTCAATGGATATAGAAACTTTTCCTCAAACAATCAAATAAAATCCATGGAGCGAACCCTTTACAACTTTACATATCTTTAGAAAAATAATGCGAAATGGCCAGAATTCTTTTTTTTCAAACACTTGCATTTTTCGTAAAAAATCTACTGCACTCTCCGTTTTTCTGACCCTAAATTTTACAAGTACCCGCATACTACTTAAAAACACTCTAATATTCAAATTTTTCAACTCCGCTTGCAGGACTCCTCTTCCACAACTCAATCAACACAATATATATACCATATACCTTTATTCATTTCAATCATCAAACATTTAAAACTTCTTCATAATTCCATGCACATTTGTATCAAAAAAATTTGGGCTTGAGCCTGACTCTAAGCCTCGACACCTAAGTAATTCATTTTCAAATATATCCATATATGCATATATACATGACAAACTATCTCGACATATAAAATATGCAACTATTTATACAATGCGCCACATGCGTGGTCTCCTAATGGCTCCCACCAAATTCTACGTGAAGATACTCGCCGGCCAAGACTGCCTCGGTCCTCGAAAATGTTTTTGAAACATATGGAAAGAATGAGCCAAAGAGCCCAGTTGAGTGTATGATTCATTAAAATAACATTTTCGGTGATATATCAAAGTAATAAATACTTATACAATTAAATCACTTTATACCTTAAGCATTTATGCCTCAAACCTCTTTCTTTCTTTATAATAAATATTTATACTATTAAAATTGACCCTAAGCCTTAAACATTTATGCCTCAAACTTTCTTTCTTTCTTTATAATAAATATTTATACATTTCAAATCAATTTATGCCTTAAACATTTATGCCTCAAACTTTCTTTTATTTCCTTCTTTCTGATGGAACCCAGGGGAATAAACACACCGAACAGCCTCGGCACCGACGCGAGTGACAAATTACATTCCAAATATAACCACTACGCCATGAGAAACTCACGCTTGCACAAGGCTCCAAATACAAAGACTTTATCAATGCCAGAAGTGACATTACTCTGCATAATCTATTTCCCTCCTCGCTTAGTAACCTTATAACTTTACCCTCTAAATCCTTACACGCTTAAAGTACTCTGGCCGATATCATCACAATAACTATAAGGGATTTAGGTAAATCATCAAGAAACATTTCTTCAAAATACATTTATAAATCCATTTAAATCATTTACTTTATCATTAAAACACATATGCATTCTTTTGCACATTTTAAACTCTATAATACCTTTAACATACATGCATACATATTTCATATACATATAAATATATATTGATGCAAAATAAAACATTTCCATATGCCTTAGCATTTACATAAACATTTCCATTAAACTTTCAGTTTAACATTAAATCATTCACTTTTAAAAACTCAATTTTCAAAATATCATTTTCACTCACAGTTCACCGCTCAATCCCGCTTGCTTCCCGTCGAATTCCCGTTTCCCATCCGATAGTCCTTTTCACCTTTTTCAAGAAAACCACAACTATACATTAATCATAACTTCCATTTTAATCCACCATACACACCATTTAAAGCCAAATGAACAAATTACTCCTTTAAGCACTAAAAACCACTCATTTTGGCCAACATTTTTCCAACAATACTCTATAGACTTTGCGACTAAAAAATTATTCAAAACGGTCTTCAAAATTTATGAAACTCTCCAGATCAGTCCTTTATATATCCAATGACATCTCTTAAATTTTCAATTTAAAATTCCTTCTCTAAAGCCTCAACCACATAACACAAGTTACAACATGTTTTCGCTACGCTAACTTGCTAACTCCTCGACCTACTGTTATCCTTGATTTATGATCTTACACTCCATAAATTGGAAATGGTTTTTACCATTCGAATCTATATTATAAGGTTTCTTCTCCAATCGAATCACCTAATTTGGATCACCAAAACTCGTTATTGTATTTACATCTGGGGACGACTCCACCTGGCTAGTAACAGAATCTTACATAGCCCACTTTGACAAGTTTTCTGGGCACTTCGAGACATACCTGCATTTAACTTCCTTCAGATAAATTTTTTCCCCTAGAAGTCTATTTTACTCCATACCTTGAATCACTCACTTGGATGAGTGAAACTCCACTTATGGCCAAAACACTCAAACTACGCCAAAATAGAGCAGAAAAATCAGTGAGCTACACGAGCTCAACTTCAGTCCGTATTTGGGAGCCTTAGACAATTTGCTCTCTTTATCCCTTCTATACATTTTTAGCCCTATCTCTTATGGTTCTCACCAATTAGAATCAATTCATTTGGATGATTCTAACTTAATCTATGTACTCCAAAATAAAATAGGGGTTTTACAGAAATTTTGACAGCATTCCCTTTAGCTTGGCATAACATGATCTTAATGCCCTCAATTCAAATCCTTTCTTTTCTAACCAATTCCAAATACATTATACCACCCCCATAAATCCCTAACCAGCCTCTGCACATCAAACCCTAACCATTCACTCACTTGATTTTTCAAACCCTAACCTAATCCATTTCTTTCTCAATTTCTATCAAATTCATCATGATTCAACCTTAAATACCCCAATTCTAACATCCATACAAGAAAATCAAAGCATTAGACATGAAAAACATAAAAATCTAACTTTCCCACCATTAGAAACTTACTTGTTTCTTGGTTTCGCTTTTCTCTATCAAGCATTTCACTTGAAATCACTTGAATAGGCTCAAGCAAGGAGAAAAAATCACATCTCCCCGCTTCCACCTTAGCCCTAAACGCTTCTCCTCCTTCTCTTTTCTTTCCTCTCTTTCTCTCTCTTTCTTCCCTCTTTCTCTCATATGGATGAGCCTTCTCCTCCTCTTTTGAGCCAACTTAATCTCTTAAATTCAGATTTTGTTTACACTTGCCAAAATTGCCCTTCACACTTGCCAAAATTACCTTTGAACCAAAGAAGCTCATCGTCCATTCTAATGAATCACAAATCCATTAACCTATTATTTTATTCATAACTTAGTCATTAAGAAAGGCTTGATTTGGTCTCCTCATAATAAAATATCTCCTTATAGCAAATTTTATCCCGCTCACCTTATAATCGCTTTATACCGGGACACGTCAAAAATATCTACTACGCTCAAACTCAATTCGACCATGAAATATTCTAAGTAAATCCCATAAAGGATTCTGTGCTCGACCACCGAAATCTGGGATTTAAAATCATTAAAACTCCAAACTCTAATAAATAGCGCATTAACATCACCACGCTCGATCACCGAAACTATCCAAACTGACCCGCTTCACCTCGCTTCAGCTTTGTTAGACTTATGATTTATTCCTGACATTTTGAGCTTTCGCCCAATTTCCGAAAATTTCAGCCAAGAGTTCAATTCTAAGTCCCGGAATCACTATTCACTTAAATCTCCAATTTTCTCTTCTTAAATATCATTCAAAGTCATAGGAACCTAAATTCTTGGTACCCAAACCCCTCCATCCTGATATACAAGAAAAATCACTATTCCTCAGGCATCCCAATTTTCAAAATTTCACTTTATTACTAAACGACGTCCGAGCGTCTACATCTCTAATCTACCTCGCTTCTATCATCACTTAATCACTAACACTACCATTATAAATATTCAATAAGGCTGGGGTTTTACAATCACCACTCCTTATAAAAATTTCATTCCCGAAATTAAAACATTCAGACTTGCATCAAAGAGATGGGGACACTTCATCCGCTCCCTACGCTCCCATGTAAATTCCATCAGATGATTCCTCCACAATACCTCTTCACCAAATAGTCTTGTTGCGTTAACTTGCTCTCGACAATGAGGATTCAGACCGGTTCCTCCTCGTATGTCACCAGATTTCCACTAGCTGCTCCTGGGCGACCATGTGAAGCTGGTCCGCATGTACTTGCCGAAAGCATAAACATGGAAAACATCGTGGAATGCTGACGCGGCCGATGGCAACCTCAATCAATATGCCACCTCCCCAATGCTTTCAAATAACTCAGATATCCAATATACCGTGACTTTAGCTTTCCACGCTTCCCAAATCTTAGTACGCCTTCCACGGGAAATCCTCAAAATACCATATCCCCTACCTCGAACACCAAAGTCTCTATGGCGATTATTCACATAACTTTTATGCCTGGGCCTCTGCGGAAATTTTCACCATCCCTTCTAACCTCGACCTTATCACAAGTCACTGACAATCTCCCGACCTACATAATTCCTTTCACCTACCTCGCCCCAAATAACATAATCGGAGTTCGACACATTTCCGTCCATAAAGAGCCTCTCATAAGGAGCCATACCAATACCCAAGTGATAATCAAGTATTATATGCTAACTCCATTAGTAAAGGTTCCTTTGTGTGGTATGATATATCTTTCAGATTTCCCGGATGCATAAGATAAGTGGAGGAATGGGCTTCTCCATAATCTCTCTCCTCACATCACCTACATCCGGTACACATAACCTCTCCGCCCCCATGACCACGTATTCATCCTCTCTCAATGACAAACCCCCGCCGCCCGCACTTACTTCACCTCTCAACTTTACTCATCCGTGGATCCCTAACTGGCGCCTCTTAATCCCGCCTTATCAATACAGGACGACATGAAATGTATAATAAAGGCTCCCGACCACGGGCCCATCTCACCCCAAGGACCTCAATTCTATGAGTCGAGGAAGACGACGCCTCATGCGAGGCAGGAACTCACGGTCTCCTACTAAGAGCATCCGCTACCACGTCATTTCCAGGATGATAGTCCAATGGTACATTCATAATCCTTGATCGGGCTCAATCCATCCTCCTGGTCCCATGTCTCGCCTCCTTCGCGCAAACATATACTACAAGCCTTATGATCCGTAAAATCCCACAGTGGTACCCCATAAGTAATGCTCCATATCCGCAAGGCAAATACTACACGCTAGCTCAAGGTCGTGCGTGAGATACCCCGCTATGCTTCTTCAATCAGATACATACGTGAATCACCTCACATTCTCAAGATTAATACACAACCTGCACTCGCCTGTATGATTGCCAACACACTCCGCAGCTTCAATCCGCGACTGGCTGCAGGCACTGAACCCGAGGTCAATCTCCTTCTGGCCCATCGAAACTCGCCGACAAGCCCTCGACCACAAAAATCCGCCCCTCTTCTCATGGGCCTCTTAGCCAAGGTGCGCTATCTTAGAACATCCCTCAAAGAACTTATAGCACACTCCCAGCTAAACCCGTAAAACTCCTTATCTCCGAACACTCGTGAAGAGAGGCTCCAATCTCAAAGATAGCTTCTCGACCTTCCGCGATCCACCGAGATCCCCACGTGTCCATAGGTCCCGAAAAGGCAACACTGTCGAGCCAAAACGGACACTTACTGAGTTTAGCATATAACCAATGTTCCCAAGAATGCTCGCGAATTATCCTCAAGTGCTCGTGATGTTCTCTCCCATCGCTCGAATTGATCAAGATATCGCCAATAAACACAATAACAAACTCGATCTAAGTAAGGCCTAAAACTCGTTTACAGATCCAAGCAAAGCTACTGAGGCATTCGTAAGTCCAAATGGCATGACTAGAAACTCAAATGCCCGTGACTGCGGTTCACGTCGGTTTCGAGAACATCCTCGCCATCATGAAGTCTCAACTTATCCAATTCACTTCCAATTAAATCAAGGCTCATGACAACATCTCAGCCTTACATCAAGCCATTAGCATCCTTAAAGTGAAAACCCATACGTCCTTTCACCTTAGCAAAATTAATATTTATATCTTAATCAATTCTTCTTCTTTAAAACATTAATTCTAACACATTCCATTAGGCATTTAATCACTTCCAATCGATTAAACAATGGAAACCTAACTTTTCCATACTTCCTAAGGTATCAAATCCTACATGTCACATTCATAATTATTTCTTCAATTTCTTCCTCATTTTCTTTTCAAATAAATATATTTCATGGAATTCATCCAATGTCATTAATTTACTTAACTAAATCAAACCAATGCATTTCCAATTAAACCCCTTCTCGCCTAACCTCTCATCTCATTTTCTATTCAACTTTAATTCCACAATTCCATTAATTCCTTCAAACATTTCCAAGCAATGTCATTAAATCAATTGAAACCAATCAAACAACATCACTCATTTGTATTCAAGGTTGACCTAAATCACAATCCTTATAATATCATTCTTTCTTTCACCCCTTAAAGAAATCAACCTAGAATCATGTCAATTTAATAGCTAAAGCCTTAATATAACTCAATTGAAGGTTTAGATAAATAATCCATAAAAACCCTAATTGCTTACCTGAACCTCCCGAACCCACGCGACTCAAATTTCGCTTCTCGTCCCGACCGTGCGTAGCTCGATTCTAAAACCCATGCCCTCCCATCCCTAATCGCGGCCCTACTACCCGCCATACCGTGTGTGGGCCGCCGACGCCACCGCGTCCAACCTGACTAAAACCTATAGCAAACCCTCTTCAAGCCAATGATACGGACTCCTTTTGGTTTTTCCGCATTTTATCTTTTATCATGGATTCAACTTCTTCAAGCAATGATATACACTAACTTCTCTTGATACATGACTTGTGCATTTCGAATAAGGACTCTATATCCTACAATTGATCGTGCAAGATTATGTATAAGATCATGCATTTTATATGTTAATCTATCATTAGAATCGCCTTCTCTAACTTTTTTTTTTTCAACAATCATCTCGACACGATTCCTCAAATATCGATTCCCATGTCCTCTTAAATTGCTCATCCTCGTTTGAATTGCTAACATTATCATTTCCATGTCAAGTAGTGCATTTTCATGCCGACGAATACTCCCCATTTGGACTAGTCCGATTTACATTACATTAATATTCCTCCTAAGGTGTCAAGGGATGAGTGGGACTCTTCTACACATGCCTACAATTCCTTTCTTCCAACTTTACATCTTTTCAATTAATTATTCTCCTATCCTCCAAATGTAAATCTTTAAATGAAAGTCCGCGATTCCTTTTCGCTTTCTCTAGACCTTCCCAACTCAAAAGATCTAAAAGATTATTTCCTATAAATGAAACCCTTCTGTGATTTCAGGTGATGGTATCAATGCCTCAGAGTTTCGTATGGGTCGGCCTCGACGACAAAGATTGTGGAATTAAAAATTTAATGTCAGTGTATCGTATATATGATTTTAAATCACATAAATAATTTATGCAATTTTAAAATAAAACATTAAACAATTCAAATGAACATAAAATTTTCAAATCTTATAACATTTCAAACCGTGGCTCGATACCACGCTGAAGGATCCCACCCTGATTAACCTCATGAACCCGAGGGTTCTCGCACTCCAATGGATATAGAAACTTTTCCTCAAAACAATCAAATAACATCCATGGAGCGAACCCCTATACACTGCTTTACATATCTTTAGAAAATAATGCGGAAGCGAAGTGGTAAATTTTTATTTTTATTTTTTTTCAAATACTTAGATTTTTCTAGAAAAAAATCTGCACTTCTCCTGCTTTTCTGACTTTCCTAAATTTACAAGTACCTACATAAGCATTTAAAAACACTCTAATATCTGGGCCTCTAACTTCCTGTAGGGACTCCTCACCACAACCTAATCAACACAATATATATACCATATACCTTTATTCATTTCAATCATCAAAACATTTAAAACTTCTTCAATCATGCACATTTGTATCAAAAAAATTTGGGCTTGAGCCTGACTTCTAAGCCGATACCAAGTAATTCATTTCAAAATATATCCATATATGCATATATACATGACAAATTATTCGACATATAAAATATAAACTTATTTATACAATGCAATTACATGCGTGTCCTCGCCAATGGCTCGACTCACGTGTAGGACATCACTCCTCCTCCGCCGCCACCCGTCTCTGGGTCCTCGAAAATGTTTTCAAACATACTAAAGAATGAGCTAAAGGAGCCTAAAGGAGTGTACATTTTCATTAAAATAACATTTTCAGATATATCAAAGTAATAAATGCTTATACAATTAAAATCAGTTTATACCTTAAGCATTTATGCCTCAAACTTTCTTTCTTTCTTTATAATAAATACTTATACTATTAAAATCAATTTAAGCCTTAAACATTTATGCCTCAAACTTTCTTTCTTTCTTTATAATAAATATTTATACATTTCAAATCAATTTATGCCTTAAACATTTAGCGCCTCAAACTTTCTTTTATTTCCTTCTTTTCTCGATGGAACCTGGTGGGAATAAACACACCACGCTCTCGGCACTCGACTGGTGAGGGACAGCCACATTCCGGGGCTTATAACCACTACGCTCGCTGAGAAACTCACGCTTGCATGTGGTTCCAGCCATAACACTTTATCACGTGTGCGATATTACTCTGCATACCTATTTCCTCCCTCGCTAGCAACCTATAACTTTACTCCCTAAATCCTTACACGCTTAAAGTACCTCGGCCGATATCAATCATAATAAATTTTCATAGGGTGTTTGTGTGGTAACCATCGCAAACATTTCTTCAAAATACATTTATAAATCCATTTAAATCATTTACTTTATCATTAAACACATATGCATTCTTTTGCACATTTTAAACTCTTCATAATACTCTTAACATATGCATACATATTTCTTCACATACATATAAATATATATATCGACAAATAAAACATTCCATATGCCTTAGCATTTACATAAACATTTCCATTAAACTTTCAGTTTAACATTAAATCATTCACTTTAAAACTCAATTTTCAAAATATCATTTTCACTCACAACACCGCTCAATCCCGCTGGCTCCTGGCCGAATTCCTGCTTTCCATCTCGATAGTCCTTTCACCTTTTCAAGAAAACCAACTATACATTAATCATAACTTCCATTTTAGACCACCATACACATTCATTTAAAGCCAAATGAACAAATTACCCTTAAGCACTAAAAACCCACTCATTTTGGCCAACATTTTTCCAACAATACTCTATAGACTTTATGACTAAAAAATTATTCAAACGGTCTTCAAAATTTATGAAACTCTCTAGATCAGTCCTTTTTATATATCCACGACATCTCTTTAAATTTTCAATTTGTACCTTCTAAAGCCATCAACCACATAACACAAGTTACAACATGTTTTTTGATGCCAACTTGGTTAACTCCTGAATCACCTAATGTTATCCTTGATTTATGACCAAATCTATAAATTGGAAAATGGTTTCTTTACTCATTTGAATCTATGGTTATAAGGTTTTTCTCCAATTGGAATCACCTAATTTGGATCACCAAACTTCGTTATTGTATTTTACATCTAGATGACTCAATTTGGCAGAACAGAATCTGCACATAGCTCCACTTTGACAAGTTTTCTGGGCACTTTGAGATTACAATTTGCCTGAAATTCCTTCACATAAATTTTTCCCCTAGAAGTCTATTTTACCCAGAATTTTTAATCACTCAATTTGGATGAGTGGAACTCACTTATGGCAAAATGAGCAGCAATCCTATAGTCTAAAATAGAGTAAAATCCAGTGAGTCACATTTAGCTCATCCTCGAAGTCTGTGCTTTTGGTTTCTTAGAGTTTGCAATTTGTTTCGTCCCTTCTATACATTTTTAGCCCTATCTCTTATGGTTCTTTACCAATTAGAATCAATTCATTTGGATGATTCTAACTTAATCTATAGCCAAAATAAAAACAGGGGTTTTACAGAAATTTTGACAGCATTCCCTTTACTTTACAACATGATCTTAATGCCCTCAATTCAAATCCTTTTCTTTTCTAACCAATTCCAATACATTATACCTCAATTTCATAAATCCCTAACCAATTTCAACATCAAACCCTAGCCATTCACTCACTTGATTTTTCAAACCCTAACCTAATCCATTTCTTTCTCAATTTCTATCAAATTCATCATGATTCAACCTTAAATACCCAAATTCTAACATTCATACAAGAAAATCAAAGCATTAGACATGAAAAACATAAAAATCTAACTTTCCCACCATTAGAAACTTACTTGTTTCTTGGGTTTCCTTGGCTTTTCTCTATTGCTACCACTTGGAAATCACTTGAATAGCTTGAAGAAGGAGAAAAAAAATCACATCTCCCCGTCTCCACTCCACTCCCTAAACGCTTTCTCCTCCTTCCTCTTTCTTCCTCTCTTTCTCTCTTTCTTCCCTCTTTCCTCATATACGAGCTCTCCTCCCGAGCCAACTTAATCTCTTAAATTTAGATTTCGCTTTCACACTTGTCAAAATTGCCCTTCACACTTGCCAAATTACTCCTTGAACCAAAGAAGCTCATTGGTCCATTCTAATGAATCACAAATCCATTAACCTATTATTTTATTCATAACTTAGTCATTAAGAAAGGTTTTGATTGACTCTCACAATAAAATATCTCCCTTATAGCAGCTTTTATCTCAGTTTCACACTACAAGAAAGAAGCAAATTAGAAACGGCCAAATCCGTTTCTAATTCCATGCTCATTTGCAATAGCGTACTTTGACTAGAAACTAATTATTCTCGCTTCTCTCTAAAAAGGCTCCTTTTCTAAATTTTAGAAACGGAATTGAAAGTGTCCGCTTCTACCTTTAAGGATGGAAAAATCTCGTTTCTAACATAAGCGACGAATAGAAACTCTATTTCCGCTTCTAAATGTGAAAATGTAAAGGGAATTTCGTTTAACTGACACATAAAATAAGAAACCCGAATAGAAACTCTATTTCCGTTTCTAAATTTGCAAAATAGAAATGGCATTTCCGTTTCTAACCCGATACTAAAATAGACGGACTGTTCCGTTTCTAAAATAGAAACGGATTGATACAAAATAGAAACGGAATTTCCGTTGCTAAAAATAGAAACGAAAATGATTCCGTCTCTATTTTCATTGAATTAGGAAACCGATTAGAAATGGAAATAATTCCGTTTCACCAGGAAAATAGAAACAAAGCATACATTCCGCTTCTATTTACACCCTACCCTTTTTTTTTTAATAATTTATTAAATTGTTTATTTTTTGGTACTTTAACAAATATTTTATTAATTACACCTGTTTGGACAAAAATTTTTCATTTAAAAATAAGTTTAAATACACGCCCATCTTAATATTTTCATATTACATATATAAATTCCAATAATATACAACAAGCTTTAACCATCTGTATTGCATATAGATTACATACATAAATTGCAATATCACACAACAAAGTTTAACGCAACAATGTTTAATAAAATAAAAAGCCTATCACTCAGAGTCAGTATGAGTAGTCACCTCTGGAGATCTGGATGGATCTTCTAACAAGGCTGATAAACAGATGAAGTCCTGGCTAATCTCATACATAATTCGCCTCCATCTCAAAATCTTATGTTGCATTTAATCCTCTCTTTTCAATTTCTTTCTTCTTCTCTTCTTTTCATCTCTTTCCCAATTTGTTTTTGCATCTCATTCCTTTTCGTCTGTATTACGATCTCTTCATTTTTTATGTGCAAATTTTCGACTTTTCTCAGAATTCCCAAGAACTCAGCCATCAAATAAAGTATTGTAATGGGAATAGGCAGAGGATGAGCTCGAGACAAAATCTAGATAAAATGTAGATGCATAGGTACCAAGACCATACACTCGCCTAATTTTTCTACTAACTCCAACCCGCCTCGGCAAAAATATGAGCAACATCAATCTTTGAAGCCCTCAGATTCATCTCATTGAATCGAGAAGCAATTGCAACCATATTCTCCAGCACTTCCTACAATTGTACAATACAATAATATAGTATATTAGTTTAAAAACATAAAAAAAAAAAAAATAAACACAAGTGCATGTACATCCTATAATTTTTATTTAAAGGCAAAATACTTTATAATTCACATAGGAAGACAACAATTATATGTATGGATTGTAAATAAAAATTCATTTGATAAATAATAATACTCAATTAGCCAAACCCCACAAAGCAAATCACATGTTTATATAACAACAATTGACAAAAGTTTAAATTCATCAACTAGGATTTATATAACCCCAATAAAGAACAAGTAACTCTGTTCAAATTTTAGGCCACCATCTACATTAAACAATCAATCAAAATAAACGAAAAATATATAAAATTGAGATTTCGTATCAATAATAATAATATAGAAAAAATGATACCACAGCGATATTCTCTCCACATCTTCCTATAAAATTCAACATAATAAAACTCAGTAGATATAAAAATAATACAAATTCTCAACAACCTGGATAGCCGGGAAAGAAAACTCATTAAAACTCTAAATGCAATAAGCATTACACCCTCAAATTCCACATTATGCGTGATAATCCCAAATCCCGGTAGTTCCGTTGGACAACCACAACCCACTGAGAATTAGTGGCTGCCTGCAACCCACACCACCCATCGACCCCCTTTCCCATGACCCAGGATTTAACGAAAATCGGCCAGAATTTAACAAAACATGAGTTATATATATTAAAGAAGTATGCATGTGAAATGGTACCAACCATCGTCATAGTCAAATAATTCAATTGGATTCAGAGTCAACCTCTTCCTTTATTTATCTTATTGTTTTCACTAATGTGCATGGATCACTTAATTTACTCCATACTGTAAAACCATCATAAAACCAAAAAGTCTCATCTTAGAAGCACTAAATTGGTGAGTAAATGTGTCTATTTATGGGCAACATTATTTCGAATCAAACTCGAGGCCTATGAATTCCAAATGTCAACTACTACCAAAAAAACAGAGTAAGACCAAAAGAAAATTCAGAATTCTCACTACTTGACTACAAACCTGAAAGAAAGAGGTTTGGGAAGGGTCGAGAATTGTGTTACCCACACACACACATTCTGTTTTGTATATTTAAAAAAAATCTGGAAACATGCACATTCATAGAAAAAGTAAAAACAATAAACATAAAAAATTAAGTACATGTGTATAATGGGCTAAGTCCCACCTATTTCTTTTATCTTATTTCCTTTTATTTTCTTTTCTTTTCCTATGTTGATAAAGTAATAAACACAAACTATGATTTAAATGCATGATTAATCATAACATTAGCATAAACTAAGTGCCATTAAAACAAGACGAAAAATGTTGTGAGAACAAAACCATAGGACATCACAAGCCGTCAATTCAAGACGGTTAACAAAACACCATCAACTTGTGTCTACAAATACAATTATCGTAAGTAGTTATTATGATCTTCCAAAAACAAAGAAAGAACTCGTGTTTATCAAGCTCCGAGAAATAGGAAAAGGAAAAAGAAATAAAATTATGAGTGTTCTATGCTATTATTTTCTTCCTTTCCCAAAACTAAGCATTAGCCTAGGTCAAGAAAATTCATTTTCTTAATTTTTCCTACAGTTAGTTAGAAACCAAGCAGTCTTAGGGTTTCAAGGTATACTTCACCAACACAAAAGCACATCCAAAAAACAATACGAAATTTAGGGCTTCAAGAATACTTGAAATGAACTCTGAAGGATCAACAAAAGCCCAAATGCTTGAAACGATTAGCGGAAAATTGCAAAAACTGAGAAACTCCATTAAAAATTTGGAAAACCCTTAATACTTAAAACTAATTTACAAGTCAAATTTTGATGGAGTACCAGAGAAACCCCTTTTTCTTCATCCTAAAAATTCAAAAAACTCATGAGGACCATTCCCTCTTGGTATTATGTCTTTGCTCTCCAAATTCTCCCACATAGTATTATGTAACTCCAAAAATCTTTTATGATAATTATAATGCCAAATATGCAAAAATTAAATCTCCATTAAATTATTTTGAAAATTAAAAAAAGAAAATCAACCAAGAGAGATGTATGGTTTCACTCAGTTGTAGCAAATTTTCAGAGCATGTACAAGTGGTTAAAATGAAAAGCAACATCTTTGATTGTCAAACTAGGAATCACATACCTTAAGAGATCTCGGGGCGTATTGAGATCGTGGAGGAATCTAAGGGCAAAGAGCCATCATGGATATGTGCATATTCAAAATATCCAAGATCGTGGAGTTGAAAACGGAAAAGGCTTCACTCCAACATCCCTCTCTTTCTTGGATTCTCGTGATGCCAAAAGAACATGGTCCATACCCACATGCCCTCCCTTTCTCACCGGGTTGTAGCACCTTGTTTTTTACTCTCGAGTCTTTTCCATGTTCCCAAACCCCTCCCGCTCCACGACTATGTACACGCCTTGATATTCCAAGCATCAAAGTAAGGGCAACAAGCTTTCAATTGGTTCATAATAGCTTTAAAAGACGGAGAAGGGGTTTCCTCTCTACCCGGTGGGCTCCCGCGCAAACCTCCTTCCGCAGCTTCCTATTCCGATTCCTCGTTCCCTTTACAGTGGAACATGTTTCTCTTGTGAGAGAAATTTTTCGGGCACGTCGGGGTCGCGCCTACTGGGCCACCACACGGAGGTAGCTCTAGTCAAAAATGGGTTACTCCTTTCTTGACCCAAGAGAATGGTGGGTGTTTCCTCCCACAATCGCGGAGGGATGAGCAGCAAATTCTTCCCAAAACGAAGGTGCGCTCGGGCCCTCGGGCGGATTTCATGTTAGCTCCACCGGCGCTACAACCACCGATGCGCCACTGCTGCATACCGACGCCGACGGCCTCGATGACGTCGCAGATTGCTTCATCGGGGCCGCCAGCTTTGCTTCGCGGCAGAGCTGAGCTCAGATCCACACCATTGATCCGCCGCACTGCCCTGTCGGGATCCTCGAGGACGGGCGACCGAAAGCTCCTCCCGCCTCGCCCATGGGGCCGGGGGGATGGAGGTCCCAGACCGATCTCTGCTCCGGCCACGCCCGGGGCCCCCAATGTCACCACCGCCAATGCCATCTCGTAGTTAACGCCGCTTTCTGGCCACGGTGGTAATCTCAATGCGCTCCCAGCGAGCCCATTCCCTTGCTCGATCCGAGAATGGGGCCAGATGCACGGCCGATCCGATAAGTAATGGTTGGTCCCGCGAGTCTTCCTTCTTCGTGTCGACTGGATGGCGTCCTCTCCGCTGCCAACATGGGCGCCACCCTTCCTAAGGGGTCGACCTGGGGGCCCGAATGATGACAAAACCGAAGATCGCGACGATAGGCGCCTACCGTCGGATCACTGCTTCCTGATCCGCCTCGCTCCCAACACCGCATGCCGATGCCCCTGGCTTTTCTGGGATTTGCTCCGCCGCCCCGCTCCGCTTAGATCCGAGAGTGGAGGCCGCTCTCAACACGGTTCCTATTGAGGCCTCCGGCTCTACGATGAGGTGATAGTGGCTATCCGACAAATTTCTCTTCCAAATGCGCATGTATATTAAAATTAAATTAAAAGGTAAAATGTAAATTCTAAAAAGCTACTATTATGCATATTAATTTTTAAACTTAAAGTTTGATTATCTTAATTTAATAACATTACAAAAATTAACTTAAAGCTACTTATTAAATCATTTCACTAGTGATTTTTTAATTTTTTTTAATTTATTTTCTATTTATTTATTGATTGATATATTTTTAATAAAAAATACTAACAAAAATATCATAAATAAAAAGTAATTTAATACCAAACTATCAAGAGTGTTGTTTATCGTGTCTATCTCAAGTGATATCAAACATGTAAACATAATAAGAATAGAGAGGGGTTTCAAGTTAGAGTTTATATATTAAAAAACATAAAAAATGTTTTAAAACATGTTTGGAAAATAGTAAAATGTATTAAACACATTTAAAAAAATAAAGACATTTTTATTTTATAAAATATTAAAAATACTAGTTAAAAACAATTGCTCTTAAATCCTTTTAAAAAAATGGCTAACCATTTAAAATGGACAAATCTTAATAAAAATTATAAAATGAGAATAATGATCTAGGTAGAGCTGGAATTCAATCCAGGCCCAAATGGTTATGGCCCTTTTACCCCATATGAATGGATTATGTGTGTTGTTGCTGTAAATTGGGCATGCCATGAAGCCTGCCTTTAATCTACAATCTGTTGTAAAATTCTTTCTCATCTAAAATTCCCTCTAATGTAACTCAAGCTGTGGTAATGTACGATTAGAATAGTGTATTAGATTAGATGTTTAGACCTTTAAACAGCCCAAACTTAAAGCCCACGCTGATCCCTTTTGTTAATGTATTTGCTACTTAATTAGTGATTAGATTTGTAAATTTCTCAAAATCATTTTATCGATAAGACTGAGGTTGCTAGGTTAAACACGCCTTATCTAATAAGATCATGTTAACCTTAACCGTTTAAATAGAAACACATCTTATCAATAAGATCGCGTTGGTTTTTCAATTAATGACACATCTTTTTAAATAAGTGTGTGCAAAACCAAAAGGGAGATTTTTGAGGGATTTGATTAAATAGCAAATCGCCCTTTTAAGGTAAACTACCACTTCTAACACTTCGTTTTGAAACACCAATACAAAAAGGGTCTCAAGGTTTCAAACTGAGATAGAAAACGAAAATAAAAAACGAGCTAGGATCCGCAGTGTAAGACGAGTAACAACGAAGATACGTCGTGTGGATGGTCTACCAGAGGCACGAACACTGATCGTGCTAGCATTCGACCGAATCGCTCGAATCAAAAGTTTTACGTGGTTAAGCATGAGATAACATCCTCATTCAACGCTTAATTGTATTCACTTGATCACTAGTGGTTCCTAGTCCGTCGCGTTATTCGATATATTAAATTTACTCTATAACTCCAAATGTGCTGATCCTAAGAACATGGTCGGTTTTCTTGTCCGGATAAGAAGCCATACTGTTATATGGCCGAAAAATGGGTGTTGGATGTGATTCTGTGAAGAGAGAAGAGGATGGGTAAGGAAGAGCTAAATAGGAGAAAGTGGATCAACCGACTTTTTTTAAAATTAAAAATTTTAAGTATCAATTAGATAATAACAAATCACAAAAAGTACGAGGGTCTAGAGTTTCAAATTTAGCAAACACCTAGGGCAGTTTCTCAAAAATAGCAAATCTAAGTGAATTTCATTTCTATTTTTAGAAACGAATTTATTCCCTTTCTATTTTACACGAATAAATTAATATTTATACTTTATAACAAAATATTCAAAATAATTTTAATTTTTAATATAAAAACATTAAGATAATTCACTTAAATTGAAATATATATATATATATATATATAGTAGCAGTATATATATATATATATATATATATATATATATATATATATATATATATATATATATATATATATATATATATATATATGATGAAGGTTTTTAATATTTAAAATCCATTTTAAAATAATTCATGGCCATTTAAATTGAACATTAATAATTTTAATAAATTCATTTTCAAATTATTTTTCGTTAAAATAATCAATGTTATCAAAATCAAATTTCACTTATTTTTAATAATTAAAATTAATAATTATAAAAATAACTTATTAGTTAATTCTACATTCGCAATAACATTTATAAAAAAATACTGCTTCTAAAATAGCTAATTTTGTTTCTATAAATCTAAATCGAAATAGAAATTAATTGAATTCGCTTTATTTTTAAACTAATTGAATTCGCTTATTTTTAGAAACTAATTAATTCGTTTTCTATTTTTGTAAACCAAATCAATTCCATTTCTAAAATTAGAAAATTAGAAACGGAATTCAACTGCTTTCTATTTTTAGAAACAGACTAATCCGCTTTCTATCTTTAGAAACTAATTCAATTCGCTTCTAAAATTAGAAAATTAGAAACTAATTCAATTCCGCTTTATTTTTAGAAACTAATTCAATTCGCTTCTATTTTTACACATAACAAATTAATATTTATATTTTATTTTTTAGAAACGGAATTTCCAATACGCTAAAGGCAACTCTCATTTTACCCAGCCAATGTTCCTCAAGGAGTAAATTTGCGACTAAAATTCTACTGCTTCAATTTCCGTCTAATTCCGCTTCTAATTCCGCTTTCTCTATCCTCTCTACCATTTTACTTCCGCCAACAATTAGCGAACAGTCGGATTTTTGGCTCCGCTTTCAAATTCTTGTAGCAATATCGCTTTCCTCGCTTCTATTCCGCTCTATAGTTAGAACTAAATGACCGTTTCTTATTTTCCATTTCTATATTGTTATTTTCAGAAGTGTCACCTTATACTCGCTTATACCGATTAAATGCTGTCAAAAATATTCTATGGTCGCCTAAACTTCAATTTGACCATGAAATAAGCCCTAAGTAAACTTTCCATAAAGCGGATTCTGTGCTCCTCGAATTCACCGAAATCGATTTAAAATCATTAAAACTGAATCCCGATAATAGCGGTAGACATCCGAATTACGTCGATCGCCCCGGAAACTATCCAAACTGGGACCGCTATAATCCGCTTCAGCTCTCATAGACTCTATGACTTATCTCTATTATTTCAGATTTCTCACCCCACCCTTCAAAAAATTTCAACGCAGGTCCAATTTCAAATCTCCCGGAATCACTATTCACTTAAATCTCCAATTTTATAAATATCGCTCCAAAGTCATAGAACTGAAATTCTTAAAAATTCCTTTGCAAACCCCTCCATCCGATATAATAAGAAAATCACTATTCCTCAGTATGATCCTGTAAGTGAAAATTTTCGAAAATTTCACTTTATGCCCAAATGACGTCCTGAGCGCCTCTACATCTTAATCTACTCCTCGCTTCTATCATCGACTTAATCGGGCCTAACACTACCAATATAAATATCCAAGGTCAGCCTTACAATAAGTGCTACTGGTAGTAAGAGTGCTCCCAATCGCTATAAGAATCCCTTTCGCGCACGTGGTTCGAGCCTCACTGAGATGAAAGAAAAGGCCGCCGGGACCTCGGCGTAATAAAGACTCTGGCCACGAGCGGGCTCCCCACCCAAGGGCACCCCCGAGGGTCACGAAGGGTGTGGACCCCACAATAAAAGGCTTTATTGTGGAGCCTCGGTACTTCTTCGCAGGGCCCTTCAGTGGGAGCCCACTTCATAGGTATCGCACGCCAGTCTCCACCGGCCTGCTGCCGCGGAGGCCAACTCATCAAAGGATTCTTTATACAACGTGAGCACTCACTACCAACCGAGCCAGTAGCCTCGCTGGCAAGTCAGAGCGCCCCTACTGCTATAAGAGTCCTTTGATCATGGGTTCAGCTCACTGAGGCGAAAGAAAAGGCCACTGGGACTCGCTGCACAAGACCTATGAGTGGGCTTCCACTCAAGGGCACTTCGAGGGGTCACTTAAGGGTGTGGACTCCACATATGATCTTATTTTTTATGTTGTCATCATTTTATTACTGGCTTGTCTGGTTTCGTCATCTTATTACGGTAAGGTTCGTCTGGTCGATGTCCTCGGTTGCTCGCTTTATCGCCCGTCATATAATACGGTGCTTTTCATCATATTGTTACAACGCTTTATAGTCGTTAATATGTTGAAAAACGGGAGTCATAAATATTCTAGTCACTATATTATCATATTTATAGGCTTTATGTTAGATATTGTTTCATTCTTTATCGTTTTTAGCAATTTATATCTTGATCTTTGCAACTTTGATTCAATAAATTATTTTTTCGCTAAAAAAAAGGATATTATTAATTAATAACAGAAAAGAAAAATCTTGCTTAATCATATTAATATTGAGGACTAAATGAAAGAAAATTTAACGAATCTTCTAGGTAAGTAGGTCTAGCCGTCAAGGCAATAGACAAATCATATCATATTTACATCCATTTTCTATGGACTATTGCGATATTTTTATCCGTGGACTGGAACGTGTAGCAAGGGGTGACTTGTCAATGTTGGAATTATGGAATGATTAAATACTATCTTCCAATCATAACAAGATGGAAGTGCATGCCTCTTCACCAAACTCCCAAGTAAGTCAAATACAAAATAAAATGTCATTTTTCATTCAAATAAAATACAAGAAACATGTATTAATAAAAATAAGGGAGGGGTTCTCATTTGTGACAAATTTACAAGGAGTAGAATATTATGCTTAAACGTAAAGTGAATAATTGTCAAAAAGTAAAATTAATATAATTAAAAATTAGGTTTAGATATTATAATAGTTAAAAAGTTGAAAAATGTTAAAGACATGATATTGATATTAAACTCAAATCTTATAAGATTAAGTTTTTAGGAGAGTTGATCGTTTAAGATAAACATCTAAGTTTTTAAAAGTGATTCCAATCTTCCTAATTTTATTCCTGCCTGCTCATCAAAGTTCATAAAATATTTCATTTGATTTGTTTGACTCTTCATATGAGGAGAATGTTAAAGGTATGTTGGTCCTTTAACAAAAAAGGGAAGAAGAAAAAAGTGGCTTTTGGAATTAACATGGAAGTTAAAAAAAATTCACTTTTTCCATGAAAACAAAATTAATTTAAAAAGAAAAAGCGCATTTAAAACTCAAGTGACTTTTATTATTATTTTAAAACGGGAAAATGCACACAAGACCCAGCTTTTCTACTTGTAAAGACCAAGGGTATCTAGCTGCTGGTAAATGGTAATAAAATACAATCTGGAATTGGTGGGGAACCTTGGGACAAATGGTCCTGGAAGCTGGGAAATTTCCTATACTGACTCCAAGCCTCCAAAGTGTTGGAATTTTCAAATCAACTAATGTGTGTGCGACCACTAAATGAAGTGGATGAGATCAACTAATGGTTCCCATGGAAAATCTAATTTCTATTCATTCATACCAAAAAGTGGTGTGAGCATCCATCCAATAAATTTTAATTCCGAGGGAAGAAAATGATCGTAAGGTGGTCAGGGTTTCGCCTGCGGTCGACCATGTTCACTCTTCTACCCGGCCTACTGAAGCATCTAAAATAAATTATTTTTTCAAGAAAAAACACGCCGAATGTTAGATTTATAAATTTAGGATTACTTGATATTTTTAATCAAACATTTCTTGTATGAAAAGGGAAAAGAAAGAAAAAATTGTGTTTGAAGATTGGAAAGGTTTTAAAATCCTTCCAAAATAATTTGTATTATATCTCTAATGAATACTGTTGAATAAAAAATTAAAAAATAAAAATTCATGCATTTCTTTACAAGTCTTTACATTATATACAATTCTGTATTAATACATCGTGTCACTTTACGAGTGGTCTTAATTCAGCCACAATGCTCATCGTAATGGGACAAGAAGTCCTGGGCAACCATGTCAAGGCACTACAAGGAAAAAGTTAATCAATGACACGCTTAATGCGTCATTGAAGAGTTACAATGACGCTTCCCTAAAGTGTCATGGTCTCGATCGCTATCAGATAAGTTTACATTACACAACGCTTTATTTCGAAAGGCCATCTTTGTGAATAAAACTATGACATTCATTTAAAGCGCTAATATCTACTCATAATATTTCAATCTAAAACTTAATCATGACACTTATTTGAGTGTCATTGATTTTTATATGTTTTTATTTTAGAATCATGACACTCATCAGAAGTGTCATCATTTTATCACATTGAAAATCCTATTTTTATTAATTTATTATTATAAATCCTGATATAACAATATAATTATTGAAAATGTACACATAATATGAAAGTAATATAGAGGAGAAAAAAAAATCAAAGTCATATGGATAAGGCTACAAAGCTATCAATATATACATTATTCAAAATTACAATAAATATTCCCAACAAGTTTCATAAATTCTATGGGTAGTTGTACAAAATGTTCTTTAATTTGTTGGTAGTGGAGGATCTTTCTATGGGAGAGTGCTAAGCCCATCAAAAGCACCACATGAATCCATCCGTTCTGCTCAAATGTGGAAATTAAGTTTTAGATATAAAGAACCAAGCAAAAAACTTTATAGAGTACTAACTAGGCTACACTACTATTATTCCTAATAGTGCTAAAGTGTGGTATTTTTCAAGGTATTAAATGAACATTGAACTCAAATTAGAATTAATAATTCCTGGCCGAAAAAGAACTCCACCAATGATAACTTGTAAGTATTTCAAACCTAATTCCAATGGAAACTCGACCAGAGAAAAAAGAGAATGATATAAACAAAAAGGTCACGGCCAACATTATGTACATTATTAATATCCGAAAATAACAAAGTGCTTCACAATAACAAGAATTATGTGGATTCCTTCGTTGACTTATTTTCCTTTTGTTACTCCCATTCCAACTTTAGGAAACCAGTTTTAGGTTAAATAAAAGCAAACTGCTATTTCATCCTTCCATCAACCATCTTCTTATAAAATGCCCAATTGGAATTCATAAAAATCACTAAAAAGTTATGAACATTTGACATGCACCAAATATATTACTAAAATGGAAAACTATAATGTAACTTAAGCAGATAACTCAAAGAAAGGCAGTAAGTTCCTCTCACCATATGTAATATATACAATTGTCTAATACTTCATTTGATGAGATTATCATATGTTAGGAAATCACAATTTTCCATAATAAAACAACCTTCAATGCAGTAAAAAGAATCTTGTTGATATGCATCAAAGCCTAATCCCCACCTCCCACAAAAAGCTCGAGATTTTCTATTAAAGGCAAGCTAAATAAACATCTATGTTATCGCAGGTTGTCGTGGACTCACATCAAGGATAACAACATAAATTTTCTCTTCATGCATAACTATGAGGAAGATTATAAATTATCATTATAACAGGCTAACAACCATGCCTTACTACTCAAGAAACTATGGGGATTTATACCATCATTGAAATGTCAAGTCTAAGATTTCTAGGCTCTCCACCAAAATTAGGCCATCTGTGATCAATTAACTTCCATGATGGGGAATCTAATTTTGGATGACATGCTCCCATCAAACTCTTTTTCAGGTATGCCAAGTGAGATCTTTGAATTTTAGAATGAAACATCTCTTCGAATCGTGACGTGGGTGAAATACCACATGACTCAAATATAACAAGTGGTCTCGAACAGTATGCTATATCCTTGCCTTACAGGTGTCCATCCCTTTTATCCCCTTTATTGCCATTGAGAGTCTCATTTATCACCTTATCTAGAATAATGTGTATCAAATGAAAGAGAAAACATAAAATAAAACTTGTTATGATAATTCCGAAAGTTATTAATCTACTCCCGATAATATCAATATGATACCTAGTCAGTTTCCAAAGGACATGGGCCAAGAAAGCAAAGCTGTCCATGGCAAATAAGAGTTGCAAAACATGAAGGCACATTTATAGCTGGTGGGGCTATTCTTTAAAATAAAATTTTTTGGGACTAATTAGATATTAACACGTGTAAAAGAGACGAGAGAGCGGACCATATAGATCTTCTTGCTCCTTTAACCACAAAACACCCACTCAAAGATAACCCCATTTTTTCAAAACAAAATATGAATTACCACTGAACGTATAAATCAACTTACTTGTTAACCAATCCGATCAAATTGCTCATCCTATAGTTGTTGGCATCACCGCCCTTACATGGTAAGAAGAGAACTTCACCTTACAAAATCTAATTAGAGAATGAAATAATAAAAACAACAATAGAAAATTCGTTTGGGTATTTGAGTTTTTTGACAAACAAAATTAAAAAAATAAGTCATATGAGGAAAGTTCAGCGGAGGCAAATAAGCGTGGGAGTGGTGGAGGCTCAAGGATCAAGACCCGTCTTCTGAGAAAGATTAAAACATGAGATAAAAATAGAAATATTTTCTTTTTCTTTCATTTATGACCGTAAATCATCTATACCGTAGCTAGCATAATGAGATAAGTCTAATCATTAGATACTGAGCTGCATTTCTATTCCACAACACACAGTCATTTCCTTTAACTACCAAGTTCTTATTTTATTTTATTTCATTTAAAGATGATCTGGTACATTGCAACCCAAAAAAAGAAGAAGATAAAAATCAAGAAATCAACTCAATAATAGATTAAGACAAACAGGATGTTAAATTTCTTCAATCCTTCCCACAATTCATAATAGATTAAGAAAGTAAAAATTATGTGGTTTATAAAGAACCCTTGACATCCCACAACTTAGAAGTAATATCCACCATAAGATTAACTATTTTCTAAATCAAAATTTTCAATTAACAATCTCAAACACTAAACCCATGAGATCAACCATATCAAAACCAAAAATATACATATAATAGACCATAGGAAACACTGTGCACTCAAGAGATTAACCATTTCCATAACAAAAAATGGAGAAATCAATTTAGAAACCCCAACCATTTCCATAGTCCAAAGAACAAGTTAAAAAAACAGAGAAACTCATAAATCCCATGAGATTTAAGTATAAAAAAATGTAAAAAACAATAGAAGGGAAAACACTGCCTCTGCAATGGGGGCTTTGAAAACTAAAAAAATGGCAAATGAATTACTTCATAAAAAAAAAAAAAAAAAAAAAAAAAAAAAACAGAGCACTAACCCCATGAGATTAACTCAGGTTGACCTTGTTAATAAAGAGATCATAAAGCTAGCTGTCGCTGAAGATTTTACGAGAGTAAAGAAGAGTGAGAAGAGCATCAGAAAGAAAATGTAGAGAAAAAGTGGAAAAATAAAAAATACAAAAAAAAATAAAAATAGGTTTAAAATTAATAAATTTTAAATTTTAAATAGGTTTCTCTTTATATATAAGGCTAAGAAATTTTAAAATATGTCTAATTATAAAGAATTTTGATTATATTTGATTTTCTTTTATATTTTCCGTATAAACCATGAGAAAATAATTTTCTAAGAATTTTTTTCTCCATAGTAATTTTTGTGGTTCCAAATGAGCCTTGCTAAGGAAAAAAGAAAATATAAAGAAAAATAGATAAGAAAAGTGTAAGAAAAAGAAAATTTGAGGAAAATAAAATATATAAATTTAATAAATTAATTCTATGTTTATTCAAAATCATTTTATTTGTTTCTTCTATTATCTGGGTTCTAAGAAACTTACAAATATATACAATTTTGAGGAATTTTGATTATATTTTATTTTATTTTATATTTTCCACGGTGAAATAAAACATGAGAAAAATCATTTTACTTATTATTATTTTTCTTTCCTTAGTATTTTTCGGTTTTGTTTGGAGCTCTAAAAGTAGTAAGGAAAGAAATTAAAGAGGAAAAAAGAGAGGAAAAATGGAAGGAAATAAAATTTGGAGGAAAATAAAAAAAGGTTTAAACTTAATGTTAATTTATATGTTGATTCAAACTCATTTTAGTTATTTATCTATTAAATAAGGACTAAGAAATTTTAAAATATGTAAAATTTTGAGAAATTTTGATTATATTAAGTTTTCTTTTATATTTTTCACAATGAAACTAAGCATGAGAAAATCATTTTTTAAAAATATTTTTCTTCTTTCCATGGTACTTTCCTATTCCAACTGCTTTAAGTAAAAAGTTTTTCATGGCACTTTCCTGTTCTAAACAAAGCCTAAGTAAAAAAGTTTTGCAAAAATTAACAATCAAAATCTTTAATCTAATGGCTTAGCAATTACTGTGAATTTTCATGGGGCATAAATATATATAAAGCCGTTTACATGGAATGCTTTTATGTAATGAATCTGTACTTCAATTTCGATTTGAAGTTCCAAATGGGGAACACCATAATTACTCTGCCCTTGCAATGATAATGCACTTGAAACTTATTTCAGAAATATATAATCATGCACATTCAAATTTAATTTTGTAGACTTGTTAGAAGCTCCATGCGTTGTCTTAACACAATTAAGGGGAACTTTAGTTTGAAGTTTAATCTCATAAGGCATGAGATAGGATATACCTTCCTTAGATTCACAATTGCTACGATGGTAGATGGATAATATCATTAGGGACAAATAGCAAAAGTAATTAATTTTCCTGCCTTATAATCGAGCTATGTAAGTTTAGGTATCATATGGCAGAACCGCAAATCAAGGAATTGACCAACCTTAAATGTGAAAATGAATATACAACATCAAAGTTTTGAGTGTTTATCAATATAGATGACGCTGTAAGCTTGACTTGTGAGAAAAATAATCATCGCTTTTTATTTTTAAATCGACACAGAACTACTGTTAAGCATAACATCACCTACTCCTGGCACATCTAAACTTTGCTTTAGTAATATTATTCCTTCATAATTTTGGTATAAGGGAGACAATCCCATAGAAGTATTTTAAAAAGACTGCATTTTTCTCTTCATTCCAAAACCAGAAAAAGTCTTGATCACATTATATATGAAATTAAATCTACAATTGAACTAAACTCTAATCGTGTTCCAATTAGTTATGCATATAACTTCGCTCAAGAAGACAACTTATTTCATAAGCGTATCTTTTACAAACAAATGTGATGCACATTTTCGTCACTGGAAAACACCTATGCTTCGGTCAGACACAATGATGCAGCCACAAATTCAAATGATATGGAAAAAAGGAATACGAAACTCATGTCAAATTGGTGAGGAAAAAATTGCAAACCTTATTAGAGAAGGTCATAATTAATACTGGGAACCGCATTTGATTTATTAGAGCTAATAATAATGCGAAGAATGGGTGATGTTCATTCTCCTCATGACGGTGAGAAGATTCCTATATGTGTTTTAGTAAAGTTAGTAGAACAAAACACATGAACTCAATTGAACTGCTTCTATTTAGTCATTGAATCAAATTCAAAGCCATTAAATAGATACAACCTGAAATCCATTATTCAAAGGCATTACAAAAAAAAACCCACCCTGTCTAATGGGTCATCACTAATAGAATTAAAGAACCATCTCATATCTATCTGAATGGGCCCTAAAGTTGAT
This sequence comes from Tetrastigma voinierianum, assembly GCA_016808115.1. Lineage (NCBI taxonomy): Eukaryota > Viridiplantae > Streptophyta > Magnoliopsida > Vitales > Vitaceae > Tetrastigma > Tetrastigma voinierianum. The sequence continues at coordinate 718,869 of JAEQBH010002950.1, read as the reverse complement.
TACTTTATAGAATTGTGAAAATGAAATACTAGCATAGAACCCAGATCTAAACAAACAAACAAGATAAACCCGGGATCAACTAAGTATTAACAAAGATAAACTGACATAACTAAGTATTGAAGAAGATAAGCAAACTAGTAGTGCCAAAAGATAAAACGAAGAACCAAATGATGGCTTAAATTTCATTGTTAATGAACTCAGACTAAGAATAAGGAACCCTCAACACAATATCCTATTAATAACTTCCTTAGTGGATTTTTTTAAGTACAAAACCAAGTATAGCCGCAAAGAAAACAAGTTGTCCTAGCCACCCCTCGTTGCCTCTCACCACCTTAACAAATCCGAAAAGTGAAAATTTCAAATGAAGAGAATTTAATAGCTTGACTTAAAACTTCCATTTCACAATCCTCTGGTTACTCTAAAATCCTTTTCTCCCAAACAAATCTTGAGCAAATTTTGGCAAGAATATATATAATGCAAAAGTCATCATTTAGTATCACTAGAGCCAACGACATTAAATCGAGCCCTAAGTTTAGGACTACAAGATGTATCACTAAGTTTTCAAAATGTTAAAGGTCAAGGCATGTCGTGATTTCATTCAATATGGTGTATGAAATCAACATGAAGAAAAACCTTTGAACAAATATATAAAATCCAAGAATCTGTAGCATTCTCTACCGCAGGTCGTGAAAGAAAATACCAAGTTCGTGGATGAACATGTGTGCCAGACCTCACCAAGAAGGAACCTTTTCAAGCTTTCATGTCCATCTTCTTTGACAGAGCTCTTGCCTTCATATTAGGAGACACTACTCAACTATTCAGCTTATCTCAAATCAGGTATACAAGTATTTCAAAAGTCCACAAGTTATACATGTTTCATTATGACTGAATTTCTTTCTCACTTTCAAGCATAAATTTAGTAAATTGGTTAAAAAAAATAGAAACATCACATAGCAATCCAGTTGAAAGTAGCCGCTAGTTGAACCAATGAGTAGTGAGTATGATATTTTAATCCCATACTCCAAGAAAATTAATAAGATGCTTCAGCATTTTTAACTGAGCAATATTCTCATTTTTGAAAAAAATTTCCACAAAATCGCCTCTCCTTCTTTTCTCACCACTGCTCCTCAAGTCCTATTGAAACCAATCTTGCTTGTTCTTGTCGAAATCCAATTTCAGTGGCTTGATTGGCAAAGAGAGTAACATGCTTATTCATTAGTAGATGTAAGTAATGTCATCATCCTTTATTTATATGTATAATACTTCTTGTTACTCACTAACATAGCTAAACACTGGAATTCTTCAATATTGATCACCAAATCATTTCTTGTTATAAATTTGTCCTAAAATTTTAATTTTGCTCTATATTTTCCATTTTTCTGTTGTTGATTACTATTAGAAATGTAGAAAAAGAAATGAAAACTTGGAATCTTATAGCAGTTAGGTGTTGGAGATCCAACTGGAAGATTCCGAGTTCTTTTCTCCTCCCTCTGATTTCTTGGCAATCAATAGAGCATTAAACAACTTTGGGTGAATATCACATACCTACAACCTTAAGGAGAGAAAAACTAAAGTAGGTGGGATCTTCAAAATAAAAGTGACTCTTATCCCTCACGAGCAAAGAACCACAAAAAAAAAAAATCAAAAGCGCTCATTTAATCAAAATTCTGAGGATGGAAGGAAAAAAAGTGAGAAACCCATCGTGGTATAATTCAAGGAATAACATAGCTAACCTTGTCGGCAGTCCTAACATTGTAATCCTTATAGAAAGCCATAACATTAAGACCATTGGAACCAAAGCTGGCCTAACAGGTGGTGCTGGGGTGGCCTTCCCTACCTCTAGAGCTAGTTTAATCACTCCAATCACTGTAACAAGAAGAGAGGAAGTCGGGTTTTCTTTTGTTTTCCAATAATTTCCCATGAACAAAACAAAAGGAAGAATTCAAAGTAATCCCTCTTACATTTCTTGGCTTTACCACCGGGCTTAGGTGGGGCCATAGAGATGACTATGAGAGACCTCCAAATTCAAGAAAGAGATGGGTACCTCAATTGGGTGCACCATAGGGTGGCTTAGATTTATCGAAAGCTTCCCTAGAATCGCGATCATCTAGGTCTGTGTAACCACGTGGTTACTAATTTCATCATCATCTAGTTCTATGAAGTTAGTGCAATCTGAATTTTTCTCTTCTCTAATGACCCTCTCTCCATCATCGACTTTCTTCTTCCACCCGCTTCTTCTCCCAAATATTCTCCATGGGAGGCCTTCAAAATTTTAGGGATTTATCGGGTCCGAGGAGGGTTTGAGGTCTTATTTTAAAACATTTTCAACTATGACGCTTTTAATAAGCGTCATAAAATTAAAAAAATTACATAAGATAATGACGTTTCAAATTCAATGTCATTGTACATTCAATTATGTATAATGTAATGACATTTTTTTAAAGCGTCAAGAATGATGCGTCATAAATATTAAATTTTGTAGTAGTGAGGGACTCTATGAACATCCACGCATCCGTTAAATTATGACTGTTTCTAGCTTAGTGTCCGAGGTGACTTGGTCCAAAGGTCCTAATCTTGACTTATCTGATGCTCGAGGTTATCGAGGCAGTAGCATTCCCGACGTATATGAGTCATCTGCCCAACAATCATTCAATTGGTCAACTCGATTATTATTCGGGTCGTATCTGAATCTTGGCTAGGCTCGGATCAACATGTGATTGTCATATGATGAACGGCTCATCACATTTCAAAGATATTTAAATTTTTTTTTTCTTATGCAACAAGGCCTGGTGGTTAAGGGTGTACAGGTACAAGTGAATAAATGTAAAATAAATAAAAAAAGTAATTTCTTTTTTATATTTTCTAGAAAAAAATTGAAGAGAGAATTATGTTTCAAGAGTAGTTGGATTTCAAAATGTCACCCATCAAAGTTTTGAAAATTAATACAGAAATATTGATATTCAAAAATACCCCAAATAACCTCGAATGAGTTGGAAATTTAAAAAAAAAAAAAAAAAATTGTCATTATACTTGTTACTTTAAATTCATTTATATTTCCTCTATTATTAAATATATAAATTTCTTAATTTAATGCATTTTTTACATTTTTAAACATGTTTCAAAAATAACTTTCATTCATAAAACTTTATTTTAATCATTTTTATCTATATTGTTGTTCTTAAAATAACTATAAAAATAAGCGAAATTATAACTTATTTTTAGTAATTTATATACTTATATTATTTTTAAAAAATAAATTTTAAAATTTTGGGGAGAATTTTCTAAGAATATCATTTAATAAAAAATTTGGATCTTTTTATTTGATTTGTTTAGACAGATGTATCAGTACTTGAATTTTATGGATATATCAATGAATGTTTTTACATAAATTTTCAACAACTAAAAATTATTCAAAAATTTTCATATAAAATTTTTATTTAGAAAATTTATTGTTTTAAAATTTAGATAAAAATTAAAAAATTGTTTTTTTTTATAAAAAAAAAAAAACCAATAACTAAATACTTAATTTAATTCTATAGGTCCGCATGACTAGCTATTGAACGTTCAAAGTTTTAAAAAGTCACATCCAAAGAGGTGAAGGTCCTATGTTTAAGTCCCGGGACAAAGTGCTTACTGTCAAAAAAACTTAATACACGCTGGCTGGCAGAAATTCCAAAAATACACGCTGGAATTGATGGGGACCTAACATTGGAAGTGGAAGCTGGGTAATTTCTTGTAATGACTCGATCGCAAGGTGTTTGAATTTTCAAATCAACATAATGAGCGTAGACCAGCGAGAAGTGGATGAGATCAAATGGTCCCCTTGGAAAATTTTGCTAGTTCTATATATTAATTCCTACCTTGGGATAATTCACTCACTGTCTTTTAACAAGGGAAGCCAAGAGGGAATATCATGATTTCAGGGTTTGTTGTTCTTGTTGTGTTGATCAACTGCTTACACCTCATGCAGCTGGCCAGCTGATATCAGACTCACTCCCTCCCGAATATATGGTAAAGCCCACATGCACCGACTTCAAGTGCGGGAAGTTCAGCATTCCGTACCCGTTCGGGATGGGAGAGGCCTGTTATTCCATTCCCTGGTTCTCCATCAACTGCAACCATTCCTTCAAACCCCCAAAACTCTTTCTAAACCATACCCGCCTCCTCAATCTGGAAGTGCTGAATATATCATTGATGTACCGAACGGTGACGGTCAACAGTCCCATAACTTCCTTTTGCAATTCTACAGATCAGGCCGGGAAGATGTCGACTGAAACGAAGCCCAGCATGGTTTGGTTCTCAGGGACGGACAAGATATTCATGGTGTTGGGTTGCGGCAGCGCGCGCCTCGTGAACCAATCTAAAGGGGTCTTGGCAGGTTGTGCATCAATTTGCCCCGGAGGTCGTCGGAATGAAACTGAAGATTGCTTTGGAGTCAACTGTTGTCAGACCGGAATATCCTCTTATAGCTACGGTTTGAAGAACTATAGTGTGAATTTTACGAAAGAGGGAAAGGAAATTACCTCGACGGATTGTCAGACACACGCTCTCATGGTGGACGGAGACTGGTTTTCTCGCAACTTTTCGACTCAGGCTGTTATAGAAACTGGATGTGCTCCTTTGGTACTGCTGTGGAGGTTAGAAATAGGTCTCGACTGGTTAAACGCCAACAATCGTTGCCTCGAAGACCTCTCAGTGTCCACATACACTAGCTGTAGATGCAAATGGGGGCAAGAAGGCAACCCTCTCCTCAGAAATGGATGTCGAGGTACGCTTCTTTTCTTTTCTAAAGAGTTGTGCTTACTTGGACCAGCTTAACGTCATTTTTGGTTGGTTGCTGGAAAGTACTAAGAGTATCACTACCCATTCTCCATTTTTGACACATTTTCCATATTTATAGATTTAGACCCAAAAAAATACACTTCAACTATCCTTCATTTCCATTTCCATATTTGAATATATAAATAATACATCTCTAAATATGAAGATGTAATATTCACATCTCTAAGATGTCAATAGTAACTAGTATTACCTTATTATTTTAATATTATACTATTATTTTAGTATTTTATTCTTATAATAATAAAATAATTATTTTTATAAAACATTTTAGTTTTAAGATATTTTTATTATTTATTATTCATTATTTTATTAATTTTGAATTATTTCCATATACAAAATTACCATCATTATGCATTTGGAAGTTCGTAATGATGATAATTTTATTAATTTTAATGAATATGATAGTGAAAATTATATAGGTAATATACCACCATATTATTTTTTATATTGTATTTTTATCATTTAGTTAATGTAATTTTATTATGTGCTTTTATTAATGTTGTTTTATTTTTTAATGTAATATGATGCTCTATAATATAATAATATTTGTTAGTTTAAAATGTTTTTAGATTTTTAATATATTTTATTTATTAGAATTTTGTTCTTTAATATAATTTCATATTTATGTTTAAATAAAAAATAAAAATATTTCATATACCATATTCCTAAAAACATTCTAAAAATAAAGATCTGAATAATAAATAGTGATTTTTGATTAAATAAATTGTTGGTTGGACTTGGAACTCAGAAAATTAGGTCCCATCATCTCCAAATATGGAGAAGATGCCGAGTTGGAGTTATCAATGGGAGTATGATCAGAGATGCTCAGGAAAAGAAAAAGAAAAACTAAGCAAGAATGACTTTCTCCTATTTGGTTGTCTAATAAAAATTTTTTTAAGTATAAATAAAAATTAACTGAGAAACTTCCAATTTTCTCAAATTATTTAATATTTATATTGATTAGTTAAAATAGATTTTTTTGAATTAGTAAGTAAAACTAATATGTGATATTTCACTTTTTTTTTTCTTTCATATTTTCTTTTTCTTAGTATTTTTTGGGGAACCAAACATAACCGTCACTAAAATTAAAAAAAAAAAAGGAAAAAGCGAAGATATTTTTTAGTTATACTTATATTAAAAATAAATATGAAAAAAATCAAGATTTTAGATATTTCTTCTTTTCTTAATATTTTTGGAGGGTCCAACATAGCCTACCTAATTTATAAATTTGAAGCTCTAATTAACTCTTTTTTTTTGGAATGGTAAGCTCTAATTAACATTTTTTTTATTGGTAAGCTCTAATTAACCTAAAAACAAAATTTAATATTATTTTTATTTACTTATTTATTTTGGTGTTCTAGATGTTAAAGAATGTGCTCATTGTCGGGGGACATGTGATTCTGCTTACAACCCCATTACTGGACGAAGTTACTACTATTGCAACATGAAGAATAGGGTAAAAGCTTTGATTTTAGGTAATTCATTTCTCCTTTATTTTCATGTGTTTAAGCTTCGATCATATCTAAATTAACATCTTGTTTACACTAACAATAAATTTTTGGACCCAAATGGTATTTAAATAATTTTTGACCCAAAGGTAGTGGGATAGGCCAAATGGCTATATCAAGCCTAAATCGAGTCCAACCCAATCTAAGAAAGCCCAAGCCCATGAGAATCAGCCAATGAAAATGTCTAGGGACATTTCGGAAATTTTTAAATAATATGTCAAAGCTGTCAGCAGATAGTAATGAGACTTTGTCTCTAAGAAAGAAGATTGAGGAGACATTTTTTCCAAGTCATGACATGGCAGAGGACTTGAGTAGTTATTGGAGGTGAAGAAGTTACTTAGGGAACAAGACTTTAGTGGAGAAGTTGGAGAACAAGACTTTACTGGAGACGTGAGTATTTATGGAAGAAAGTGGGCTCGACAATTATTCAGAAATGTCTATAAAAGGGAATCAAAGTATCAAAGCAAAGGACTGACAATTATCCATCTGAAACCAACGCTCAAAATGGAGCATTTCAATATTTCTCTTATGTTTCTTCAAGTTCATCAACCATCTTTTCTAGATTCCTAACTTAGTTTTAGATGTTCTTTCTAAGCATTTTGTTACTTCAAATCTTTCTTGCTTCAACATTTGATTTTTAGTTCAATTCCATAATAAAATATGTTATTTTTCAAGCTAATCCATTAAGTTTCTCTCAGCTTTCAATTAAGTCCAATTTTCAAAGTATTTTCCGCTTAGATTCTAGGGAACCGTCAAGAGAATTAGGGAATCCAATTTTCCCTTGAGTGGAAGTTAGATTTCGGCACAGTTTCAATTTGAAAATACTATAAATTCCTAGCACGCCTGTGCATTCACCAATTTCCTATGTTTTTCGTATGTTCTGGTGAATTATAGAAAAATCACCAACCAACATATTTTTGGCACTCCTAGTGGGACACGTTTTGTGAAACATCGATACATATTTTGTTTTGTTTTTATAGTTGTGCATATTCCACGATGGGACCCATTTTTGCTGAAGAATGCCACCAAAATTGAGGAGTAAGACAATTGTAGAGTCTTCGGACTTAAGATCACATTCTTCTTGACGACATAGGAAGGAAGAGTTCCAAGCCTTAGTGGAGCAGTTGAGAACTGATAGATTCTCGGTCACGTAGAGATTAATCCAACAACCCAATTGAACAAGTGGAAGGAAGAGGTGTTGGTAATGTGGATGTGCCTATTCTTTTCTCTAATTATTCTAATGAATTTCAAGCTCTTATGTAAGAAATAAAGAGTTAGTGAGTGATCACAACTGTCATTGTGGAAGAAATGAAGCAAAAATCTCAAGACATCCTAGAAAACTTTAGAGAAAAGAGCTGACGAGCGAGAGTTCTTAATCCTAAAGACAATTTTCTACTTGAACTTGGGCGACTTTCTAAGAGCACACGTGAAAATTTGGTAATTTCACCTACTCACTATGTAGGTAGAGTTAGATACCTTCCTTCTCATAGAAGAGAAGGTGGTACTCTGGAGAACGTAGTTGGGGAAAGACCTAATGCAGTTAGAGCCACAACCCCTCAAACGATTTTTGCTCGGACTAATCCAATTACACAACCAACACAAGAAGGAGGCTTTTCTTTCAATGGTAGCCCGGAGAGGACGTGTCGCGACCACGTAGAGTAAATGGCAGCTGGGGACAACAATTTCAACAGGTTTCATGCGGCCTTTTGGGCAGCCAACTTGATCTCTGGTTAGGGGTGTCGGAAGCTGATACGAGTTATATGGATCAGGCCTTAGGAAAATTGGTCTCCTAGAGTTCTATTAACCTTATCCAAAAATGATAGACAGAGAGAACCCCTACCAAAGGGGCTACAAGATCCCCGATTTCTCCTTATTCTCTGGAGAAGATGGCCAATCCACCTTGGAGCATATTGATAGATTCATTGTGCAATGTGGGGAGTTGGCTAACTACGAGAATTTCTATCATTTCAAGCTTAGACTTTTTCCTAACTCTTTGCAGTGGCAGCATTCACTTGGTGATGCAGCATTTTGGAACTCCATTCAAAGTTGGCAAAGAGATGGAAAGGCATTTCGCCTCCGTTCTTCAAGTCGAACACAAAATTGTGCATTCTGAAGAACTATCCAGAGTGACTCAGAGAAATGGGGAGACTGCTGATTTGTTCATCTCCCGGTTCAAGAAGATGAGAAACAGATGCAAGATCCATCTTCTAAAGATAGAGTATGTGAAAATGGCCCAAAGAGGTTTGGACATTGAGTTGAAAAAATTCCAAGGTATGGAATTTAGAGATTTTTATGAACTTGCATCTAAGGTGATAGAATATGAGGAGCTGCTCAAGGAAGAAAGCTACCGGAGGAAGAAGTCCATGAGAACCTATTGTCAAGAGGTGAACCGGGAGGTGGCAGTGGCAAATCTGTCTACTATAAGGACATTCACATGTCCTCTTTTGGTATAAAAGGCATTTGATATGTGGAAAAATCACAAGTTTTTGGTGCACAAGTTCAGTATACTTTTGAGGTAGTGAAGATAGAGGAAATATTCAATTTCCTAGTGAAAGAAAAATTCATTACCTTCCCTAAAGACCACCGAATCCCTAATAAAGATGAAATAAGGGGAAAGATTTACTATAAGTATCATAATTCATGGAACCACACTACTAATGCAAGTTAGAGTTTCAGAAATGTCACACATGATAGGATAAACAAGGGATACTCAAGTTCCTTAACAAAAAATAGGCTATGGAAATTGATGAGAATCTTTTCCCACTAGTGGCCTTTATCAACACTGCCAGTTTTGACCTAAGAGCATTGATAGAATCTAAGAAGGCGAGAAAACTCTCTTAAAGAAAGATATGGGTCCCTAAATATTGTCTGATTCATGTTGATATGTTGAAAAATGAGTGGGTTGCAGTTTGTAAAGATCCTCCATCAAGAAGAAATTCAATGAAGCGGTTACAACAAGGAACAAAACAATATGATCGATATTCTAAGGAAATGAGAATTTCACCAAAATGCAAGATGAATTCCCCAGAATATGAATTCGTTCCTCTTAGAAAAAAGGTTGCAGAAAGGACCACCTCTCGTGGGATGGAGTTCACTACTCCAAGGGAAAATGATACAGATGGGTTAAGGGAATGGTCCTCAAGAAAGAGAGCCTTTTCCCTAAGGCGTAAGTTCACTTTTCTAAATGACAAAGTTGCAGGGAAAGTTACTGTTCCAAGGAAGAAAGAAAATAAACCTTTTTTTTTTCAAGGGAGAGAGTAGAGGACAAATTTCCAAGAGATGGATCTAGGGATAGCGTTGTTCTTCTTAGCAAAAGAAGGTTTCTACAGAAAGATAGATCACTCCTCTAAAGGGTAAAATCTTTTCCCCATGAGAGAAGATTGCAGACAACTTCACTTCTTTAAGGAAGAAGGCAAGGGAAGGACATGTTTCTCCAGTTAGGCTTATTTTTCCAAAAGGTGGACTCAATTCTCAAGGTCTGAAGTGATGTCTCCCGAATTTAAATTCACCTCAAAGAATGTAGTGGGGAAACAAACCTATTTTTTAAAGGGAGGGGGTTGTAGAGAAGGAAAGGCTTATGAGGTGTATCATTCCTCCTATGGTTTCTCTTGGTCAAAGGTGGCATGGTCTGACAGAAAATTTCCCAAAGGCTTTCAGACCAGAAGAAGAGGATGCGGAAGCGACTGGCCAGAATCACAACTTATTAGTGTACGATGGGAACACTCTTGGAGAAGGCCATGGAATGAGAGAAAGTGAAAGAAGACTCGGAGGCATTATTACTAGGTTAGATCCTTATTTCTTTAAATTGTTCCACTATTTCTTTAACATTACCAACTATTTTATAGTAGCCTTTGTACGTAAGAGCTCATCTCAATGGCAAACCAACATCTAAGGTTCTAATAGATAATGGATCAACGGTAAATGTAATGTCATTGAGGATGCTAAGAGTTCTAGGAAGGAGCATTAGTGATATAATAGAAATAGAGGTGGTTGTATCTACCTTTACTGGAGAAGTATCCAAGACCTTGGGGATACTATCTATAGATATCACCATTGGCAGCAAAAAGGCATTATCTGCCTTTTTAGTGATAGACTCGACTACAAATTACAACATTTTACAACATTTTTAGTGATATCTTCCACTTTGCATTTTTCTTGTTTTGGAAGGAGTAATGAAGTGGAGTGGTGAATGAGATAAGCATCCCTTCGCCGTGGCTATAGGCTGTGGAGATCAGAAATATTGTGATGAAATTCGGTTCGATCAAGTTCACTAAATGAAGGAAAGATGGGGTCCTAGGAAAGCATGCATGGACTCAAAGGGCTCCACAAATCAAAAGGAGTGTCCCGAGGAATCCTAAAGGTGACTATAATCGTGCCTTACAAGCCAATGAGTAGTCCAATCATCGGGAGATGTGTTGATGATTACTCTCGAGAGGAAAAAGCGTGTTTTAAATTTATATGATAAAATGAAATCTGACGGTGTGGAAAGTTGAAAAGGCACCTCCGGGACACTTGTGGGGTTGAGATGATTTTGAAGGGGATCACGAGATGAAGAAGATGAAGAAATACGGATGGAGGATTTGGGCGGCCCCTCTAAGTTTAGAAGACCACGCAGAAGCCTCAAGTACACAGTCCATGTGAGGAGTGAACCTCGCCATTGTGGAAGAGCCACATATTACTTATGTTAGTTCTTTGCTACCTTTTGACTTGAAGGAAGGGATTATTACAACACTACAGGAATTCAAAGACTGCTTTGCTTGGAATTATGACAAGATGCCAGGGTTGGACAAAAGCTTGGTGGAACACCACTTTATCGAACGAATTTCACCCCATTTCACCAATACCGGAAGAATGTCCAAGGAGGTAGAGCTAAAGGTGAAATAAGAGATTGAGAAGCTTTTGAAAGCCAAATTCATCATACATACAAGGTATGTGCAATGGTTGGAAAATATTGTCCATGTGATGAAAAAGAATGGGAAACTTAGAATTTGTGTAGAAGACATGTATGTAATGCCTATTGCTAACATGTTAGTTGATTCCACTGCAAATAATGAATTATTGTCCTTCACGGACGATTTCTATGGGTGTAACCAAATCTTAATAGTTGCTGATGATATATGTAAGATTGCCTTCAGATGTCCTCATTCCATAGGAAAATTTGAATTGTTGGTCATGCCCTTTGGTTTGAAGAACTCTGGTGCAACTTACCAAAGGGCTATGAATTCCATATTTCATGATATGTTAGGCCACCACATGGAGATTTATATCGATGATATTGTGGTTAAATCTATGAAGGCCATAAAACATGTGAATAATTTAAGGAAAAGTTTTGAAAAGATGAGACTTCATCAACTAAAACTCAATCCACTAAAATCTACTTTTGGAGTTCAAGCTAGAAATTTTCTAGGATTTCTGGTTCACTAAAGAGGAGTGGAAGTGGATCAAAACAAAGCAAAGGTTATCATTTCAGCTAAGGCTCCTCAAAATAAGAAGGAACTCTAGAAGTTCTTGGGTCAAGTAAACTATTTAAGGAGGTTCATGCTTAATCTAGTAGGGAAGACTACATTATTCTCTTACCTAATCAAGCTAAAAGAAGTAGAAGTGTTTAAATGGGAGGAACGACACCAAAAAACTTTTGATGGAATCAAAGGTTACCTTTCCAAACCCCCCGTTTTAATGCCACCTTTGAAGGGTTGGCCACTCAAACTCTATCTATCAGTTGTAGAAAAGTTTATAGGATGCCTTCTAGCACAAAATAATATTGAAGGCCATGAGCAGGTTGTTTACTATTTAAGTAGGGTCCTAAATTTAGCAGAAACAAGGTATACACCCATTGAGAAGTTATGTTTTGCCCTATATTTTGCATGTACAAAATTGAGACATTACTTGATCAAGTCTCAAGTATATGTGGTTCCCAAACCGACTTGGTGAAATACATGCTAAGCCGACCTTTAATCACTGGATGAATCGGGAAATGGTCCCTTGCTTTGTCAGAGTTCACTTTCGTTTATTTTCCATAGAGATTAGTCAATGGGCAAGCTTTGGCTAACTTTCTAGCTGATCATCCTTCATTAGAAATCAAACCATAAAAGGATGTGGAATTAGGGATATATGAAGTAGAAAGGAGGCCTTGGGTTCTTAAGTTTGATGGTTCTAGCACGGAGAAATCCGTTGGAGTTAGGATAGTAATCATCTCACCAAAAGGGATAAAGACTACCCTATCTTTCAACTTGGCCTTCAAATGCACCAACAATCTAGCTGAAAATGTGGCTTTAGTGATCGGTTTGGAGCTCTTGTTGGAACTTGAAGCACAAGAGGTACGTTTCATTAAGGACTCATTTAGTGCTTTGACAGCTAACAGGGGAATATAAATGCAACAACTTATTGCTAGCTCCTTATGATACTGCTTCTACTCAATTGTTAGATTCTTTCCTCTCCGTGGATTTTGAATACTTGGTTAGGGAATCTAATCGGGAAGTGGATGAGCTAGCATAAGTAGCCTCAGGTGTGAAGATGAGTGAAGAATTAACCCATAAGCTCATTGTGACAGGCAAGAAGAATCAACGCTCAATTTATAAAAGGGGAATCATATTAGAAGTCGTCAATACAGATGCAAATATTGCAGGAGACTGGATATTTAAGATCAAAGAGTATTTAGAAGATCCTTATAGGCAAGTTCCCCATAGGGTGAAAGCTCAATAACATAACTTTGTCCCAATGGAAGGGGAAATGTACAGAAAGGGACTTGATGGGTTACTACTCAGATGCTTATCCTTCCCAAACAGCATGGAAGTGATGAAGCAAGTTCATGAAAAGGTCTATGGAATGACAAGCAAGGTAAAAATCGATGGATGATTAGGAACTGATACTATTTTTGGCCCTGACCATCTAGAAATATTTGCATCGATTGCTCGAATTTGCAAACAATGTCAAAAGTATGGTAGCATACAAAGGATACTTGTTGTGGAACTCCACTCAATTGTGAAACCATGGCCTTTTAGAGGATAGGCCATGGACTTAATTGGGAAAATATACTCGGCTTCATCAAAATGACACAACTTCATCTTAGTTGCTATAGACTACTTCACTAAATGGGTTGAGGCAGTGCCCTTGAAGAAAGTAGAGAAGAAGGATGTGATCCAATTCATCAAGGAGCATATCATTCATAGATTTGGAATTCCTCAGTCCATTACAATTGACCAAGGCACCATGTTCACTAGGAGTGAGATAACTTATTTTGCCAAGGACTATGACATTTAACTCATCATATCCACTCCCTTTTATTCCCAAGAAAATGGGCAGGTAGAAGCTTCTAATAAGGTGTTGATAAGTGTTCTGGAGAAGATGCTGGAGGATAATCCTAGATATTGGCACATAATTTTATCTGAGACTTCATGGGCTTATGGAACTTCTAAAAGAAGTTCTATAGGGGTAAGTCCTTACTCTCTAAACTATGGGCAAGATATAGTGCTTCCAATGGAGGTGGTAATTCCTTCTCTAAGCGTATCTAGGGAGAATGGCCTTAATAATCCTCAGGAATACAATGAGGCCATGATGATAGAACTTGAGGCATTGGATGGGAAAAGATTACAAGCGCTCAACCACATCATGATTTAGAAAAAGAAAGTGGCTAGGGCCTATAATAAGCGGGTCAGAAGAAAGTGTTTTGAAGAAGGAGAGCTCGTTTAGAAGGTGGTACTGCCCATCGGCTCTAAAGATAGAGAATTGGGGAAATGGTCTCCTAGCTAGGAGGGACCATTCAAGGTTCACCAAGTATTGTCCGGAAATGCCTATTGGCTATTAAGCCTTAAAGAGGAACCACACAGGTTCATCAATGGGAATACCTCGAAATACTTTCTATAATGTAAGAAGGAATCTTTGAATCTTGCCAGAAGAAACTAAGGTGGGGATGAGGGACTAACAAAAAATAGGTCTCGTGACCATTTTCTATGGTAAACACTATTCTTAGTAATTACTTTGAGTGATAAAGTAGGTTGTTTTGGCTACTCACTACTCAAACCTTTGTATTCCTCAATGCCATACTTGTTATACCCTCATTGTTTTATGAATAAATAAATTAGGTCTCATGACCACATTAAATTAGGGGAAGTAGATACTAATCTTTGATTAAAGTAGGCTTTGTGATCCCTATTAATCCTAAATAAAGGCTTTTCCCCCAAGAATGGGCTTGTTGTATCATCAATTCTCCAAAGTAGGTCCCATGACCACTTTAGAACTAGAGATATATGAAATGACCTAGTGATAAAGTGGCTTCTTGGCCATTGCATTTGTCAACACGTTGATTTCTCCAAGGGTGTTCTTGTTCCCTCTCCCGATAGGTCCCGGGATTATTAAGGTCATTGAAGAAATAGGTATGAGACTAGTTCCAAGATAGGATTTGAGGCAGTAAAGTTGGTTTTTAGCCACTTCACTTCAAAAACACAAACTTGTTCAAGATTCCCTAATGATTCCCCAAGGAAGACTTCTTGACCACACCAAGATTGGGGAAATAGGAGCGGAAATATCGAAGTGAATGAGGTAGGCCTCTAGGCCACTGGGTACACAAATTTCCCCAAACAGAGCACCTGAACAAGTTCATGAGAGATTACCATTGAGGAAATAATCCCTCATGTTGAATTAGAGTAAGGGAAAGTGGGATTTTTAGCCACTACACATTCAAATACAATATTTCTCTAAAGAATTGGACTTAAAACATCATTGCACCAAGAGATAGGTTATCCCTTGGGAGCAAATGGAAAAATTAGGTTGGGCAGCATCTAACGTCGTGATGTGACAAAGAACATGAATTTTTTGTAGCAGGCAACGTCGCGACGTTGCTTCTCCATATCACGACGTTAGGTTTGCACATCACAACGTTGTCTTTCCATGACAATGTCTCTCCACGTCACGACATCAGCATCCTATGGGAAGGATTTTGCAGTATGGTCGTGACCACGGTATTCCATGGTCACAACCATAACCCATAAAAGATGATTGAAGACTATGACTCAATGAAAGGGGATCTAAGAGCTGAAGGAAGCCACTATGAAGTTCTCTAGAGAAAAGGGAGCTTCTCAAAAGAGATAGGTCGACACCACGGCCTTTAGAGAGGAAGTGTTGGGGAAATGGTTTATATACTAATGTTTTAAGTCAAGGTAAGCTTTTTAGCCACTACGGTTCTCAAATGTTTAGTTTTCTCCAAAATAATACCTTTTATATCCTAGTTTGGAGTCAAAACAGGCTTCTTAGCCACTGTTCTCAAGCATGCAAGTTTTTCCCAATACACAATAGTTCAATCTATTCAATCTATATATTCAGAAATAAATAATAGGCTTTTAGCCATTGTTTCATCAATTTCTCCAAAGCAGTACCTGATAGATGCAATATATCATTATCCACACACAAGTACATTTCCAAAGGTAGGCCTAATGCCACCTTGGTCTACTAATGCAATGTCATGGCTGTAATTGCATATGTGCTAGTGTTCAATGAATCCATAAGCAGTACACACAAGTTCATCACATCCAAAGGTAGGCCTAGTGTCACCTTGGTCCACTAATGCAATGTCATGCTTGTGAGTACGCCTATGCAATGTCAGTGAGTTTTCATCAACAATCCAAGCACAAGAAATCAAGTATCTTAAGAGTAAGTCCTTAAGCAAGGGTCGAATTTTAGCCACCTAGCAAAAAGAGATAAGCTAGCATGATAATGTCAAGGATCATGTTAAAATTAGTAACCATGTTTGAAGTGGTGAGAGATCAGATCTTAGAAAAATCAAAAGATCTCAGAGAGTCCCAGAACCCCAGAACCCCAAGCACTCTTAGAGAGAAACATCAATTTGCTGCAATTTTGAGGTCAAATCAGCAACCTTTCCTCTCATAGAGGATAGAAAATCACCAGTAATTATCTTTGTTGAATTGCTTTAAGCCTTGGCGCAAGAACCTAATACTGTCCCGCATCCAAAGAAATCCCGGCTTAGCTTTTTCTCTTTCCATTTCTTCAGCCAACAATCTGAGTCGCTCTTCGTGGGCATGATACTCAACTTTTACTTCATTTAATCTCTGGATGCTCTAGTTAGCATATAGCTTAGATTGCTCATACTCGGATCCCCCCCTCCCTTAACTTCTCCAATTCAGACATCACTTAATTATTTTTTATACTACATGCTTAATAGAAGAAAATACTTCAGGAGCATAATGTATAACCTTATAAAGTCCCAACCTCATGATCAAGAAAAGCGGATTACAATACTACCATAGCCACATGAAAGGCATCTTTTTAGACACTGGATAAGGAGAGAAGGTCTAAGCTCAACAGATGACTAATAGTGAAGTGGGCAATAGCTACATCCGGTTCGGTAGGAGGTCTGGATGGTGGCTCAACATGAGGAGTGGCTTGGTTTATAAAGGAAAGATCCAAGGAAGGAGCTGCTCTTGCTTCAAGATGCAAGGTAGACCAAGGAGAGACCTGTGAAAGACAAAAGTAAGGAACTTGAAAATTGATAAAAATAAAGGAAAAGAAAGTTATAGTGTTTACTAGAGGACTTGAAAGTAAAAGGGCTAGAGGAGTTTGCCCAATGGAGCCCTGACCAGCTTAAAAATAGTCATCTTCAGATTTTGAAATATCATTAGAGGAAAGACCTCCCTCAAAGGCCGCTGACTACCTTGCCTTCTGGATTCATCCCCGATAAAGATTATCTCTTCCCTTTGCATTGATACTTCCTCTTCAACTTCTTCAATCTCTATAGGGTCTTCTTGTGTGTTAAAAAATTTAAACTTGGGAGCTATCCTGTGAGATCTTCGATTGGGTTTGGAGAAGGTATTCTTCATTACAACCATTTTAGATTGTTTAGCAGCAGGAGGCTTAGATTGCTCAACCCCTTTCTTTAATTTTGCAATAGGCCTGTTGGAAAAGGAAGTTAAACCTATATAACACAAGGCAAAGTTAGAGGTCAAGGTGAAAGTCAAAGAACCAAATGCAAGAAACAATAAATAAAAGTCCATGTACTTGAGGAAGAAGGGCAGGAACTGATAAGATCATCAAATTTGACGAACCACCAAGTGGAGAAGGATTCTACTTCTAATAGCATAATGGTCTTGAGGCCACAGGTAGGAGTCTGATAGGATTGGGCCAGTTATTCTACTAAGGATGCAACAGGTGATCTTGAAGATAAGGTAGGGAATGAGGGGATAAACTAAGTAAATCCAAACTGGCGAGCCCATAGGTAGGGCAAGTATGGTAAGAAAACTATAGAATAAGAAGATAGTTGAGGGGAAAAAACATAACAACCCCCAGAGATCAAGACCCTACAAACTGCACTGAGGAGTGCTGGGGGATATTTAAAATCCAACAAGTAAGGGGTGGAATAACTCAAGATCAAATGTTAGGTTGGGCTGGAAATAATGTTGAGCTTCAAGTATAGTTGAGACAAAGAACAGTACACCAAGCTCAGGAAAAAAGAGGAAAGAGTGTCTAAAGATATAGTCCTAATGGATTGAGTCGCGCTAAGACCCAAAGACATGAAGGGGTAAGAATCAGCATCTGATAGCTCGGAGAAATAGGCAAAGAGCCAAATTTGTACAAACCAAAGGGCTTCTCCCACACTATGGTAAGGTACCTCAGTCACATACTTGCCCATGGCTAATTACAAAGAGGCTAAGAAAATGGCACCCAAAGCATAAGGCCACCCAATGGAAAGGGCCCTAGCCAAAGGAAGATACGCCATGAAGGCTTGCAGAGATGAGGAAAAGTAAAACAACAAAGAAGAAGCCATAAGACTATGTGCTGTAGGTGAAGGTACCCAAGAGTAGAAGTTTGTCACTTTACATTATGGAGGGGGGATGAGTAAGAAGTCTAGGAAGTGGAAGAAAGTTCAAGATGAGGAAGCGATAGGTCATGGATATCTAGAAGACATACGACCTCTGAACCTTCAATAGGCAACCTAGTAAAGATAGAAATGTTCCTCAAGGTAATGAATGTTGGATCGGAAGGGAAGAGAAATGAATTCAAACCCTTAGACCAAAACCTCAAGGCAGTACTCATCAAATCCAAATCAAGGGTTATGCTCACCTTGGTAAGCACAATGGTGGCAATATTCTAAAGTTCTAGTAATCTAGAAATGAGAAGATGGTATGTCTACCCAAGTTATCTAATCCTCAAATGCCCTAAGCCATGACTTGGCTGGTAGAGCCATAGGTCGTAGTTATTTTCCAAGACGTATCTTTGAGGGTGACATAAGATGAAAAGGAAAGGTCGGGATAAGAATAGCCACATCTCCAACCACATGGGCAGTCCCAAACTCCACTAGGGGAGGAAGATATGGCAGTACATTGCAACACATGAAAAGAGTATCAATGAATCAAGGGTAAAAGAGAAAAATGGTGGAGAAATAGTAAGGAAATGCCCTTACCCTAAGGAATAATTCTTAGCCATGCCAGGAAATTGAGTAAAACCTGCATAGAGAGAAAATTAGACGTATGGAATACTGAAAGAAATTGACAGAAGTAGGCATGACCCAACATAGATTCCTCAAGGCAAGGTCTTCAAGTCCATAAAATAGTAAGGTTGAGGAGTTACCTTTGTGATGCTTCCGCTGATAGATGAGGCGAAAAGATCGAGTAGAGTGAGGGAGACTGAGATTTGCAAACAAAGGAATTATTTTTTGGTAAGAGCAAACTCTTTATTGATGTTTAAAGACTTTTTCATAAGAGAATGAAGGATTCGAAGTTCTAAAAACCGAAAAATAATTTTTTTTCTTGATGTTCAAAGACTTTTTTCGTTGGAGAACGAAGGATTTGAAGTTCTAAAAACCAAAAAAGAATTTTTTTTTTTCTTAATGTTTAAAGACTTTTTCGTTGGAGAACGAAGGATTCAAAGTTCTAAAAACCAAAAAAATTAATTTTTTCTTGATGCTTAAAGATTTTTTCGTTAGGGAACGAAGGATTCAAAGTTCTAAAAAACCAAAAAAGACCAGTTCTCAAATTTTAAGGATTGTTTTGGTGAAGAATGAAGGATTTGAAGTTCTAAAAACCGAAAAGAATTCCTAGTTCTTGAAAATCTGGGGAAAAATCTTTGGATTTCTCTTTATTGAGGATGAATCTTCCAATATCCTAAAGAGATCATATAGAACATTCACCACAAATAACTTTGTAAAAAAGGGATGGATCTACTCACCAATGCAAGAGGAGAGTTCGGGCTGTGGAAGATGGCCAAAAAAATCAGAACTTGTGGCAAAAGGGCGATCGATTGAGGCCATAATGTTGTTTTCAACATTGACTCAAATGTCATCGTCCGCGACGTCGCTTCGAGTTGCAGAAGTGATTTCGGGTCGGAGAGGAATAGTAGCGGCATCGATTCAGTGCCGATGGAAGTCGTCACCAGCAAGCGTAGGGATTTCGGCAGGTGAGAGGTTGGGAAGGGGGGATGAAGAAGAGATAGAAGAAGATGATAAAGAGGAGAATGTGGAAGGTTTAGTATGTGAATCAAAGGGATTTCTTCCTATGAACTTTTCAAATCCTAGAGGGGAGTCTTTTGATGTAGAAGGAATTAGTTGTGGAGAAGAAGGGAGATCAAAAGTAGTAGGTTTGAAAGAAAAATCGACGGGAGGCTTTTCTCGAGGTATTACTTTGGTCTTTTTCAACTCATCTAATTAGGCTCGGGTTTTGGCTTGTTCTTCTCATT
Source organism: Tetrastigma voinierianum (assembly GCA_016808115.1). Lineage (NCBI taxonomy): Eukaryota > Viridiplantae > Streptophyta > Magnoliopsida > Vitales > Vitaceae > Tetrastigma > Tetrastigma voinierianum. The sequence continues at coordinate 698,839 of JAEQBH010002950.1, read as the reverse complement.
GATAATCCACATCCAAAAAGGTAAGTTGCACTTTGGGTCTCATGGTAAAATGATGAGAGAAGAAGAAAGGAAGCCTTTTTGACATATAAAAGCTTGAATACATACAAACATGGCCCGTGGACCATTGTATGCGAAGCCCAGTGTTTCACCTTTAAAAATAAATTTTGGGCGAATGGTATTTAAATAATTTTTTCTATCGAAGGGTAGTGGGATGGGCGAATGGATATATCAAGCTGACCAATCCAGCCAAGCCCATGAGAATCAGCCCATGAAAAGGTCTAGGGACATTTCTGGAATTTTTAAATAATTTGTCAAAGCTGCCAGCAGATGTAGTGAGACTTTGTCTCAAAGGGAGAAGATGGAGGAGACTTTTTCACGAAGTCATGACATGGCAGAGGACATGAGCAGTTATTGGAGGTGGAGAAGTTACTTGGGGAACAAGACTTTAGTGGATAAGTTACTTGAAGAACAAGACTTTAATGGAGACGTGAGTAGTTATTGAAGAAAGTGGGTTGGGATAGTTATTCAGAAATGCTTATAAAAGGGAATCAAAACATCAAAGCCAAGGACCGACAATTATCCATCCAAAACCAACGCTCAAAATAGAGCATTTCAATATGTTTCTACAAGTTCATTAGTCGTCTTTTCCATATTCCTAGCTTAGTTTTATATGTTCTTTCTAATCATTTTGTTACTTTAAAGCTTTCTTACTTCAGCATTTGATTTTCAATTCAATTCCATAATAAAATATGTTATTATTCAATCTAGTTCGTTAAGTTTTTCCTAGTTTTCAATTCAAACCAATTTTGAAAGTATTTTTCGCTTAGATTCTAGGGGATTGTCAAGGGAACTAAATCGATTTTGCTTGGCGAATTAGATTTAAATCCTGATTTCGGGTGATTTGAAAATACTATAATTTTCTGGCATGCCCGCACATTCACCAATTTCCCGTGCTTTTTGTATGTCCTAGTGAATTACAAAAAAAAATCACCAACAAACACATCTCCTTTTTGAAATATATGTGGCAAATAGATCATAGAAATAGAAATTCAAAACCAAAAAAAAAAAGAAATACGTAATTTTTAACCCTAGGATTATTTAGTAAAGAAACGAAAATACTCGTAATTTCCCTTAAATACAATATAGAATGAAAGTTATAGTCTATATAAAAATAATAAAACTATACTTATTTTTTTTTAAAATTAACACAAAATTCCCAAACATAAAATTGACCCCCTTGTGTTAATAATTATATCTTCTACTTGCTATTGGTTAAAATTACAAACAATATAAACTCCAAAACCAAAACATATAAAGCTCAGCATGAAATAAGGAAGAGGGCCAAAACTGAACTTTTACCAACCGATAATATCCTAGGTAGGCTTTGTCATTATGGTCGCATCAACCTCACAATGCATGTGACCATTGTAGAGATAAGGCTAATAATACATATGGCCCAAATATATTGTTTACAGGGATGTTTTATTATTAAATGTTTCTAACATAAATTTATCTTAAAGAGACTCTACTAATTAGCAGATCAACTAGTGCATTCCAATTCATTTTGTTGATCAACTTAAAATTTGTTCCATAGATTACATGTTAATGTTAAGTATGTTAAATAACTTTAAGCTAATCTAAAAATTTATTTGAAGAAAAAAGGGTACAATGATTTACTTAATTCGAACATTTAGTTTTATGGTTTAATTTATATTCAAATTTTCATGAATAAGTAATTAACGGAAAATAACTATTTTAGACTTGAAACTGCAGCTTGTTTTACTTCTACATTGATCAAATTCTAGTTCCTTTCATATTGTAGATTTACATTAAAATAATAAACATTGTTGTATCTCATGATCTTAATAGTAAATTTGCATTGGAATTATGGAAGTTAAATGGCCATTAAGCATGCTCTTTCAAATACTAAGATGAGAATTATTACTAGTTACAAAATACTTTGCCTATTTGTTTTTATATTTTACTATATCTCATTGCTTATGTGTTATCAAGAAAATTTTGGTCTTCATTGGTTAATTGACTTTTTCATTGATTTAAGATAGTCAAGTGACATTTTTTTAATGTCTCACAATTAATGTAGGTTTTAGCATAGGTGGTGGATCATTATTACTACTCCTTGGCAGTTTTGTGTTGTTCAAAGTAGTGAAGAAAAAAGGGAGATTAGACGCAAAAGACAATTCTTTAAACGAAATGGTGGTCTATTATTGGAACAACAGATCTCTTCTAATAAAGGTATAGTTGAAAAACAAAAATTTTTCACTTCTAAGGAGTTAGAGAAGGCTACTGACAATTTCAATTTGAATCGAATTCTTGGTCAAGGAGGTCAAGGAACAGTTTATAAAGGCATGTTAACTGATGGAAGAATTGTCGCAGTTAAGAAGTCAAAGATAATTGATGAAAGCCAAATAGAGCACTTCATTAATGAGATTGTGATTCTTTCACAAATCAATCACAGGAACATAGTTGGGCTCTTAGGGTGTTGCTTGGAGACAGAAGTACCTTTATTAGTTTATGAGTTCATTTCCAATGGAAATTTATTTGAACTAATTCACAATCAAGACAATGACTTCCTACTTTCATGGAAAATGCGTCTACAAATTGCCACTGAGGTAGCAGGAGCACTTGCTTATTTACACTCAGCATGTTCTATACCAGTTTACCATAGAGATATTAAGTCTACAAATATACTTTTAGATGACAAATATAAAGCAAAAGTGTCTGATTTTGGTACATCAAGGTCGATTGCTATAGAACAAACTCATCTGACTACTATTGTGCAAGGGACTTTCGGTTACTTGGATCCAGAATATTTTCAATCAAGTCAATTTACTGATAAAAGTGATGTATATAGTTTTGGAGTTGTTCTTGCTGAACTTTTAACGAGACAAAAACCAATTTGCTCAACAAGATCACAAGAAGAGAAAAGTTTGGCAACACATTTTATTTTGTCATTACAAGAGTCTCGTCTGTTTAATATTCTTGATCCTCGAGTTGTAAAGGAGGGAGGAAAAGAAGAGATCTTGGGTCTTGCATACCTTGCATATCGATGCTTAAACTTGAATGGAAAGAAAAGGCCTACAATGAGAGAGGTTACCATGGAATTAGAACATATTAAAATGTCCCTTCCAACATTGAAGGTTGAGCAAAATTTTGAAGAGAATTCCTACACCGTGACTGAAATAATAGGACCTTTGGATGCTACTTCATCTTCCGTAGCATCATGTTTGGATCACAACAAAACATCTTTATTAGATGAGCAACCATTTTTATTCAACACGTTATGATTGACAATTAAAAGCATTGAGTGTTGTATTTAGTTATATATGGTTTGTAGTGTGTTTTGATATTACTATCTTATGTTTTGATGTCGTGGTTTGTAGTGTATTTTGATATGACTATTTTATGTTTTGAAGTCTTTTGTAAGATATTTATATTATGGTATTTTACATTGTTGGATTCTCATTTGATTATTTACATCTAAATGTAGTAGGTAAGTTATTTTTTATTATTTCTATCTACATTATGTAGTAGGCAAGTTATATGGGCCATGGTATGAGCACTTATTTCTGTCTTAGAAAAAAAAACACATCACTTTAGGGAACTAGATATCACAAAAAGAATATGTTTTCATTTTTTAGACAACAATGGCCTTGTTAATTGAGAACTAGAAAAAGCTTAATTTGCTCATCATGTCTAGCTCATATGGTAGAACTCTCAACGTTTCAAAAAAGGCTGAGAATAGGGAAGGGAGGGGTTCTGGGTTTGAGTCCCAGAAGGGACAATTTATTACATTGTAATTAAAGTGTTTAGCTATAAAATAAAATAAAATAAAAACGAAAAAGCTTTACTTTGTCATTGGTGTTGCTTAAACCTTAACTTGAGTGAAGTCTTAAATTGGGCTCACAACAAGACTTAGATTTGGACCTTGGGTTGAATTAAACTTAAATATGCTTTGGCTTTGGTGACAACATCCATTATGCATATGTTTCTCAGATAACTTTTGTGCATAATTATGTATTTTGAATGAGCAATGGTGCCGCGATTTAAATAAACCACAAAAGATACCTGCCATGTCGAAATATTTTATTTTATACAAAAGGATTAAACATTTTTGATTAAGAAGAGCGTTCAAATGAAGTGAATTCAACGTGAGTGACTTTAGAACAAATATTTAGCTTATAATGAAAGATTGATAAATCTTTACTAACATTTTGTAATGAGCATGTCACTTAAAGCAGGCGATATATCGGTACACAATATATGTATTTTTGGGGGGTTAAAAGGGCATTTTTGCCCCTCAATTATGGCCTATAGGTGTCAAGGTGTCAACTTAGCTCTTCAACTAATTTTTTGTTATTTCTATCCTTCAATTATGGTCTACTTGTCAACTTAGCCCCTCAACTAATTTTTTTAGTCATTTTTAATTTTATAGTATTTAAAACTAATATTTTTTGCCCTTCTTCTCATATAAAAAGAAATATATTTTTTTGATGAAGTTGGTGTTGAGGAAGGGAAATAAAATATAAAAAATAAAATAAAAACATTTTTAAGTTCAATGTTATATTTCTACCCACTTCTTTTAAGTCATTTTATTTATTTATCTATATAAGCTTTTTTTTTAAAGAAAATTAATTTTATTGATTTAAACCAATAATATCTGAATTGAATGAAATATAAATTTAGGAAGAATAGCACAAAGTACGAGGATGATAAAGGTGGTTGATATCATAATAGTAAGAGCTTTTAGAGGCTTTATCACATTTTGAGGCAGTGAAGAACTTGTTTGCATTGATAGAACCATTTGTGACTAGAATAAATATAATTCCGAATTCTCTGATATTGACCATTGATTTGATTTTCTTATCGTTGATCCGATATATACTTTGCTCTTCCTAAGCGCACCAGCGCGAGTAAATGTCGCACCTGATGTGACGATCAAGCGTACAGAAGCGGCGACAACCAATTCATACCACAAGTTGATGTATTGGGTGCAATCACAAATATTTATAAACTTAGAAACATCAACTAAGGTAATTTAAACTACTGTAGTGATGGTGGCTCTAGGGTCATCCACGGAACGAGTATTCTACTTGGAAGTTGTAATTTCTAGTCTATGTCTAAGTAGTCCATTTGTTGTAGAGTATGCTTGTGTTGAATTTGGAGTTGATTTTTGAAGTAGTTTATGAATTAATTAAAAAAAAAATTATATTTAAGCTAGTGTCACGATGTCGATTCCACTAGGGGTACACTCCTCTTTGGCAACTTAGAAGGATTTTAGGTTTTATAGGTCTTGTGAACAAGTTTCAACCTTCAGTAAATTATCAGACCAAAACTCAGGTTTTTCTTAGGATTTATGTTTAAGCTCAAATTTCTAAGATAAGGTAGATTTAGAAACAATGATAATCAGCCTAGGTTCTCACTCTTTACCCTTTTGATTAAACGAAAATAGAAAACTAAATTATCACAACCAAACTAATATCAAGCACTTGATGTATCTATGTAGTATACCTATCACTACAAAAAAACCTCCATTTAGAGGCGGATAATTTCGTCTCTAATCCGTCTAGAAACGGAATTCCAGAAAGATTAGAGACGGAATTTTCAGTCTTAAAAACGCTAGTACGTGATTCCTACCATCTCTAATCCGTCTTTAAATAGAAACGGAAAGATTCCGTCTCTAATCAGAGACGGATTAGAGACGAATTTTCCGTTTATAAATAGAGACAAATTATTACCCGTCTCTAATTCCCAAGGACGGAAGTCTCTAATTAGAGCCCAGTTTTTGTTGTCTCACGATCGAGATAAAGAAATAGTGCGTCTCTATTGGACATGGAATTCTGGTCTCGAATTTCATCTACGATCGAGGCGAGTTGATTACATCTGCGATTAGAGATTCTCTTTGATCTCGTCTGCAATGGGGCCGGAAACATTTCGTCTCTGATGCAGAGGCCAGAGATTTTCGTCTCGATTTTGTCTGCGAGTCGTCTCGGATACGAGACGAAAAATTACATCTCTATTTCTAATCAAAGACGCAGAAATTTGTTTCTATTATGTCTATATATCTTGTATTTTTTCTTTATTTATGTCTTGACTTTTCATACCTATTTTTGTTGTCGTTTCAAAGTCGATTATATGAAATCATTAAGATGTAGTTTACTTGATTCGTGTAGATATCATTAAATAAGTTGAAATACACAATACTTTTAATTAATTATAAATCAATAGTATTCTTAAATAAAAAAATGGTAATATTAGTGTCAAATATGACTGCGATCATTGTCACTAGTCGGTTACTAGGGAGTATCGCAGCGGCATTGTGATTTCATACGCTCACGCATCGTCTTTGCATCTCCTCATTTAATGCATGCATCCTCTTCTATTTTTGGTTTTGCTCCACCCGTATTTTTCGTTTTGCTCTTGCATTTTGGTCTTTGAAGTCTGCAAATCAGCAAAGGCGATCCACGTAGCGACTTATTCTCTTCCTGCGCATCGCTTTGCAATTGATCCTCCTAACTCATAATATGACACATCGCAGTGAAGTGCCAGCAAAAGAGAGCAATGCTACGAGGTATCTTGATATTTAGAGCCAATACCATATAGTCTCGATTTCTTCTCCCCGACATTTTTAACAAAAATTTCATTGTCATCGACGAAGACGAGGTTTGGATGACCCTCTTACACAGTTTGGGACATCTCCCTCCCATAATTCGGATGAAATCATCTTGCACTTTCGACAACACATCACATTAGAATTTATAAATTTAGTAATGAAATAATTAACTATTAATATAAAAAAACATTAAATTTTAATTAAGATGCTAACATTCAAGCTTTGGCTTTCTCATTGACGAATGAGCCATCACTCCTTTTCGTATAATTGCGAATAAACAACTCATAGTATGTAGGCTTCTTTCCCAAACTTTGTTCTTGAGTTCAAAACAAAAAATGTATATAATGTGATCACACAATTAAAATATTATTGTAACAAATTTTCTTATCGTAAAAACCTAACCATGCGTTTGGCATGTGAAGAATGTGTGATAGATCCTCCGATATGAGTGGCAAGTTCATCGACTTGCCGATTTATCTTGTTTTTTCATGCTCTTGTTGTTTACTCAGGCTTATTGAATCCATCATTCCATACCTTCCAAATATCATCAGAAACATAGGCCGACTTCTATTTGGCGTTCTTAATGGTCCAAATGAGACTCTTGTACCTAATAGCTGCCTGTTTCTCCCAAAGAATCCTGACTATGCCACTTATTTTTTGGATCCGAATGTTCATAATTTGAAAAAAAAGAACAAGTACAAACTCATTTTATTTTTAAAAATTACAATATATTTAAGAAAATATTGCCTTAAAATCCTCAAAATACAAATCCTTAGTGTTCAGGAATGTTCTTCAAATATATATAGTCCTTGTGAAGTCATTTCGAAAGTCTTAGTGATCATCTCTGTGACCATTTTTAAGTGAAACACAACTGACCTATGATGAAAATTACTTTCTTGTTAGTTTCAGTACTGAAAAGAGTTAATAACGCTAAGCAAATAAAGAAATCATTTTCTTGGTAATGATATTAATTGTGATTATATTGGATAATTAAATGCAATTGACTTAAAAATCTATTGACTTGAACATATATTTTTATCCATACCTATATACAGTGTGGACAAGTGTTTGTGTTTGAACCTTCTTATGCTAGTTAAGTGATTAGAGTAATTAATGGGATGAAAACCCCAAATCTAGCCAAGTCTATGAAAAATGATGAGGATGATGGGCTTACGACTAGGCGATCTAAAAAAAACCAAAAAGAAAAAAAAAAATAAAGTATACTCTTACGCTCGGTTCGTAGGAAATGGAGCGTAGTGAAAAGACAAGTTAATGACAAAGAGCACATGAACTGCAACTATTGCACTACCCATGTGATTACTACCCAAATAGTGTTGATTCACACCCTTAACACTCCATGTTTTGAGCGCTTTTTGTGTAGTAATCATCCTATTTGACCCAGTTGACATGTTAAGGACCTAGCAAGGCTACTAATCAATTTTTTGTGCAAGTTTTGTTGTTTTCAAAGGCTATATATATCAAAGGTAGGAGTTGAGCTCAAAGCATGAACAGTGCCGGTCGAGCCCGGAAGCTAGAAGAAGACGAGACGAAGCATAAAAGAAGAACAACATAAGCAACCCCTGCGAAAATGTCTACCACATTTGACTTTTTTAGCTTTTTGTGTTTTTCCCATGTAATAGTGTTTTATTTTGTATCTTTTGGTAAATTGTATTGACTTTGGTGGTATGTAATACCTCAGAGAAGACTTTGTAATCAGTTTTTTCATTATTGAAAATTATTTTTGGGAAGCTTACGTGAGCTCAGATTTCTTTTGATTTTCTTCCATTTTCTTTCTCTTTTTCTCACTAGCCAAACACCATATGAGGATGATTTCTTAGAGGATGAGTGGCTAAATTTCCTCCCTCCTTGAAGTAAAGGGGCACTAGGCAAAGGAGCCTGTGGCAAACCAAGAGTTTTCATGTTTTTAAAGTAGGTATTCACTGTCATTAATGGTTCTTTCCTTCAACTCTAGGTTTCGATCCCTTTGAGTCACCTTGAATGGTTGGTATTTGGTAAGTTCTCAAGGCTCATTGGATACTTAATGCTAGATTCATTGATGTCCGTCATTTATCACCTATGAGCCATTGGAAGGTGTGTAACGCCCCAAAAATACCCTAAAATTTTTTTTATAATTATTTTATTCTATATTCGGGTATAAATTGAGCCAAACTTGGGTATTTCCGGAAATTGTTAAATGAATATTGATTATTATTCGATAAGTGATTTAAAACCCCCTAGAAATTTACCCAAGTGTCAAGGGCAAATCTGAAAATTTGTAAAATGAGGACCTAAGGGTCAAAAGTAGAATGAGTTTTAAATGCCAAAGGGAATTAAATGTTAAATAATAGGTTAAATAATAGAACCCGGAAAATTTACTCAAGTGAAAAGGGGCAAAATAGGAATTTTACAAAATCAGGACCTACGAGTCATAAGTAATAAAGAATAAATGTTTAAGTGTGAATAATGGGAAGTGATAGTGCAATAAAAGGGACATAAATCAAAAATGGATTAAAAGACCAAAAAATGAATTGGAGCCAAACAAGGCCTTATAGGATTAAGTGACTTAAGTCACATTTGAGCATAGAAGAGCACATTTGTGCATTTTAACAAAATCGTATTTGAGAGCTTGGGAGAAGGGAAAACTAGGGCTTTAGAGAGAAGAACATAAATTGATGAGAATCTCTTCAAGCTTGCTCAAGTTCTAGCAAGGAAGGAGAAGAAAGGAGCTAAGGCTTGGAGAACAAGTGATTCAAGGTAAGAACACCAACCCTAGAATTTTCTTTCAATGATGTTTGAGTTGGTAAAACCCTAAATCATCCGTGGGATTTGCTTGTGATTGGTTTAGGATGATATTAGGAGTGATTGACGTGGTTATTTTGAGGTTTTGAGGTGTTTTGAAAGAAAATCACGAAGGAAGTATGGTGTTTCAAAGGAGATGCTGTCAAATTTTTTTCAAACCCTATGTTTTTGTTTTGTGGCCATAACTTGGTCATTATCCTAATTGGAGTGATTCAAATTTCTAAGTACACTAGACTTATGTTAAGACAAAACTTCTTGAAGTAAAGTACCCAAATTCGGACTAATTGGACCCAGAAATTTCGTTGAAGTGATGCTCTGTTTCGGATAAATTTCGGTTCAATTCTGAAACGATTATGTGTTTTTGGAGTAGTTTTGGTACTTAAGCCATAAGTTGAGTTTCACTCATCCTAATTGAGTGATTCAAATTTCTGGGTAAACTAGACTTCTAGGAGAATAATTTACTTGAAGGAAGGGTATACAAATTGTAACCCCAAAGTGCCCAGAAATCCTTCAAAGTGGAGCTATGTGCAAGAAAAATCTCTTCTGTTTTGCAAATTAGAGTAGTCTGAATGTAAAATTCCATAACTTGAGTTTTTGTGATCCAAATTGGATGATTCCAATTGGATAAGAAACCTTATAACCACAGATTCAAATTAGTAGAAGGGACTATTACCAATATATGGAGTTAAGACCCCTGAAATTGAGAAAAACAGTAGGTAACCGAGTGAGCTGGGCATACCGACCAGTTTGCCATAAAGATGACATAACTTGTGTTTGGGTGATCCAAATGAGATGATTCAAATTCCTAATAAAAATAGAATCACAGAGCTATAATTTTTGTGAAGGATGTATGAGCAAAATATGGCTCAATTGTCCCCATAAAATTTGGCAAGTGAAGGTGTATTGGGTAGACATCAACCCTAACCAAAAATCCTAGAATGCACAAATGATTTTTCTTTGGTTATTCTTTGATTGTGAAATATATGTGATGGATTAGGGGTTAACGGCGAGAAAGTCCCGAGTTGAGGTCGAGATTCCGGGCTGAGGAATTAAGGGCGACAATCCTTTTTTGGGTTGTTCTGCAGCACCGATTCTCGTTTCAATATTTGGAAATCTTGATTACAAATGCATAAAGAAAGGTATATTGAATTATTTTAAATGATTTGAAGAATTTAATTATAAAATATTTATATATTGCATGACTATTAAAGTGAACTATTTATACAAATGTACATATTGTCTTTGTACTTTTCTATAAAGATTTGAACACCCGCCAATAGAGAATGTTAACCGTTTAGCTCGTATTAAGGATAGATTGAAGATTCCATACCAATAGGGGGTCAAAACCGCCCGATCTGCCGAGCGATTTTATTGATGTGTCACTTCGATCAGCCCAACGAGACCGTATCGATAGTGTTCACTAATTGATTGTTTATAACCGGTCGTGATCGAGCGTGACCCGTCTTGTGTTATAAAACCGTTTTATACCGGCTGCGGCCAGTAAGGACCGTCGCCGTGACTTTGATATCATGTATACCGAAAACATAGGTTCAATTCGTTAAGGGCAGAACTAAATTGAATTGTAGAAGTGAATTGAATTTGTGAGCATAATTGAATTGATTTGAGATTGTGAAATATTGGAATTGAAAAGCATGTTTGCCAATTGAAATGAAAAGAGCATTGTAAAATGCATGATTTGATTAATGCATGATTTATTGAATATGAGTGTATTTTGGGATGATCGATGGCTATAGCGATTGTATATAACCAAGTATATGTATTGTGTTTACATTGATCATCCATAAAGGTTTGAAAGTTTTAAATTGCATGATTTGTTTTAACTGAAACTGAAGAATGGATTTGTATAGAACCATTAAGCATGAAAAAACTTAGCGTATTGTTTTATCAATGCTCAGGTACCGAGTGATAGATAGGGATCAAAAGTGGACCCAAGATCGAGGAGCGTTGAGTCACTGAGAAAGAATTGAGGAGTATGCTCCGTCATATGCATTAATATCATTTTGAGCATGACTTTATCTTGTATTTTAAAATAGTAAATTACGAAACAATGTTGTATAATATTTTGAAAGGCATGGTATGCCATTTTGTAAATGAATTGTTTAAATGTTTATGGGCCTACCGTAGTGAACGAAAACGCTTCCGCATATTTGAAATGGTTTGAATGAAATGTGTTTTAAAATGGGTGGTGAGTCAAGGAGACATGTTTTTACTGACTGAGACCATTAATGGGAACTGGATGCCATTTTCAAGGATATTTAATGAGGGTCAATTAAATGTGATCAATTTTGACTATCTTTCATTAAATTACTTGAGTGATAACTAAATTTCCTAGATTTATGGATAGTAATGTTTATGGCATGTCACGATGCACAACCCCGATTGGCATTATTAGAAGAAAATTAAGTTGATGGCTTACTCTCTTTTTCTCAATAGTGATCACATCTCTAGGGTCAATTCTAGAAGCACCATCGGTCATTTTGCCCTCAACATTTTATAGATTCGACAACGAATCTTGTCTGACGATTCAAATTTTTTGTGGTGCCTATACCGAAAGAGGAGGTGATGGTTATACTGAAGGAATTTGTAGCGTATCATGGGAGCATGTCTTGGGTCTGCGGTACATAGATTATCTCTCATCAACGAGACTCTCCAAGCTCTAATGTTATTATTACCTCTACCTCCATGGTGCCCTCCTCTTCCTTTACCTCTACCCATCTACACATATGATGGTTAGTTAACCAACCACCCAAGAGGTTCATCAACAAGCATAAAGTGATAATCTACAAGCATAAAGTCACTACTATATCTTATATTGAAAGTAGCAATTCTGTTGCAATCAAACATGCACTAGGTTTCTGAAATCAAGTTTTTTTGAAAGAGTATTTTGATCAAATCACCCAAAAAATAAAAAACAATATTTCTCAAACTAAATCTTAAATCCATGTATTAACTAAAAACCCAGTTTGTCAACGTAACAGCTTAGCCACAATCTATTTTAAGAGAAATACAAGTTGTCTAGACCATTAGAAAGAGTATTTTGATCAAATCACCCCAAAAATAAGTCACATCTATAAAATAGCAATTACTAAACGACAAGTGGCAAGCTGGAATTTCTGCATATAAAAAAAAAAAATTCAACACCTACTTGAACTATACATATAAAATGATTTTTATGTTCAATCTATACAAATTACGAGGCCAGTAGTGAAACATAATCCATGTACCTTGCAATGGAATTATTATTAAAAGAATATGATCCATATATGCGTAGTTCAATTCTTTAGCGTCATGTTGATCTGACCACTGTTTGTTTAGTTAAAGAGAGTATTAATCATTAAACTAAGAACTTATAATTTTAGGAGAATAATCAACTAAAAAAAACCAAAATAAAACTTCAAACTGGTTTGAGGCGACCAGTCATTTCTTCTTTACTTGGAAATGAAGTTTGTCATACAACAAATGAGCCACAACCCAACTGCACAAGATCATTGAAAGAAACATGAAAGAAGAAATGAAAACAGAAAATGCAAAGGGAAATCAACATATGGATTAGATCAGAAAAGTCAGTAATATAACTTTCTACTTACATGAATTACAGATACTAATATCAGCCACCTATGTCTGAGATGACCAACATCACAACATAAGAATTCGAAAAGCAAGTTAATCATTAAAAAGTTTCAAGTGCCACTAAAGCAAGGATTGTTACACAAATTTTTCCCTAAAAAAATATTAGAAACAGAAAGTTATACTTACTATGGATGATGGTGACAAATGTATCAGTTAATCCAAAAGTTCAATTTAATAACATAAAAATCTGTTGCCACAAGCAGACAACACACAATATATCCCCGAAAAGATTTGTTATTGTTGAAACCCCGACATAAAATTCCAAACTCATACCTTCGTTACATCCAAAAGCGGGATGAGAGTCGGAGAAAATGGACAACTAGTGATTATAATATCATGGGAGATAAGTTTACTAGGGAGTTTCAAAAAAAGATTGCAAAAAAAAAAAAAAAAAATTACAAATCAACAAAGTCTTCATCATCATCTTCATCTTCTAATTCAGATTCCAAAACAAGTTCAAGCTCATATTCAGATTGAGTTTCATCATCTCCTGCATCAGAACCTATATCTCCACCATTTGGATCATTAAGAAGACCAAGATCATTGTCCTCTGCCACCTCAATTTGATGTAAATTAATTTTATTGTCCTGAAAGGCCAATTCTGTCATTGAAGAAGTTTTCTTTGACAATTTAGGCATCTCTACAATTGCCCTCGCCTTAATCTTGCACACAGCTATCCAATTCGTTTGGGTGCGCCTCAATGAAGGATATGGTACATAATATACCTAGCACGCCTGCATTGCGAGTATGAATGGTTCATATCTATTAAACCTTCTACTTTGGTTGACTTCCACGAGGATATAATTGTTAGCAATTATGTGCTCTTGGGTCCCACTTAGTATTCTCAAATATATGTATAAATTATAAATTTATAATAAATATAATTTATTATATGAGCGGTTTTATAATAAATATAATTTATTATATGAGCAGTTATTATAATAAATATAATTTATTATATGAACGATTCCTTGATGTAATGTTTTTTAAGGTTTTCTCTTTGAGTTTTTTTTTTTCATCGTTTTTGAGAATGCGAGACGAGAAAGAAAGAATTTTACATTCTTTGGTTTTTCTGCAGTGTTAAGATTGAGTTACGTCTGATTCATTGTGCCCACACACATCCATACCACCCACTGAGATAGATCTGGAAGATCGGGCCCGGTCTTGGTCTTGTCGTAGATTGGGCCAGTGTAAATCGTTGGTTAAGCGTCTTTATTCTTTGCCGTCGGCGGTGTAGATTCTTGGTTGATGGCTGATCTAGAAGTCTAGTTGACGGATCTGCAAATCTACATAAATAATTATTTATTTAATATTGAATTTTAGATCTGATTGCATGTTTAATCATATTGCTAGATCCATGCTTATTGTGTGTTTTCCTTGATTAGTATCAGGCATGCTATGATTAGATATGTATCTAGGTATTCAATAATGCATGTAATTTTGATGTTGATTTAGTATGGCACCTAGGTTCTATTTGTTGTTAGATCGCATGATTAGATACACATTAATTTTATGATTTTTGTTCATGAATGGATGTATTATTTTAATGGTTTACTTACTAGATCCATGGTAGATTTTTTGATTGTATTAATTTTTTGGGTTTTGTAACGGGGAGGTGTTCATAGATCGGAGTTCCTTCACAGTTTGTTATTATTTACATTTTTTAATTAAAAATAGTTGTAATTTTAAATTTCAAATCACGTAAATCATGCACCCTTCGTTATTTGGAAATGGGAGAAGATCTGGACTGCATCTCGAACGTGACCCGCGGGTGAGCGTTAGGAGGAGGGAGACGCGTCGGACCGGGATCGGCGGTGCCAGAAGCGTCGTCACGCGCCCTGCGGCCGATTGGAAGTTTAGCAGCGTGGTCCTCACTCGCTGATGCGTGGCACCCAGGCGCGTAGGGCGCGTCATGCGGTCGTTTAGCGGCTAGCCGTGGTGGCTCGTGTGCGGTGGTGGTTCTTCCACGAGCGGGTTTTTGATTTGGTGGATAGCGGGACCCTACTACCCTTCAAATTAGAACATGTTAGGGTTTTAGGGTTTTAATTTATTTTAGTTTGAGCCTTTACTGTACCTTTGTAAACTAAAATAATTGGGCCCAGAACCTTAGGATATTTTGTAATAGGCCCGATTTTTTAATTTTTAGGAAAACCATGGATTAGGGTTATTTAATTAATGTTTGTGAATGGTTTTAAATTATATGCTTATAACATGTTTATGTGATAACATGCCATATAGAATAGGTGAATTATATAAATTTGCATCAATGATAATTACATGTGCATAATAGTATTATGATTCTATTATCTAGTTTAATAATTATTATGGAAAATTATTTTATTTTTTGAAATAATTTTAAAATCCTATATTTAAAATATTGAATGAGTGAAGGGTTTTAATTAATTTAATTAATTTTAAACCTAAGGGCTCCCATTAATGGGTAATAATAAAATGATCATGTGATGCTGTGATAAACATGGTTTGGATTTTATTGGATTAGACCTCAATTAAGTTTCAAAATTTTAATAAGATTGGTCGGCAACGTCGGCAATCTTGGATATTAAAGATAATTTTGAAATTAAAACAATGGTTAAAAACATTCAAACTTAATTTAATTATTACCACTCAGCGAGGCTATGATATTTTTATTAAGTGCTTGAGTTTTGAAACAATTAGAGTGAAATGATTATGTATTATGCAGGAAAGTTAAATACAAGAAGGTGGGATTTAAGTAATTAAAACTGTGACTCCCCATCTTTCACGGGAACCAACTTAATAGGATACTAATCATTTCATGATCAAATTGATTTGTTATAAATTTCTTGCCCAGCGTAAGTGTTTATAATGGAAACGAATAATTGTTTACAATAAGCGAAATAGTTTTGGGATTAACTAAATTTTAAGATTATGTTTATTGCAAGATATTACGTTTTAATACTAGTGTGTATTTTTTTGGAAAAATGGCATCATTTAACCCACTTGACTGATTTTGAGTCAAAGCACATGGATGGAAATAATTATAGTGAATGGAAAACCAACTGTACATTGATACAGTTTTTGGCTTGAAGTTTGTCTAACCACCCAAAGCCCAATGAGCCCATGACATTGCATCGACCGTCGAGAAAAGACTATGAGCCAGAATGAGCGATATATCAGTTCATTGCTATATTCTTACCCGGTGTTGCTAGTCATTTGAAAGGGCGAGATATCTCATCTCGAGTGGAGGCGAAATGATCGGACTCTCGATAAGATATTGCACAATCAACAAGTTCTTTCAGGCGAGGCTACGATTAAGGGCTATAATGAACACTAGAATGTTGGGGAAGTGTGAGGATCATTGTAGAAAATGATGTCACATCTCGATCAAGAATTTGAAGTGTTGGGGATGAAGATGGAGCAAGGTCCCAAATTGATTTCATATTTGAATCCCTACGATCGTTTACTGATTTAAAGTTAATTATAATATGAACAAGATGGATCTAACTCCCTCTGAGTTGATGCATGAACTTGAAAGTCTTGAGAAAGGGCTTTGGAAAATCGAGCGATGTTCATATGGTAGGGGTTCTTTCAAGCCCAAAAGGAAGCCTAAGGGTGGGAAAAGAATAAGAACAAGCGGAAAGGGTCGGTACCGAGTTACCAGCACCGCTATGAAGAAGCTAGAAAGGCAAGTGCTTCAGAATGCGGACAGGAAGAGATCCAGGCCCAGAATTGCCCTCAGTTGCCGAAAGCAAAGGTATGGGTAATTTAAATGTGGTTGAAGCTTGTTTAGTGGAGAATTATAATGATAAATGGATCATTGATTCGGGAGCCACTAACCATGTCACATTCACTCTTTGCGTTAGTTCGAGACAAAGCTGGCTTGGTTGGGCCAGGCAGAGGTTTTGAGGCTTGAAATGGAGAACATGTCTCAGTTAAAGCATTAGGACAAGTAAATTATTTTTCAATAATGATAGGACTTTATGTTTAGTAATTTGTTTATATGTCTGGGATTTTAAAAGATTTAATTTGTTAGTTGTTTATTTGAATTAAGGTTTAACGATTAGATTTAATTCCTTTATTACAATAAGTTCAACTTGATTATTTATACAGAATTGATTTGATAGATGGTCTTTATTATTTAAGTCCTATGTCTATGATGTTTTAATTCACGAAATTGTGAGTAAGCATGATCACCTAGCCAAGAAAGGAAAGTTTCAAATGAAAGCATTACCTTTGGCATTGCGATTAAGATATATTAATCCTAATAGGATTCATGGTTTGAAGTAAAAAGTGGGATCTTAGCTGCTAGACTTTGAACCTATACGGTATGTGAATCTGTTTTGAAGGTAAAATGACCAAAGGCCTTTAAAACCAAGATATCAGCGCAACTAAACGGCTGAGTGCATCTTGCCGGTGGCCAATGGACCAATAAATCATCCAAGCTTGGAGTATGAGTATTTGTCACCTTTACGAGATGACTACTCAAGATATGGATATATTTACCTAATGCGCAAAGTGCGAAACTTTCACTAGCATTTCGAGTATAAGGCTGAGCGAGAAAAGCAATTAGGACTCCATATCAAGAGCTTGAATCAGACCGAGGTGGTGAATATACCTATCTGGAGAGTTTAAGTCTTACTTGACTCGAGAGGGATAGTTTCCATATTCTCGGCTGGAACACCCAGTGAGAAATGGGTTGCGAGAAAGAAGAAATAGAACTCTTAGGGATATGGTGAGGTCGATGCTTGAGTTATTCATCTCTCTACTATATCGTTTTTGAGGATATGCCATAGAAGCGCAATGTATCTTACGAATTTAGTTCCTTCGCAGTTCCTAGAACCTTGGGGTATGGGAAAGGCGCAAGCCTGAGGTTTCCCAAAACCTTCATATCAGATATGGGGTGCTCACGCACATGTCTTAAGAAAGGATCCATGATAAGTTGGAATGTCAGCGTCTGAGGAGGTTTGCATGTTTGTTGGCTACCTAAGGCAGGAGGTGGACTGTTTTATAGTCCTTCGGATAAAAGGTTATTGTAGTACTCACGCAGCTTTTGGAGGAAAGTATATAAACAATTCGAGCTGAAGTAAAAATAATTCTTGAGGAGCTTGACTCGGCTCAGAACAAAGCGAACTCCTGATGTCTTGGCCTCTAATACCAACGGATTCCTATGCATGTTCAAAGAGGGGAAAATGTGCCGAGGTGAACAAGCGGTGTTCAGTGGACAAGATCCAATACATGTGGAACGGAGACCAGAAGAGCCGATCTGAGAGGAACTAGTACCTTTGATACCGAACAATGAACCACAACCGGTGGAGCTTCGTCGTAGTGATAGAGTAAGGCGGGAAGCACCGAGATATGTCTTGCTAAGGCGAGTCATACCGAGTTATTGTATTGACGGTGAAGATGATCCATCGAATTACAAAGAAGCGGAAGATGTGGATGTACGGGGAGTGACGAAAAAACCGTGGGCGTGAAATGGAATCCTATGTATTCCAGGTCGGTGCAGTCTCTTGTAGAGGCACCCAAAGGGAGTAAAACCAATAGGGTGTAGAATTAGTTTACCATAGAAAAAGGATCAGATGGGAAGGTGGAAACCTTCAAAGCTAGATTGGTGGCAAAAGGCTATACCCAAATTCTTGTCAGGTTTAACATGGAAAATTCCAAAAGGGGATCCTTACCCTTTAGACATGGAATTCATCTTTCTAAGGAGCAATCACCAAAATACGAGCGGAAAAGGCATTATGAGTAGGATACCGCCTTATGCCTCAGTTTGTAGGTAGTCTCATGTATGCCATGTTATGTACCGGGCGGATATACATTTATACGATGGGAGTTATGGCGGTATCAATCGATCCGTGAAGAACCTTTGGATTACGATCAAAGCATATACTTAAGTATCCTAAGGAGAACAGAGATTATATGCTAGTATATTCCGGTGGGAGTTTAGAAACCATTGAACACGCAGACTCGAACTTCCAAGGGGATGTGACTGAGGAAATCTACCTCACGGTTATGTGTTTACACTATATGGTGGAGGCTACATGCGTTGGAGGAGTATTAAACGGGCGTGTGTAGCGGGTTACCACGAGCGAGATATGTTCTTCTGTATACGAGGCGGCTAAGGAAGGCTGTGTGGGTGGAAGAAGTTCATTATGGATCTTCGGGTGATACCCAGTCTTGGTCGGCCCATTACCCTTTCTTTGTGACAACGGTGGGGCATCTTACGATCAAAAGAGCAAGGTATCACAAGAAACAAAACACATTGAGAGGAAGTACCACTTGATCAGAGACATCGTGAGCGAGGAGACACGAGTGGATTACCAAAATAAACGTCGGAGGAAAACCTAGCGGACCCATTCACAAAGGCTCTACTGTTCAAGTTTTTTGAAAAGACATGTAGATTCTAGATTAGGAGATTACGGACTTATTTTAGGACTAGTGGGAGTTTTTATTTGAGCTTTTGTAGCAAGACAAATAAAATTATTGTATTTTTTACGTGTTAATAAAATTTCAATGAGGTATTAATTTCACCTTGTGCACACTAATGTTTTAGTATTAAGGTCAGGATTAATTATGCGGTATATGGTCATATGGATAAATCCATGGAAGACATGATCATAAGTTCTCATAATTAATGAATAAAAGATCACGGTTATTGAATAAAGTTGGGCGCTTTGTTTAGGCGCAATATTTTTGTAAGAATAATCTGTCTTGGTTATTATAAAATATTGGTGCGAGATTATATTTGCGTGATAGGATCAAAGAAAGATTTGATTAAAGTTAAATTTACGTGAAAGATTAAATCTCAAGTGATATTTGATTATTATTTTTCTCTCAATCCGAGTTTATTTTAAAATGAGTAATTGAATAATTATCGGTCTTTGAATTGTCAATATGTGAGGCCTATTTTGTGGCCAATACCTGAATGATTTGGAACGTGATTGTTTTAATTACGGTATTTATGAAATAAAAAAAAATGGAAATTGTATGAAATATCCTCTTGATATGTTTGGTACTTGGATGTAATGGAAGTCAGCGGTGCATTTGATCCATTAGAGAAGCTGACCAAATCAGAATTAAAATAATTAATTGATGACGAAAATATCAATAATTAATTATCGATATTTTACAATGGGAGGAAATTAATATATATATCAATATTATTAAATACAGGTTCGCTTTCTGGGCCTTTAGTGGAGTGGCACGGATTAGATAATTGCTTTTCAATTATAAGGAGCCTTAATTAATAATAGCAGTTGGATCCCGAGGCTAGCTCGGGAAAGTGGGCGGGCTCATATCGATAATGGAACTATAGAACACAAGAGTTGGAATTCACGTAGTTTTGAAGCCTCTTGAGTTTGTCTTCGAAGCGAAGTGGGAGATTGTTAGCGATTATGTGCTCTTGGGTCCCACTTAGTATTCTCAAATATATGTATAAATTATAAATTTATAATAAATATAATTTATTATATGACGGTTTTATAATAAATATAATTTATTATATGACGATTATTTATAATAAATATAATTTATTATATGAAACGATTATTCCTTGATGTAATGTTTTTAAGGTTTTCTCTTTGAGTTTTTTTTTCATACATTTTTTGAGAATCTGAACAAGAGAGAAAGAAAGAATTTTTACATTCTTTGGTTTTTCTCTAAGTGTTCTAAGATTCGGTTCTCACGTCGATTCGGTATTGCCCACACACATCCATACCACCCCTGAGGACGATAGATCACGGAAGATCGGGATGAGTGCGAATTCTTGTCTGCCAGGTGGGCCAGAGTGTAGATCGTTGGTTCTGTCTTTCATTCTTTGTAGATACGGCGGTATGGGTGCCCAGTTGGTGGCTGATCTAGAAGTCTAGTTGGCGGATCTGCAAATCTACATAGGTAATTTTATTTAATATTGAATTTTAGATCTGATTTGCATGTTTAATCATATTGCTAGATCCATGCTTCATTTGTGTGTTTTCTTGATAATTTAGGTGCCTCTAGTCATGCCTTGAAGGTCAAACCAATCACATTTTAATGAAGTAGTTTTTGAATGGATAACGGGATACTCTAGCTCAATATCTCTATCAATTGTCCATAATAATCACTAGCATTCTCACTATAGTTTGTACCCTTAATGCAAACACCACTGTTCATGGTAGCTCGACCAGTCCCGTGGCCTATAATATGAAATTTGTACCCATTGACAAAGTACATTGGATATAACTGTGTGGTTCTATTTAGACCTTCAACAAGAGCCTTTACAAATATGCTTGTCATGTTGTTACTAGGATTACGTGCCTGTTTATTAAAAAATATTAATGTCAATATGTATTTGATTACGAAAAATTATGCTTGAGAGCAGAAATACCGCATAAAGATTAGACAATTCAACAAAATTATAATCGAGCATTTGATCAATGTCAATATCAGCTTATTCTTGGATCATTTACCACGGCTTGCAGATATAAATACTTCAAATAAAAAAAAATAAAACCATTAAAATACAGAATTGATATTTTACTAATAACAGACCTTCTTACACTCAGTGTAGATTGTAACCTCGTGCTGAGTTAAAGGAATATGGTTGAAAACAGGAGTTACGCCTTCAATTGGCCTAGGCTTTGTAGTTCCATAAGATCGTCTAGGACAGAATATGACCAGTTGCTTTCTATTGGAGCCTTAACCCGCCCGTCATCATTACGAGAGGGCACATTCAGTTGTCTCGTGTGAACATCACGATTCAAAGTAATGCGAACAAAGTTGGATGCTTCTTCAACTAAATACGCATTACATATTGAACCTAAATAAGCCTTAATATGACATTTTTCCAAATGTGAAGGAACCTACACACACACACACACACACACACACACACACACACATATATATATACATATATATATGACAACAATTAATTGTTTTCATATGTTATTAACATCACATATCAAGGAAATTGAAAGTTTAATATGAGATGTTACTACCTCTCAAATGGGTACATCCAACGAGGGTATTGTACTGAAACATATGTGCTTCATATGGCAAGTGGATGAAGTGACGTTCCATTGAGTCAAAGAAAGTAGGAGGAAATATCCACTCTAACTTACATAGAATTACTGGAATTTCTAACGCCAATCTCCTCATATCTTCCTCCCTGAGTTTCGTACAGGTCAAGTCTTTAAAGAATAAGCTCAACTCGGTCAGTAGTTCCCAAACATTCGTTGGCGTCAATCCAAAATGCTATTGGGATTAGCCTCTACATAAAGACGTGACAGTCATGACTTTTCATTCCAAAAAGTTTGTACTTCTTTAAGTCCACACATCGTCCCATATTTGACACATAGCCATCGGGAAATTTGAGGTTTTTCACCCATTCATAAACAACTTGCTTGCCATTCTTATCCAAAGTGTAGTTTGCCTTTGGATATTTACCATTAGCATTCTTCTCTAACTCTTTTCATCGTGAAACATCGCGAATCCTCCTGGCTTTGATGTTTGTCTTTTGTTTACCAATATTCATGTGATATTGAACACATTTTCAAACACATTTTTCTCTATGTGCATGACATCGAGATTGTGACGAATGAGATTGGTACTCTAATAAGGCAATTCCCAAAATATACTACGTTTTCTCCAACCATAACCACTAGTTTTACAAATGTTGCTATTGATCTCATCCGCATCATCTTCAGTTACCTTTCTAACTCCCAACATCTCAATATGCTCTAAAATTTATGTTCCAAACCGAGTGGGCGGTGACTAGGACAAAATTCTTTTATTTTTAATAAAGCAGTTCTTGTTTCGTATGAAGGGGTGATTGTGAGGTAGAAATTTTTGATGATTATCGAACCATGATGTCTTACGACCATTTGGGAATGAAAATGCATTTGAGTACTCCATACAATGCGGATAAGCTAATTTGCCGGCGTAACCATCAAACAACATTAAGTATGTCGGAGAAGAATACTAATAAGTCACAACCAAAGATATCTCATTTGAAAGTGCAATTTTGAGACACATCTGTATGTTTTGACACCCGCCTCCACAAGTGTTTCAATTCGGCTATTAATGCATTTGAAGACATCTATCTTATGCTTAGGATTGTTTGACCTAGGTATAATTATTGACAAAAACATATGAGGCTCTTTCATACACATCCACGATGGCAAATTATATGGTGTTACAATGATTGGCCAACACGAATATTGCTTACCCGATTGACTAAACGGTTGGAATCCATCTGTGCATAATCCCAACTTGATATTTCTACTGTCCGCGAAAAATGAAGGATGCATCTGGTCAAAATGCAACCAAGCCTTATAGTCAAATGGATGATGCATAACATCGTCTTCCTTGCCATGGTCATCATGCCAACACATATCCTTAGCAGTAGCTTTTGAAGCATACAATCTCTATAGCCTAGGAATGAGAGGATAGTAATACATCCTCTTATACGGAACATCACCCTTATGTTTTGTTGACTCCCTTCCCCTACTTTTGTACCTAGGATGCCCACATAACTTGCAACACCTCAAAGCGCTATCTACACCCCAATATATCATACGAAACTCTGCAGTCAATTTTCAGAGCAAAGACACAATCTTTCAACCATAGTACTTTGAATGTAAAAATTCTTTGGCAATGTGTTTCTCTAAGCCAGTGACTCTTTCATAAATTCAAATAAGGAATCATAACATCTCTCCGGTAAATGATATTCTGACTTAATATTCAACAATCGAGTTATTGTAGATAACTGTGAGTGCTTTTCACACCCTGGCCACAATACTTGATCATCCGCTTGTAACATCTCATACAGTTTTTTTGCTATCGGATTTGGACTCTCCTCCATAGTGTCAAAGTCCAAGTCAAGACCTGTAAAACCCGGGAAAAATTCAATTTTGCAGAAAAAGAATTATAAAATAATGGAGAAATTCGGTTGTGAAATTTTCTAGATCTCAAATGATGAAACGGACTTCCACGTGGGCTGTCTTAAAAATCTGAATTTACTGTTGAATTTTGTTGGATTTCAAGACAGTAGGAATTTCACGTTTTTCGAGGCATCGGGTGTCGGGTGACACATGACATGACATGACATGTAGTGCATTTGTGTGAATGAACATTAAGCCAAGTATCAAGTGAAGGAAATAATGTGAAAGATAAAACAAGAAAATAAAAAAAGAAAATCAGGAAAGGAAAAAAATAAAATAAAAAGAAAGAAAGGAAATGAGAAAGTCAAAAGAGAGTGAGGCCATTTTGGAACAAAGGCAGTGGGTGAGCATGGGAGAAAGAAGGGAGAGAGAAAGGGGAAAAGGAATTTTTCGCTTCATTCTAAGATCTATGAAAATCGAGCCGTTGGTTTTCATCAGAGCGAGAAGAAAAGTTGATCCACGCATCGCAAGCTACGTGTGGGTACTAAAATCTTGGAGTTTCGTCAAACTCCACGAGGTAGGGAATTTTCCTACTTTGATTATTTTTAGCCTAAAGGCCATTTAATGGCATGGGCGTTCTTTGAGGCACAAGGCGACGTATGTTTTAGTCTCAGATTTTGTATTTGAATATTGGAATTTTAGGATTTGTTAAAGTATAATCCCAGGACTATGTTGAGATTTGGTTTTGATCTGGGGATGATACATGCCCGGGTTTTGTTGAGTGTTTTGGAATCCGCGATGATTCGATTGATGAATGGAATAAAATTGGTTGCGTGGTAGTGAAGGGGCCAGAAGGTGCCACTGTTTTTATGGGTCCAATGAGTGGATCATTTTGTGTGTTATTGTTGGAAAAATAAATAACATATTGTGTGCTAAAAATCATATTTATATATACTTGCGAAGTATATTCTAACATGGAAATTGTGATAAATAAGTATACGTAGGAAATATAATTATCGGAATTTATAAATGTTGCATGTAGCTATTACATTGATATGTGGCATGACATCGATGATTACATTTCAAATGCCACGATCACATTGTGTCGCCCAAGGTGGGATGCATATCGTTATTCACCATTCCGTGAATGTGGTGTGAGTTTGGAAATGGGACAACGCCTAAAATCGAGACTCACTTGCCAGAAGTAAAACACACAATAAATTTCGTGCTCAGGGGAAGCAATATGGGGTAGATCCCCCTCTCTCTCCCCCAAGGTGGAAGACCACTTATTCTTGTTAGACATATGATCTAGAGATGAAAGTTCGTGGAAAGTGTCGAAGGCATTGCGGGCCTACTGAGACCTCGGTACCGTTGAACCCAAATAAACACACGGGATTCGATAAATTAAATGAGGGTTTGCCCAATGTTTAAGTCATCGTGAAACACCACGATTGGTTTTTCACACTCTGGCGTCATAGTGTAAGGAGTCTGGCCAGACTTCAGGTTGTGGGCATGAGGAGTCTCATCTCATGCATGATGATCAAACATTCCATATATAGGATTGGGTATCATTTATATGGAATATGATTTGATGTTTTATTTATGCTATCAGATGTAGTAGTTTAGGCTGGGAGTAGCCCTTTGTGGTGGTGTCTTTTCTACTTTACATTACTCTCACCCTCGTCAGACCCTTCGTGCATGTGGGGTATAGGAGACGACGCTCTGACGATGCCGTGATTAAGGGTACGAGCCGATGTGTGGCCTCGATATTTCCTTTCAGAAGTATTTGTAGATAAAAGAATTGTAACTAAATTCCTTTTGGACTATTGTCTAAATTAGTCGCATATAATTATGGTAAGAGGGTCGTGATCAATCTACTGACCGTAATTGCTACTTTATTTTCATATTTTAGATTTAAATGTGAATGAATGGGTCCTGCAGAAGAAATGTATATCGGGATAAGGGACAAACGGACTCTGGGTCAATACTACTCGGCTGAAGGTCTTGATGGGTTAAGATTATACTCTATATTGTGCTGTATGTTGGGTAGAGCTCCCTGAATAAAGTAGACTATGCCCGATTTTTGTGAAAATATGAATCCCGATAAATGGGAAACAACAGTTGTAGACGGCCAATTCAAACTGACAGACTCGTGGGTCGACGGTCGTCACCTGACCCCTAGATTTGGGGCGTCACAAGATCACCTACATCCCTAACCATGGTATGGTATGGGTCAGGTGATTCAATAGCATAAGCTAATGTATGACCTTCACCTCGTTCATAATTTCTATGAGTTGTAGTTTCCCCATGAAAACTCCACTCATAATAATCTGCTACAAAACCCTTTTTCACTAGGTGTAACTTCACATTCTCATTTTCTAAAAACTTTCGATTCTTACACATACTACACAGACACCTTATTCTCAGTCCATCAATCCATTCTAGTTGACTAATTTCAAATTGAAGAAAAACGTGCACTCCCTCAACAAATTTTGGGTTTAAATAACCATCGCTCATCCTATTATACATCCATTGTCTATCAGAACTCATACTTAATTCCTGTTAATGAAAACACACAAGGACAATCAAAATTTTATATATTTTAAAATTTCTTAGTCTTTATATAATAAAGAGAAACATACATTGATAATGATATTTAGGGCTAATTCTGACTATGCACAGAATGGAAAACAGACTGATCGTTAAACATGAAGCTAAATATCGACAAAAAAAAAAAAAAACGACGAATCACATATAGCAACAACAACTCACCTAGAATTTCATACTACAATTGAATCACAACATGGCTACTAGCATCAATAAAGTGAGAATGAAGAACCTCATTCCCCCATAAAGCTCGGATAGATTACTCCCACCAACGTTATATTTCTCTGATCATGTATTGCATTAGAGGATTCCCTGGCTGATATCATGGGGAAGTGGCTCTAAAAAACTTCAAAGACTATTAGATTCGCACAAAATGTTATGTGTTAGAAGGCAGAAGTAAGGGTCAAAGCCAAAGCTATGCACCATCAATCCTAAAGAGAAATTCCAAGACAAATGGGACTTTGCACTGGGCTCAAATTTCAAATTGATAGTATCATCTCATCAAATACGCACCAATTCATCTAACACATGAAAAGAGTTAGATGATCTGAATGGAAATACTTTCTTTGTTTTGAGATTTTCATATGATCGAAAGTTAAGCAAAACATGGCACATATATATGAAAAACGGTGTATTGGTTTTGGTTATGGATGAGGACCTACTAGAAGTTGTTTGTGTTTTGAGTATGTGATGTGAGTCAAGCTAGGAAGAAGCATGTGAACTAAAGTGTAAAGCTCTGGGTTGGAAGTGCTCTTAAAATTTTAACTTGTTTTCTGCATTTTTATGTGTTGATAAAATAACAAAATATAATATTTTTAATTGTTTTCACATTTATCTAATTATTTTCAAATAATATTTTTTTTAAAAAAGTAAAAAATATCTTGTGACTACAATAGTATGACTCCCTCATAACATACATTAACAAATAAGCTCCTTGAACATGTTAATTGTGGTCTGATTATGGAAGCAAAAACATAATTAATATTTCAGACTAATAAAGTACATTTTAGATTCAAGAAGAAAGGGTCGCCTCTCTTGATAGCTCCTACACTGGACAGCAGAAAGCTAGCTAGTTTACTTTTTTTTTCTTTGCTCACAGAGGTTTTTGGGTGCCCCAGTTTGTTTCTTGTAATTTTTCGAGTCGCCACTTCTGCGGCACTTTTTATGAATATATTCAACCTTCTTATTTTTCAAAAAAAAAAAAAAGAAAGAAAAAAATCTGTCAGACCACCCAAAAAAAGGCAAAGCTTAACAACCTAAATTTCTAGTGAATCTGGGTAGTCTTCTCACTCCTTCATATCAAATTTAAAAGAAAGAATAATAAAGAAAAAGATCCGTGCAATATATTGAATAAAAACTCTAAAACAATGGCATTGCTGCGACTATATCATTTTTATCATTAATCATATAAAACCATTCAAATTTTCAATTCCTCATTGGCTTCTCCACCTTATTAATGATAGCATAACTGACTGTCTTTGTATGACATCTTAAGTGAAGCACTAAGCCGGGTCTCGTATACCTTCTTCCTTCCCTGGTTATCCAAGTTCCAAATTAAGTGATAAGTAAAAGAAAATAAGGAAATAAAATGTATCAGAATATTGGAAGACTCAACAAGCATGATGCACACAAAATTGAATTTATATATCTTACGTAGCCTTACCAAAAAATTATCTTAATAGCAAAGACATCCTAGCTAAAGCCAAAGCATGCTACTCCGCAATTGAAAGTACACAAAATTCATAGCATACAAATAGTAAATTTTAATCTTCTGGAGTAGACACAAAAACTATGTTGAGAAATTCACCAACTACTTCAAGAAAAAAAATCATCACTTGAAGTAGGAAAGAGAGAAAGGTGACAAATGAAAAAAGGATATGGAAATACATTGATAGTAATTCCCAAAAGACCAATTGATCATTCAATGCTTTACAAAAATACTGGATTTCTTTTTCTAGGGTCTACACGGGTGTGTATCCAATTAATAAGGTTGTTTGGAAGTGTAAGACCTACAACCTGAACTTTAGGGGCCATATTATAGGGTTGTTTGGGTACTTGATTTGATTTGGTCATAGATCAGACCATATGAGATACATCGGATACACCTTAGAATGCATTTGTGTTATATTTCGTGGGGATACATGATGTTTACCCTGCATCATAATGACCTGTGAGTGACAAATATTGGGATGGTTATAAGCCTCGTCCCAAAGGACGAGGTGAGATAGGGTCATTCACTCATGGTCATGGCACAGGATGTCTTTCCGAACGAGCTATCTGATTTACCCCGCATCGAGATGTGGACTTTGTCGAAGTTCTCGGTACACGCCCATTTCTATGACTCCTCAGATGGCCCCGCTGAGTTGCAGATCCCCATGGTCCAACTACAAGAATTGTTGGACAAGGGTTTTATTGAAGACTCGAGCACTTCACCATGGGGCGCCTGCCTTTGTTTGCTAAGAAGAAGCGACGAAGACTCTTTGATCGCGGTATTGATTACGACAAATAACAATGTTACAAATCAAGAATCTGATCCACACGAGATTGATGAATTTTATCACCCGAAGGGCACGAGTCTCAGCTTCCAACTTAAAACCTTGCACCTCGGTTATGACTGGCTTGAGAGTTAGGAGGCAGAGATATCCTCAAGATGTTAGTCTAGGATGCGGTAATGGGCATTCTTCGGTTCACGTAATGCCTTTCTGACGACTCACGCGCTTAACTATTATCTGGCGGATCTCATGCATAGGATATTCCAACCCTATTTTGATTAGTTTGTTGTGGTCTTTGTTGACGACATCTTGATCTACTTCCAGTATGAGGAGGAGCATGAGGATCACTTGAGGATTGTTCTCCAGGCCCTTAGAGACCATCAGTTGTATGCCAAGTTTAGTAAGTGCGAAGCGAATCTCATCAGGTGACTTCACACGTCGTGTTAAGCCAGATAAAGTTAAGACCTTGAGAAGGTAGGTCAAGTAGTGAGCTGGGAAAGGTCAAGTAAGTCTTCGAGATACGTTAGCTGATTGGAAGTAGGTACTACAAGAGGTTCATCGAGATTTCTCCCGAATTAGTAGCACCTATGACAAGATTAACCCCAAAATAAATAAGTTCGGTGGAATG
This sequence comes from Tetrastigma voinierianum, assembly GCA_016808115.1. Classification (NCBI taxonomy): domain Eukaryota; kingdom Viridiplantae; phylum Streptophyta; class Magnoliopsida; order Vitales; family Vitaceae; genus Tetrastigma; species Tetrastigma voinierianum. Next base: position 669,190 of record JAEQBH010002950.1, on the reverse strand, counting down.
ACTGGTGTGAGAGGGCATTCTAAAAATTGAAGAGGAGGCTTACTTCAAATTCCTATTCGATAGTCCCAAAAAGGGATAGAGGTATAGTGTATTATGATGCTTTAATGGACCCGACCGGATGCTGATGCAAACCGGGAAGGTAGTAGATTATGGTTCTCTAATAAAACAATAAATCATGAGCGGAATTACCCCACACATGATATGGAGTTGGCAGCCATTGTCTTTGCCTTAAAGATTTGGCGCCACTACCTGTATGGTGAGAAGTTTGAAGTATTTTCAGACCATAAGAGTCTGAAGTATATTTTCACACTGTAAGACCTCAACATGAGGCAACGCAGATGGATGAAGTATTTGGAGGATCATGATCTCACTACTACCATCCCGGGTAAGGCAGAATGAAGTACGATGACTCAAACCCAAGTCACGAGGAGTACCGGCTAGTGTAGCTTCCTCGTGAATGGCATGTCGAGACCTGGAGTGATCAGCGTAGAGAGCGCTGGATTTCAGAGCACGCCATCCCTACTAAGTACGGTGATTGAGTCCCAAGGGCAAGACACAGAAATATCGTCCATCAGGGACCGAGTATAGTCAGGTACAAGTGACAAAGGTTAGGCCATCCACGCAGATGGTAGTCTTCGATATAGGGGACGAGTTGTGGTTCCCCAATTGGCAGATCTAAGATAGGAGATCCTTAAAGAGTTCCACTACTCTCGATTTGTCAGCATCCAAGTGCAACGGCGATGTACCGCGGATCTTCGCTACAGATATCGAGCGGGATGAAGCGACACATTGAGATTTGTTCACAAGTGTTCACGCGGTCGCCAGGTAAAGGCTGAGCATCGGCCAATGTGTCTAGTTTCAAATTTATCGAGGTAGCCGAGCGGAAGTGCAAGTATCGCCAAGACGAATCCTCATGGACCCACTTTACCACTGACAACCGCTGAGCATGATGCGGTATGGTGATTGTGGTTCGGCTCACTAAGTCGACACATTTTCTAGTCATGTGGATGACCTTCACATTGGAGGAATTCTGCCGGTTGTATATTCAACAGATTGTCTGACTACATGGAGTACCAGTGTCCATAGTATCGGATAAGGATCCCAGTTTAGAACACTTTGGAAGAGTTTCAAAAGGCATGGGGACAAGAAGATGAGCATTAAGCCATCCAAGCAGTATTTGATACAATTAGAGAGGACCATACAAAGCTGAGATGATGCTACTGAGCATGTGTCCTGGATCTTAAGGTAGTCGAGGAGACACTCCTCTTAGCGGAAGCCGCCTACAATAATGCTATCGCGAGTATACGTGGCACCACGAGGCTTTATATAGGGAGGCCATGTCATCCCGCTTGTTGGATGTAGGTGGGAGAGAGTTCCATCACCGGTCCGATCTCATTGGGGAATAATCTGCGAGAAGCGTGGGTTTGATACTGGCGCCTCTCACGGCCAGCCTAGAGAAGAGCTACGTCGACAATGTACCGCCAACCTCTAGAGTTTGAGGTGGGTGATCATGTATTCTTGAAGGTGATGCCTAAGAGATGAGTGATTAGATTCGGCAAGCGAGGCAAGCTAGCGGCGAGGTATATCGGGCTCTTCGAGATACTCGAAAGACCGCTGTGATATCGGCTGGCGCTACCACCAGTTTATCGTGTGTCCATGAGTGTTCCACGCTCCATGCTTCCTAAGTATACTTCCGCATCAAATTCCATATAAGGATCGGGGAGAGATTATTGTTGATACCGACGGGACTTTCAAACGAGGGACTAGTGTGTATCTTGATACCGATCGTGCATTACACACAAGATAGCTATTAGTGAAAGTGTCAGGGCAACACCGAGAGTAGAGAGGCAACTTGGGAACACGAGACACGATGCGAGCCACCTATCCTTCCTATTTGAGGACAATATGCCATCCAATAATAAACTAATACTGAACTAGGAATAACTATCGTATATGCATGTGTTTCAGGTGGTGCTAGAGGTGTTAATTTCGAGACGAATTCTATTAAAGGGGGAAGAATAAACCAGAAAATTCACTTTTTCAAAATCGGCAAAATGTAATTTCATTGAAACCGTAATTTCTAGATCTCGATGTGATGAAACTGGGATTTTCAGCCGCTGAATTCGCCTCACAATTAGTTACCCAAATAATTAAGGAATTTCAAGATATTCTGAACTTCAAGTTTTTCAATAAAATCGAGTGTCGTGACACATGACATGACCATGTGGGTACCACTTGGAACCTTGGGAGATGGACACATGGCATGATGACCATGTGGTGTAGAAAGTGACACATGACACTTGGATAAATGGCTCATATTGAGCCATGTGTCAAGTGGAGGAAAAAAATAGAATATAAAAATCAAGAAAATAAAAAAATGTGAAGAAGACATGTGGCAAAGGAGGAAAGTGGACGGAAGTTTCCCTAACTTTGAATGCATTCGGTAGATGAGAATCAAAAAGGGAGAAAGAAAAGAGAAAAAGAAAAAGAAAAGGAGAGGGGAAGGAAAAACGGACAGATGAGAGAAAGGAAAAAGGGGAAGAAAGGAAAAGGAAAATTTTCCCGGCGTTCTGACGGTCTAACCTCGACAATCCAAGAATTAAAGTCGGTCCACGCAACAAGAGCTACGCGTGGGTACCAAAATCAGGAGTTTCGTCAAACTCCAAGGGTAGGGAATTTTCCTACTCGGTTACTTCTAACTGGGTCATTTAATGGCATGGGCGTTCTTCGAGCCGTGGCGGGTACGTGGGATTCGAGTCTCGAGATTTTAGGGTAGATATTGGAAATTTTGGATATACGGGTAGTCTCTCGAATTGTGTTTGAGGTTTGGTTTTGATCTCGGGACTGATGTCTTCGGGTTTTGTTATGTGTTATTGTTGGAAAAATAAATAACATGCTGTTTGTGTGGTCCGGGACTGAATCTCCGGACTATTATTTGATTTTGTGAGCTGTATTTATGTGGTATTGCTGAAAAAATTAATATTATGCTGTTTATGTGAAAATCATGTTAATATATGCTTGTTTGATGTATTGACATGAGATATATAGTGAATTAAAATTATATGTAGAAAATATAATTATCCATGATTTGGAAATGTTGCATGTAGCTCTCATGATGCATGTAACATAATATGGCATGAAATGACATATTTGCATTTCATATGCGGTAACATCGCATTGGAGTCGGGTGTGTGCATGGTAGTTATTCACCATTCTTGGTGAATGTGTGGTGAGCTCGAAAATGGGACAACATCCAAAATCGAGACTCATGGTTGCATAACATGAAAAAAATAAATAAATAAATATATACGTGGTGTTGGGTGAAGCAAGATGGGGTAGATCCTCGCCCCACAGGGTGGAAATACCCAATTCATTCGAGGTTAAATTTATGATCACTTGCAGCGGTGAAAGGCCCAGAGTAAAATGTTGAAAGGTGCGGCATCTTCTGATTGTAAGCAGAAAATCACAGCTACAAATCGCTAACACCACGGGATTTGATAAAATCAAATGAACATTGGAGGATTTTCCAATGTGTCTTGAGTTTTAAAAGCAAAAAGATGTTGTTTGAAGAAAAGAGTCATTGGGTGAAGCACTAATGGCAGGTTTTCACATTGACATTGCATGTGTGAGGGAGCCAGTCAGGAATCGAGTTATGGGTATGAGGAGTCTCATCTCATTCATGACATGAAATATTCCATGTATGATTGCATTTTCAGTATGAAATATGGTATGAGGTATGTGTGTCATTGCATGTGCATTTAGGTGGGAAGTAGCCATTGTAGGAGAATTTTTCTATTAGGCATTGCTTTCGTCCCGGCCATTAGGAAAATATTTTCGAATTACTAGAGTACATAGGAGATGAAATAGGTCAAGAGCTTCATTGTGAAAAGTCAGTTTTGGCTTATTCATGTGATACGTAATATTACGGATAGAATATCCGGTCTTATGTTGTAAATTAGAAGTTTTGTAATAAAAACTTTTTTTTTTTGGACTTACAATTCGGTGTCTTTTACATTAATAGAGTTCCCAAGTTCTTACTCGTAAAATTTGTATAAAGGCAATGAGCTGTGCTTGAAACGTGGAAGGGTTAGAAGTGGGAGATCTGAGGTAGACTCTTACCCATTTTTGAGTTTGGTGCGTGAGAGTTTTCCTGACTCCGTGTCGAACTCAGTGGTTTCCGTGTCGCGAGAGGAGTTGGTCTAGGACGGTGTTTTTGGGCCACGACAAGGGTTTCTAGGTCGTGACAGAGCCTCCTGACTCTATGTTGCGACATGGTTTTCATTCCCAACTACAGAATGTGCTTAACATGGTTTTTCTTGGTTGCGATAGGTTTGGTGTCTTGCCTTGGGTTTGTCTGTTATTTATTACATGAGATACAGGTTCACGTGTCGCGCGAGAGGTTTCTATTGCGATGAGTTCGCCGTGATAGAAAATTTTGGTTGCACCATGACAAAGCTAGGCGTCTTGGTGAGGCGCGCACTCGGCCGGGAGCAGCGGGGCGAAGGAGTTATCGCGGCGAGACTTCCTGAGTTGTTTTGTCGCGATAGAGATTTCTACATTGCGACGAGCTCTCAACCATCTTTGTCCGCGATAGAATTCTTCGTATGCATTGACGAGAGGAATTCCAATAGGATTTCCGAAGTGGCGCCTGCAACGAGGTTGGCGTGTCGATGTTGGGTGCTCACGGCAAGCGGTGTGCCGCGATAGAGACCTCTGGCGCCGCAGCGGGGACGAGCGTGTGCACGACGGGGGCATTATTGCCGACGGGGAGGACCTAGCATGTGCCGACACGGCGTTATGCGTGCGGCGGAACTGGGCGCCGCGCGACGCCGGCCGGTATTGCGGCGGGGACTTGTGCGCCGCGGCCAGAGGGCATTTGTCGGCGGCGAGGTTATGTGTCATGATGAATATCGGTTTGAAGCGGATATGTCGGTACTTGGATTTATGGATATATGTATATCGAATGTCGGTGGATATTTTACATGAATATCGATACTGTCGGAAATTAAAGCGTGTGATCAATCGAGCGGAGTCGGTTCAGTCGAATTTTAAATCGGCCGTTCAAATATATCTCTATGTCATATATATCAGATATATCCTCGATATATCCCGATATATCCCCGATATATCCCGATATATTTCCGATATATCCCGATATATCCTCGATATATCCCGATATATCTCGGATATTTTACCGAAAAATTAAACTAACGCACGCGTGTGTCACAGACTTGATATTTCCACGATATATCGGTCCAAAACCGATATATCGGCGATATATCGGTCATCGCCCGATATCGTCAAACATCAGATGCTCCCGGATATATCGAGGAGATATATCGGCGGATATATCGAGATATTTTTATCTTTGGTCGCCCAGATGGGACTTGTCCAGTAGCCAAAAAAAAAAAAAAATTGACCCCCAGATTTGGGGCGTCACAGAAAACATATATGGCATGGATCCGGAATTGTTTGCTTTCTTTAGTCTCCCAAATCGACAAAGGACGAAATCAAAGAAAGGGTAGGGATGAAGATGAATTTTCATTAACTTCAAAGTGTTTTCTACCAAATCCTTATAAATTTATAGGGATCTATTTACTTATATATATAGAGAACAAGGGAATAATTAGACTTTGGTCCAATGGGCTTACCAAAGTAAGGGAGAAGATAGAATCGTGAGTCCACAACTAGTTAATATTAAACCATCCCATAAATAACCATAATTAACATGCACAATTATAAAATTAAAATTGTAATATGATTAAGCTTAATCCATAATTAATAAATTAATCTAACATTAAACATATTTTTAAATTAGAAGTCTTTGGGGCTTGAATCAAGTGGTAAAGAGGTAAGATGAGGAATGGGTCTTGGGCTTGAATCGCATAAGAGCAAAAATCTTCTGACGTGATATGCAAAATGCATAGATATAAAAAAATAAATATACAATCATAATATTTGTATAAAACCATATATATAATAAATAAAATTTATATTTTTGAATGAATAATATTATTTTTTGAAAAAAATAATTTGTGAAATTCAAACTAATGTCATCGATAAGAATATAGAATCAAAATCACAAAAAAAAAAAAATTATTGAAACAACATCGAAGTTAATAGTATAATGAATTGGCTTAAAGCATACACATTTGATAGTTGAGATCTAGCGTTTGATATTGCAATGTGGCGGAAATACATATGACTTTGGATTACGCCTTCTCGGCGACTTTTTATTTTATTTATTGTCGTTAATCGGATATATTTGGCTCATATGAATAGTCCATGTCGCGTCGCCATAATATGAAAATAAAAGCTTGTATGAGATGGCAATATGTGTATGCAAAGGCGATAACAATACGAATTCGCGCGAGGCAGTAATTGCATCGTGAAAAATAAATGAAAATTTTTATCTGTGTGAAATAATTAATTTATTAATGAAAAAATATTATAAAAAGAGGTGTAGAATTGTGCTTTTAAGTCAAAAATGATAAAAAAAATCATCCATCTTTACTCCAATGAATGTATTATTAATAAATATAACAAAAATTGATATACATTATTTAGAAAATAACTTATAAATATTTATTGTCCTTTTTATCATTTTTTAATGATAACAGTGGGAAAAAAAGAAAGGAAAAGGGGCCTCATATGATAACATTTTGGACTAAATGAAAGAAAATTATTCTTGACTTAATGAATCTTCCACGTAAGCAAGTCTAGCCGTCAAGCCAATAGACAAACTATTTTGTATAGGCTGTCGCAATATTTTCTTGAGGACGGGGTTGACTTGTCGATGTTGGAATTATGGAATGATTAACAGCGGTCATGAAAAGGAACCCTTCACCTAATTCTAAATTGGATACAAAATAAATTTATTTCCTCAAATTTTACAATCAAAACATAATTAAAATTAGGTTTTGGTTATTATAATAGGTTAAAAGGTTGGAAGGAAAGAAAGAAAAAAGAAAATTTTAAATTAAGATAAAGAAAGTTAAGATTTCACGTTTTCAAGAAAAAAAACAAATTATTTTTAAAGAAGTGATGAAAACCAAACTTTGATTTTTCATTGTATTATTTTTAAATTTTAAATGTGCACCCAGTTTTGCAACTCCAGACAGTCAAGAGCATCTTGATTTGGTGAGGACCTAACAATAAAGCCCAATTTCGTGGAAGATGTGGAATTTCCAATAATACTTTCAAAGTGTTTGATTTTTCATATCAACTGAATGTGGTAGATCAGGGAAAAGTGGAATTTCCAATAATAGTTCCAAAAAGTGTTTGATTTTTCAAATCAACTTAATGTGTGCGTAGACCAGGCCCCAGGGAGAAGTGGATGCATATGTGATGAATGGAAAATAATCTAGTTATATAAATTCCTACCTTGGGATGTGAGAAGAAGGGGGTGAGCATTCCAATCATTGTTCTTCACTTACTGTCTTTAACACTCGATCTAAGAGGGAAGAAATGATTGCAGGTTTTGTTGTTGTTTTAAACTTTCAGGAAAGAATTTATTCTCTTCTCTTACATAAATAATATTTTTATTTAAAGTTTTCAATACGTGGACAGGCCTCATTGCATAATCAAAGTATTTATTTTTTGAAAAGATAATCAAAATATTTTATTATATATTAAAGAATTAAACATTTGGTAAGAAAGAAGTTAAAATAATAATGTAAATTATTTTGTTTCAATCCAAATGTGACGAGAATAAAAAATAAAAAATTGTTGAGTATGATATAGAAAATCTATTTCCAAATGATTAATGTTTTATTATATAAATATTTGTGTGTAAAGCTTTTATAAATAATTAAAATTAAAAAAATCTGAAGTCTTTGATGCATAACTTAAGTGATAAAGAAGTGAAAAAGTAATAAAATATAGGTTTGAATTCTAATAAGAACATAATACGAACTATAACTAAATATACAAAGTATAAAGTATATAGATGTTAAAAAAAGTGAAAATTTACTAATGACAATGACTAAAAGTATTAAAAATGAAAAATTTTGCCTACTGATACTAACATTTAGGACTGGACCAAATCGTTGCCATCCTGAAAATCACATTGTATAAATGGAGTAAAGTCGACATGGGAGTGGATATATCGGTACATTTATTTTAAAATAATTTATATATTTTTTAAGGGAAAATTAATTTTATTGATTTAAGTAATAATGCGTAGGTAAAAGCAATATAATGGAAATGGGTAAAAATCGCGTAAAGATGAAACGGCGATTCGAGTTAATAGCATAATAATCAAGTCAAAGTCCATACATTTGATAATTGGTGTATTTGATAGTTGGTCTTATCGTTTGATATTGATAACGTGACTAGAATACTTATAACACAAGTTGGTAGTGTTGATGATGGGTGATTTTGGTTGCATATCTACAATGTGCCTAAGCTAAAAGTTGTGCGAGACGATGTAATTCTCTTAGCGTAATAGCGACAACCCGCGTGCGGATGAAGGCGATGCGATTATCGCACATGAGGTGACCTTCATCCTTGAAAACAAAATAAAAAGCTAGATATGTGTGGAATACTTAAACTTTATTGACAAAAAAAATTCACCACTTCTTACTTAAAGAAAAGACACTAACAAAGAGAAAGTTAAAAAAAAGATACTAGGGTTTTGAGAGGTGTTTTTTGAAGAAACTTAAGTCAAAGTTAAAATAATAATTTATATATTTATTAAATATAAAAATAAAAATATTTTACATTTATCATCATTTGTTTTATATAATCGAATACATTCAAAATTAAAATGAATCATAATTTTAATATTAAACATATTTTTAAATTAGATATATTATCATAATCTTATTATAAAATATTATATATATATATATATATATATATATATATATATATATATATATATATATATATATATATATATATATATACATAATAAATAAAATTTATATTTTCAAAGAAGGATATTATTAGTATTTAAGATATCATTATTTTGTAAAACCCTAGTCACCCCTATCTCATTTTCTCTCATCTTGTAACCTTCTAACCTTTTTTCCTCAAGCAAGGAGAAATTGGTGATTTTTGAGTCTAGGCTGTCGCAATATTTGCGTCTTTTATTTATTTATTGTTTATTTTACTTAATAAAATGGTTAACTGCATGAAATATTTATATCTTATCTTGTTTTTCGTGTTGTCGTTTTATTACGGCATTTGGTTTATCGTCGTTTTATTGTAGTGTTTAGTTTGTCGTCGTCTTATGCGGTGTTTGGTTTATTAACGTCTTATTGAAACGTTTGATTTATCTTCTTCTTGTTACGATGTGGTTCTTTTCATCATGTTCTTGCAACACTTTATAGTCGTCAGTATGTCGAATTAAGAATATGAGTCATAGATATTCGAGTTATTATATTATCATATTTGTAGGCTTTATGTTAGATACTGTTTTGCAACTTTGAATCAATAAATTATTTTTTCTTTAAAAAAAAAGAAGGATATTATTAATTAATAAAAGAAAAGAAAAATCTTGTAATCAGTACTAATGTAGGATAAATGAAGAACTTAACAGATCTTCTAGGTAAGTAGGTCTAGCCGGCAATAGACAAATCATATCATATTTATATCCATTTTCTATGGTCTATAGCGATATTTTTATGCGTGGACTGGAACATGTAGCAAGGGGTGACTTGTCAATGTTGGAATTATGGAATGATTATATACTATCTTTTTCTTTCCAACGGTGATGGAAGCCCTTCACCTAACTCCCAGATAAGTCAAATACAAAGTAAAATGTCATTTTTCAATCAAATTAAATACAATTAACATGTATTAAAAAAAATATATTATTTTGTAATGCAAAGTGAATAATTGTCAAAAAATTTATAAGGAGTAAATATTATTTTGTAATGCAAAGTAGACTAATTATCAAAAAATAAAATTAATATAATTAAAAAATTAGAGTTTAGATATTATAATAGTTAAAAGGTTGAAAAATGTTAAAGACATGATATTGATATTAAAGTCAAATCTTATAAGCTTAAGTTTTTAGGAGAGTTGTCGTTTAAAATAGTATTAGAGCCTAGTTTAACAAAAGGTCTTGGGCTCTTTCTTACCTTGGATATCGATGCTTAAGCTTGAATGGATAAAAAAAGGCATACAATGAAAGAAGTTACCATGGAATTAGAACATATTACAATGTCCCTTCCAACACTGAAGGTTGAGCAAGATTTTGAAGAGAATTGCTACATTGTGATAGAAATAACAAGACCTCTAGCTGATACTTCATCTTCTGCAACATCATGTTTGGATTGCAACAAAACATCTTTATTAAATGAGCAACCATTTTTATTTAACACATTATGATTAAAAATTAAAAGAATCAAGTGTTGCATATATGGCTTGTAGTGTATTTTGCTATGACTATCTTATGTTTTAATGTCTTGTCTTGTAGTCTATTTTCACATGACTATCTTATGTTTTGATGTCTTGGTTTGTAGTGTATTTGTGTAGCTATGTATTTGATATCTTTTTCTTGATTTGGTACTTTATTTGAATTCTCGATCATTTGATTATTTCTATCAAAATGTAGTAGGTGAGTTATATGGGCCATGGTATGAACACTTATTTCTATCTTTAAAAAAAACACACTTCTCTTTGGGGAACTAGTTATCACAAAGAGAACATGCTTTTCATTTTTTAAACAACAATTCCCACATTTAGTGAGAACTAGAAAAAGCTTAACTTTGTCATTGGTGTTCCTTGAACCTTAACTTGAGTGAACCTTAACAATTCCCAAGTCCTAAATTGGGCTCACAGGCAAACTTAGATTTGGGCCTTGGGTTAAATTAAACTTAAATAGGATTTGGTTTTAGTGATCAACATTTAATCAAAATTAAAAATATCGGTTTCGACGAATATATTGATACTTGGATTTTACGGATATATCGGAGATATATTGGTGGATATTTTTGCATGAATATCAATATATTGAAAATTAATAAAAATACTTTGAAATTTATGAAAATAATTTGTAAAAGTGTAAAAATGGCGTGTCCGAATATCTGTATTTGAGATTACATTGCATTGGTATTTCAAAACCAAAATTAAGATCGATGTGGCTCTATCGTAACATTTAATGAAGGGATCCAATCTTGTTGAAGACAATACTCATACCAAGACATGGTGTTCCGATAATATTGATTATAAGATTGAACATGTCATGTATAAATGTATTGACTCATACCCACAACCTCTCAATAGATAGGAAATTTGGGGTTCACCCACAAGCTTGTTTGAAATCCTTGTTGCATTTGATATGACATTTGTTCGGCATGAGGATAGTTTATCATTTCATATTCTTTATCATTTTGTAAAAATATTAATACTTAATAAAATTTTAACTCTTATTATAAAAACAAACTTTTTTATACTTATATTTTTAAATAATTTATATATTATTAAATATAAAAATAGCATATTTTATATTGATAATCATTTATTTCATATAATCGAATACGTGCATTTAAAATTAAACTGAACTATAATTTTAGTATTAAACATATTTTTAAATTAGAAGCTCTTTAAGTTTCATTTGACTCAAGTTGTAAAGAGGTGTTGTCAAAAAAATAGTGCTAAAGAGGTGAGATACGGAAACGATGGTTCTAGGCTTGAATAATTGTAAGAACAAAATATTACAGTGTGGTGTGATATGTAAAATATATAGATAAAAAATAAATAAATATATGCGAAGGATAGATTTAATAAGAAAACTTCTCTCTAGAAACCCTATGTGCCCCCTCCTTTGTTCTCTCTTTCAGACCCTTACTTATTAGAGAGAATGAATGATTTTTTTTGGTTATTCTTGACTGAAATCCTGGTCTATCGTTTCTTTCAAATATAGGTTTTTTTCTTGATCAAGTGGTTTCTCACTTGCGTCTCGATTTGCGCTATTTTTAACTTGTTTTTGTGTTTTTGTTGTCGATCTGTTGTGACATGTTTTGTCGTGACCTTTTCATTTGTTTATCAGCCCAGAAACATTGCGGATAGTTGTGTTGTCGACTTGTTGTGACAGATAGTTGTGTGGTCGACAGTTAGTTTTTTCATAGGTTTTGCATTGGTAGTTCAGATGACAAAGTTCAATCTAACAGAGTCATCAAATCAAATCATGCTCTATGCAGTAGATCTGGAATCTTAGGTATTCTGCGTTTTTGGATTATCGAATATGAAGTGCTGAGCGTCGTTTTCTTTGATAACTAAATCTTAAATTAAATTCTACAAGTTTTTAGCTATTTTTATTATGTGTTTCTATCGAGCTAACTTGAATCAATAAATTTATTTCTTTTCAAAAAAATAAATAAATAATCATAATATTAGTATAAAACCATATATATAATAAATAAAATTTATATTTTTGAATGATAGATATTATTAATAAATATAAAAAATAAAAAATATTAATTAAAAAATAACTTATAAATATTTAGTCACTTTTTTTTACAAATTTTTTTAAAATGATAACAATTGAGAAAAAAAAGGGAAAAGAAAATTCCGACCTAATCATTCTAACATTTTGGACTGAATGAAAGAAAATTATTCTTGACTTAATGAATCTTCCACGTAAGTAGGTCTAGCGTCGTATAAAAAGCCCGCGTTAAATTATGAGAACGAGTTTCTAATAGTTAGATTTGTGATTTTATTTAACACGAGATTTGTGTTTTGAAGACAAAGGAAATTTTAATCTACGTAGATCTTAAGAAAATCCTTAATCTAACGATTGTAAGTTTGTTCTCATACAAGAACAAGCTTTTTATAGCTGAACCCTATTTTATGTAGCACGGAGCTGACTTGTCAATGTTGGAATTATGGAATGATTAATAGCAGTCATGGAAAGGAACGTTCTGTAAAAACCCGAAAAAATGTGAAACGATGGAGCTATCGTCCACGGTATAGGCGTGGCCTGCATCAATTCTAGATACCGGATCTTGATGTGACTATTGTTGAGTTCTTCGTGAAATCTAGGAGCTGGCGGTCGAATTCGTTTGAATTCAGAGATAGTCGAAGGCTCAAGTATTTCGACGAGATGGACGAATAATTGGTGACAAGCGGCATGTAGGTGTGGTGCCATGTGGCGCTGGGAGAACACTTGGCACATGAGTGAACAATTGTCATGCCCTCCAACCATGCATGAAATGGGTGGATGGAAATGGAGCATGGAGAACACATGGCATAGATTTTGCCATGTGTCAAGGTGGTTGTGTGAGGTGTCCTACACCTAACTCAAACCAAATTCCATGGTTTGAGGAAAAATATGTTCGATAGAATAGAGAAGAAAAGAAGGAAGAAAAGGAGGATGTAGCCTACACTCTAATGAGGTAGGGTTCCTCTCCTACTTGGTTTACCTTTGTCTAAGGGCCATTCAATGGCCATGAAGCTCAGCCTTGATATTAGGGCTAGTGCATGACAGTTTGAACCAAACTATGGGGTATTTTCTGGTTACATTTGGTTCCAGAACTGTAGTCGTGGAATAGGTTTAAATATGCTATTTTTGTGTAGTGTGCTGGATTTTTGTGCATGTTGTTTTTCTGGTTTGAAAACTAGAAAAAAATCCAGGTTGCATGTTTATTTTTCTTGGTTGATAACATGCAGTTTTTGGTGTGAAAAATGGTAGAAATGCATGTTGTTTTTCTGAGTTGGAAATGTGGAAAAAAATTCAAGTTTGCATGCTTATTCTTGGTTGATAACATGCAGTTTTTGGTGTGATAAATGATAGAAATGCATGCTGTTTTTCTGAGCTGGAAATCTGGAAAAGAATTCCAGTTTGCGCTGCTTATTCTTAGTTGATAACAATACGGTTTTGATGTGATAAATGGTAGAAGTGCATGCTGTTTTTCTAAGCTAGAAATCTGGAAAAGAATTCCAGTTTGCATGCTTATTCTTGGTTGACAACAAGCAGTTTTGGTGTGAAAAATGGTAGAAATGCATGCTGTTTTTCTGAGCAGGAGATCTGGAAAAGAATTCCAGTTTGCATGCTTATTCTTGGTTGATAACATGCAGTTTTTGATGTGATAAATGGTAGAAGTGCATGCTGTTTTTCTGAGCTAGAAATCTGGAAAAGAATTCCAGTTTGCATGCTTATTCAGTTGACAACAGCAGTTTTTTGTGAAAAATGGTAGAAATGCATGCACTGTTTTCTGAGCACAAATCTGGAAAAAATTTCAGTTTGCATGCTTATTCTTGGTTGATAACTTTCAGTTTTGGTGTGATAAATGGTAGAAATGCATCCTATTTTTATGAGCTGGAAATCTGGAAAAAAATTCCAGTTTGCATGCTTATTCTTGGTTGATAACATGCAGTTTTTGGTGTGATAAATGGTAGAAATGCATGCTGTTTTTCTGAGCTGGAAATCTGGAAAGAATTCTAGTTTGCATGCTTATTCTTGGTTGATAACATGCAGTTTTTGGTGTGATAAATGGTAGAAGTGCATGTTGTTTTTCTGAGCTGGAAATCTGGAAAAGAATTCCAGTTTGCATGTGTGCGGTTGACAACATGCAGTTTTGGTGTGAAAAATGGTAGAAATGCATGTTGTTTTTCTGGTGGAAATCTGGAAAAAATTCAATTTGCATGCTTATTCTAGGTTGATAACATGCAGTTTTGGTGTGATAAATGGTAGAAATGCATGCTGCTTTCTGAGCACAAATCTGGAAGGAATTAGTTTGCATGCTTATTCTTAGTTGATAACATGCAGTTTTTGGTGTGATAAATGGTAGAAGTACATGCTGTTTTTCTGAGCTGAAAATCTGGAAAAAAAATTCCAATTTCCATGCTTATTCTTGGTTGATAACATGCAGTTTTTGGTGTGATATAAATGGTAGAAATGCATGATGTTTTTCTGAGCTGAAAATCTAGAAAAATTTTTTAGTTTGCATGCTTTATTTCTTAGCTGAATAACATGCAGTTTTGTGAGAATGATATTGATGCATGCATGCATGCAAATAAATAAATAAATATCATACAGTAGCTTTGCATCTCACGTGGATGGGGACATTGCGTATATCGGGTGTGAATGCACGACATGACTTTGAACAAGCGGTTTTTCTCGGAAGGTTGTCCACCATGTTTATCGGAGTATGTCCAATGAAAATATCGGAGGGTTGTCCACAGTATTTTCGGAGTGTTGTCCACAGTGTTTTCGAAGTATGTTCAATGAAAATATCGAAGGATTGTCCACGATATTTTTGGAGTGTTGTTCACAGTATTTTTGAAGTATGTCCAATGAAAATATCGGAGGGTTGTCCACAGTATTTTCGGAGTGTTGTCCATAGTATTTTAGAAGTGTTGTCCACAGTATTTTCAGAGTATGTCTAATGAAAATATCGAAGGGTTGTGCACAGTACTTTTGGAGTGTTGTCCACAGTATTTTCGGAGGGTGTCCAAGGAAAATATCGAAGGGTTGTCAATAATATTTTCGGAGTATGTCCAATGAAAATATCTGAGGGTTGTCCACAGAATTTTCTGAGTGTGTCCAATGAAAAATATTGGAGGGTGGTCCAACATTATTATTGGAGTATGTCCGATGAAACTTTTATGACATCTAAAACAAAAATATTTGTTTTGGAAATAGTTTTAAATACATGGAAAATTGCGTAATTGATCGAGGATTCGAGGCATGGGACATGACAAGTGACATTCATGTAGAAATCTACATATTTTTACTTGAATAAGTGTAAATTTGTTAACATGGCATTTCATGTGCACTTAGGTGTGGAGTAGCCCTCGTAGGAGATTTTCTCTACTGGGTATTACTCACCCTGTCGTAGGAAAATATTTTAGTCTTGGAGGTACACCGGAAGCGAAAGCAGTCCGAGTGTAGTTGAGAAAAATTCGGATTGGCTGTTTGTATCCTATAAATTTTGGATAGAAAAACCTAGTTTTTGTTTATGTAAAAAGAATAGAGTTGTAATTAAACTCATTTTGTATAAGAAATACAGTTATGGTAAGGTTTCACTAGGTTTCATATGCTCTTGTAATAAAAAAGTTGTTTTATACCAAATTTGCGACATATTGGAAAAAAAAAAAATTGACCCATGGGAATTAGGACGCCACACCTTCACCTAATTCCCAAGTCAAGTTAAATACAAAATAAAATGTCATTTTTCACTCAAATTTTACAATCAAAACATAATTAAAATTAGGTTTGGTTATCATAATAAGGTTAAAGGTTGAAAAGGAAAAGAAGAAAAAATAAAATTTTGAATTAAGATAATTGTTAAAAAGTTTCACGTCTTCCAAAAAAAAAATTTATTTTTAAAAAAGTGATGAAAACCAAACTTGAATTTTTATTATTATTATTATTTTTTAAATGTTAAATGTGCACCCAGTTTTTGCAACTCAGACAGTCCAAGAGTCTTGATTTGATGGGGACCTAACAATGCAGAAAACGAATTTCATGGAAGATGTGGAATTTCCAATAATACTTTCGAAGTGTTTGATTTTTCATATCAACTGAATGTGGTAGATCAGGGAAAAGTGGAATTTCCAATATTAGTTCCAAAAAGTGTTTGATTTTTCAAATGGACTTATGTGTGCATAGACCAGGCCCCAGGAAGAAGTGGATGCATGTGATGGATGGAAAATAATGTAGTTCTATAAATTACTACCTTGGGATGTGAGAAGAAGGGGGTGAGCATTCCGATCATTGTTCTTCACTTACTGTCTTTAACACTCGATCTAAGATGGAAGAAATGATTGCAGGGTTTTGTTGTTGTTTTAAGCTTTCCGGAAAGGTTTATTCTCTTCCTCTTACATAAATAATAATATTTTTATTTAAAACTTTTCAGCCCGTGGACAGGCGGTGGCCTAGCTCGACCATAATCAAAATATTTAATTTCTTTTGAAAAGATAATCAAAATATTTTATTATATGTTAAAGAATTAAACATTTTAATTAAGAAAGAAGTTAAAATAATAATGTAAATTACTTTTATTTAATCCATATGTAACGAGAATAAAAAAAAAAAAAATTTGTTTAGTATGATATAGAAAATCTATCTCCAAATGATGTGTTTTATTATATAACTATTTTGTGTTTAAAGTTTTTATAAATAATTAAAATTAAAAATATGAAGTAACCCCCCAAACTATAACTCAAGTGATAAAGGGAATGAAAAAGATATGAGATCTAGGTTTCTAAGCTTAATAAGAACATAATCCTATAACTTAATATATAAAGTATAAAGTATATAGATGTTAAAATAAAAGTGAAAATTTCCTAATGACAGTGACTAAAAGTATTAAAAATGAAAATTTTTGCCTACTGATACTAACATTTAGGACTAGACCAACCCGTTGCCATCCTGAAAATTACACTGTATAAATGGAGTAAAGTCGACATGGGAGTGGATATATCGGTACATTTATCTGAAAAGGACGCTTAGCCAAAACCGTCAAACGCTTTTTTTCTGTTGGTCAACACTCAAAATATTAGGGTATTTTTTCCGATATATTAGGATTTTCGTAATTTTTTTGACGCCTAGTCTATTTTCTCTCAAAAACACTGAGGGGTTGTTGGGTGGCTAATATGATTTGTATGCAGTGCTCCCAGATTTTCTTTCCATCATTCAGCATCCCTTAGCACTAAAAATAAGCACCAAATTTAAATGTGCCACCACTGACAAGCTAATGGGTTTTTCTTGTCAGGTCGTCACCAAACACAGGATAACACAATCAGGATTCCTTATAGATATTAGAGTATATTAAGGATTCCTTTTATTAGCTTTATGTTGTTACTGTTTTGCCCTTATACTGATATATATATATATATATATATATATATATATATATATATATACTATATATATATATATATATATATATACTTCAACTCTTTGATAACATATGGTATCAGAGTGTCAAGCTTAATAGTAAAACCCTAACCTTAGCCGCCACCTCCGCCACCCATCATGTGGCTTCCTCGTTAGCCCCTATTCTTACATGATCTTCATTCTTCTCCATGGTGGCTTGTCCTCTTACAGTATTGTCTTGCCTCCTCGTCATCAGACGGTCTTAAGCGAGGCGTCAGGTCTCAAAACCCAATTGTTCTAAATGTCCTTCTTTGAGGCATCGATAAAACTCCTGACCCTGAGAATTACCTCATGGCGGCTCCAGTTACGTCTTTCTGTTCGGATATGATCCTCGCAGGGGAAGCCGTTAATGGCTCAGTAGTGTCCTCGACAATGATGCTCTTACTTGCGGTATTGTTTCCCCCGAATCCGAACCATATTCTTTGGCTCCAATGAGATGATTGGCTACCGATGTAATTTCGGGTTTATATCTTCCACCTCGTGCAGACATCTCTACCTCCACCACATCTCATGTACTTGAATACTGCTTGAAAAGATGTATGCTCTCGCAGAACGGATCATGACTCATTGCGGAATCTTGCAGGTCCTCGGCAGTTCTCCCGATTTATTACCGTATATGCGAAATTCGAACATAATATTGACTCTCTTGCCCTTATGAATGTTTATGTTGACTTTGATGAGCTCTCCATCCATGTTTTAAACAGACTTGGCCCGGCTTACTCAAACATATCCCATGCCCTTCAAGCTTTCGGGCGACTCTGTGCACGAAGAATTGTTTGACATTACTTAGTTCTGAATTTCGGTCACAAAAGTTTAGTTTCCTTCAACAGCCGTCTACACTCCGACCACTACCTTAGTTGCTTTGTCAGGCGCCATCCACATCGTCGACGAATACCCGTGTGACAGACCATAACCGTCTCAGCAGTCTGCAATCAAGCTCGAGCATAGTGGCTATCTTGGGCATTGTCAAATTTGTGATATAACTAGGCACTCTACTAGGCTATGCGATTCTCTATCCATCTCGACTCCTGACACCCGAGCAACTACTCTTTCCATGTCTCCACGACATCCCCCTCCACTAACACAACTTAGGCATAATGGCTACCTCAGGCGTTGTCAACTTTGTGGTATAACCGGGCACTCTGCTCAGCAGTGCATTATCTATCCACCTCGGCAGCAGCATCTCTTCCACCCACCCTTGCCCGAGCTCAGCGCCCGACCTTCATTGTACCCTTTGCCAACACTATTGTTCATTACTCCCATCCTGGTGCTTTTTCAAATTGGGTTGTTGACTTGGGCGCATCTCACCATGTGGCCTCAGATCTTGCTACCTTGACCCATCATGAGTTGTACACTGCCTCTGATAGTGTTACTATTGGTGATGGTTTAGGTTTATCTATTTCTAACATCATTGGCTCTTTCACACTTACCTCTCTCCTTACCCTTTTATCATTTACTAATGTGTTACATGTGCTTGCCATGTCTAAAAACCTTCTTTCAGTCTTTGCCCTTTATGCTGATAACCCTGTTAATGTCCTGTTTTTTTACTCTTTCTTTTAGGCGTAGGATTATCACACATGGGTCATTTTTGTTAGCAGGCAACGTAGAGACGGTGTCTATTACTGACCGCAATCCATCCCCCTTCATTATTCCCCCTTAACCCTATCTTCTTCGGTTCGGCCCTCATCTTCCACTATCTCTATGTGGCACAGTCATCTAGGGCATCCATCCTTACCTATTTTTTTTGAAAATTTCTCAATGTTCTAAATATTTCCTTTCCCGAGGTACATTTATGTTCCCTTTCTTGTTCCTCATGCAATATTAATAAAAGCTACAAGTAACCTTTTGCTAAATCAAGCATTACCTCTTCCTCTCCCCTTCATGTCATTTTCTCTAATGTTTGGACCTCACCTGTTTCTTCCTCCTATGGTTTTAACTACAATGTTATTTTTGTTGACCATTACACAAAGTATACCTAGCTCGACCCGTTACGTCGAAAATCAGATGTTCATTCAACCTTTATTGCCTTCAAGCAACTTGTTGAAAACTATTTCACCACTGCCATTAAAGCTCTTTACATTGATAATAGGGGTGAATCTCTAACCCTTTGGTCCTTTCTTGCGACTCATGGTATAACTCATCTCACTGCACCTCCCCACACTCCTGAACATAATGGGTATTCTGAACGCTGGCATCGGCATATTGTCTAAATGGGTCTCACTCTCCTGCATCAAGAATTCATCCCTCTCACCTTCTGGTTGTATG
Organism: Tetrastigma voinierianum; assembly: GCA_016808115.1. NCBI lineage: Eukaryota > Viridiplantae > Streptophyta > Magnoliopsida > Vitales > Vitaceae > Tetrastigma > Tetrastigma voinierianum. The sequence continues at coordinate 649,092 of JAEQBH010002950.1, read as the reverse complement.
CATTTGCGACTACTGTCTATTTAATTAATAGAATGCCTAAATTTGATCTCTCCCTTGGTTCCTCTTTTGAAAAGTTATTCAACAATCTTCGGTTGTTTATGTTTTCCCTGGTTGCATCCCTATTCTTCCCACAAACTCGATCCCAAATCCAATCCCTATGTCTTTCTTGGTTACTCCCTTATTCAGAGTGCCTTTTTTTGTTTTGACCTATCCTCGACCAAACTCATCTCGTCATGTCAAGTTTAGTAGCCCTTTTGCTTCTCCCCCCTACCCCACCATACTCGGTAGTAAACCACAGGACTCTGCATCCACCTTCCCTCGTTCTCTCCTGCATTGTCTAGCTCTATGAGCTTCCCACAGTACCCATTCCATCGGCCACATCTATCCTGTTTCAGGCATAGAGGCGGGCCTCATTCCTACCCTTCACCTCAACCATCCTCCTACCGACTTGCCTCTCCCCGTAGGAAAATTCAGGTTTCAAAAGGTTTTTTAATCAAATCACCCGATAATTTTTACATAATTAAATTAGTTGGTTCCAAATTCCAATAGATGTAAAAAGTCTATTTTCAAGTTTATCTTACAATTTAAAGATTAGACTCTTAAACTTTCTTGTAAAATGTAAGAATCAAAATTTAGGTAACATTTGTATTTGGGTTTTTGCTGAAAGAAAAAATGGCTTTCAACAATCGACCTGTTTGTTTTTTTAACATTTTGATGATACTAAATTTTTGAAATTTTAGCAGATTGAAAAAGCTAAATAATGCTTCTTTTTTTTTTTAAATGTTTTTCTATTAAGAAAAAAAACTAGTTATTTTAATTCTCATGATTTGTTTCATGCTAATTATATAAAAGCATATGTAAATTTAAATTTGTATTTTTTCAAAATTTGGATAAAAATTAAGAGATTGATTTTTAAACAAACAAGTAGTTACTTAATCCTATTAAACACTATTCATAACAAAAAGTTATGATGCGTTAAGTAAAAACAACAAGCAAATCTGACCTTAGTCTAGCGATTAATTTAAAAATACAAAAAGTTGTTAGTGCTCCTGCGTGGCCCTCATGCGTGTATCAACTTTATATTCTTCTCTATGAAAACCTACGATCAGATTTAGTAAATCTTAGAAAAAAAGCGAGAAGAAAGAAAAATAAAACTCTCTCTCTCTTACGTCTCACACGCTCCCGTCCTTTTGAATTTTTTTATTCGTTTTTATCCTCTTTTTTTAATTTTATTTATTTATTTAATAATTATTATTATTATTTGAATCGTAACTCATTTGCTGTCGGGTCGTTTTGCCAGAAAAATTTTATTTAACTTTTGATTCGATTTATTTTAAATGAGCAGCTTTCCGATATTTCTTGTTTCTTGAGATTCTTGTAAAAATCTAATTTGAGTCATTAGCGACTTATCGCCCTAGAAAATATTAAAATGTTCATTGTTTTTGAGTCGATGAAACTTTTAAGGTCACTAGATTTACGCGAGATGAATTTAATAAACGTGATCGTTCATCATCCGAAATCTAGAGAAATTTCTAGGCTTCCCTGAACAATTATGACAATATATTATTATTATTATCCTTTAACTAATTAAAGTTTCCAAGATTTGTACTTTCACCCCTCCACTTTCCTTAATTGCAAAAATGCCACTATTCTTTGAAAACTTTACAATTTCATCCTTAAAAACAACTTCAAAAATACTACTACGACACTCAACTAATTAAGGAAGCCCTTGGTGCACATATGCGACCCTACGGTTACACGTACGTACACCCTCTTGGAACGGGGCGTTACAATCCACCACCGGTGTTTGACCAATAGGCCTTCATAGAGGCTATTGGTGTTGCGGCTACCACTATTGCATAGGCTAGTGCAACTATAAGCCAAGGAGGACCAAGTAACCTCTAGAAGATTGGCTGGCATCATCTCCGACCTTGAGGAGGGAGGGACCCGATGATAAGCTTATCATTGGTTAGGCAAGTCAACTATCTTGGGGCTATGGAGATCATCTCAGTTCATTAGGATAAGGCTAGTCGCATTCGAATTTAGAGGGTGAATACCAAGTATGGTGGGAATGGGTGAAAGCCTCGAGAACTTGGAGGCAATGACATGGGAATGCGCTCTTCACTTAGTCAAATATTTTCGGCGTCTACTCGACATGCAAAGCTCGAGTTCCTAGAAATGAAAGAGGAGCAGATAGCCGGTACTCAAATACGTGGCTAAGTTCATTAGATGCCCAGTTTAACGAGATGATTATGTGGCCGTAGACATGCATTTAAAGTGAAAAAATTAGGAATGGTCTAAAATTGTCCATCAGGAGTAAGAATTGTGGGACTTCTCACCACAAGATTTGGACTGATGATAGACCGAGATAGTTATGGCGATAGAGAGAGAAGTGGACGACGCATGGAACATCCGGAATGCGATTGTTAAAGTAGGAAAGGCCCGATCTTATTCTTCTAGCTGCGGGAGCAATGGGAGGACTTCTACTCACTTGGGTCTTAGGGACGGGGTCGTGGCTATCGGGGCTAAGACGAGGTCAATCATTTAAGATAGGAGACACTTCGGGGCTCTAACCAGCGACGATGGACATATTACGCATTGTCACTGGCGCTAACACTTGAAAAGGGATTGCCCTTACAAAAAATAACTTTTTGTATTTTTAAATTAATCGTGTTAGGACTAAGGTTGCATTTGTTTGTTTATTTTTACTTAATGTTAAATATAACTTTTGTTATGAATAGTGTTTAATAGGATTAAGTATCTACTTGTTTGTTTAAAAAAAATCAATCTCTTAATTTTTATCCAAATTTTGAGAAAATAAAAATTTAAATTTACATATGCTTTTATATAATTAGCATGAAACAAATCATGAGAATTAAAAATATCTAGTTTTTTCTTAATAGAAAAAACATTAAAAAAAAAAGAAGAAGCATTATTTAGCTTTTTAAATTCAGTTAAAAATTTCAAAAATTTAGTATCATCAAAATGTTAAAAAAACAAACAGGTCGATTGTTGAAAGCCATTTTGCTTTCAGCAAAAACCCAAAAGACAAATGTTACCTAAATTTTGATTCTTACATTTTACAAGAAAGTTTAAGAGTCTAATCTTTAAATTGTAAGATAAACTTGAAAATAGACTTTTTACATCTATTGGAATTTGGAACCAACTAATTTAATTATGTAAAAATTATCGGGTGATTTGATTAAAAACCTTTTGAAAGCTGGATTTTGGATTTATTGAAACGCTAAGATTTTAGTGCCCACACGTAGCCCTCGTTGCGTGTATCAACTTTGCCTTCTTCTCCTATGAAAACCTACGGTCCGATTTCCGTAAATCTTAGAAAGAAGCAAAGAAAAGAAAAAATAAAAAAACTCTCTCTCTCTTCCGTCTCACACGCTCCCGTCCTTTTGAATTTTTTTTTCGTATTTATCCTCTTTTTTAATTTTATTTATTTATTTATTTATTATTATTATTATTTGGATACATAACTCATTTTGCCTTATTCGAGTCCGTTTCTACCCCGAAAATTTTTATTTCTTTTCAGTTCAATTTATTTTAAATGAACTTAACTCCAATTATTTCTTGACTCTTGAGATTCTTGTAAAAATCTCGTCCTTTGAGTCATTAGCGACTTATCACCTAGAAAATCGTAAATATTTCATTTGTTTGAGTCGATGAAACTTTTAAGGTCACTAGATTTATGAGATGGATTACTTAGTAGTGATCAGTTTCATCAAAAATCTGAGAAATTCCCAAAGAACTTCGCAGGCAATTATGACAATATATTATTATTATTATCCTTTAACTAATTAAAGTTTCCAAGATTTTGTACTTTATTTCCTTTCTCCTTAATTGCAAAAATGCCGCTATTCTTTGAAAACTTTAATTTCATCCTTAAAACAACGAAAATACTGCTACGACTCGACCTAATTAAGGGGAAGCCCTTGGTGCACATATGCGACCCTACGGTTGTCTGATACACTCTCTTGGGCGAGTGATCCCTGCCGGCGTTTGACCAATAGGCCTTCATAGAGGCTATTGGTGTTGCGTTACCTTTATTGCATAGGCTGGTGCAACTTCTCGCGGAGGACAAGTAACCTCCCAAGAGATTCAAAGGCACATCATCCTCAGACCTTGAGGAGGGGACCCGATATTAGCGATGTTGGTTCGATGAGTCAACTAATATCTTGGAGGCTATGGAGATCATCTCTGATTCCACTAGGATAAGGCTAGTCGCATTCCAGCTAGAGGGTGAATACCAAGTATGGTGGGAATGGGTCAAAGCCTCAAGGAACTTGGAGGCAATGACATGGGAAGAGTTATGTGCGCTCTTCATAGTCAAATATTTTCCAGCGTCTACTCGACATGCAAAAGCTCGAGAGTTCCTAGAAATGAAAGAAGGAACGATGACAGTGCTCAAATACGTGGCTAAGTTCATTGAATTAGCCCGTTTCGCATATGATTATGTGGCCATAGACATGGCTAAAGTGAGAAAAATTGAGAATGGTCTAAAATTGTCCATCCGAGGTAAAATTGTGGGACTTCTCCTACAAGATTTGGACTCAATGGTCAAGATAGTTATGGCCATAGAGAGAGAAGTGGACGACGCATGGAACATCCGGAATGCGGTTGTTAAAGCTAAGAGGAAAGAGAGCCAATCTTATGCTTCTAGCTCTGGGAACAAGAAAAGGACTTCTACTCCGCAAGGGTCTCAGGGATAGGGTTGTGGCTATCAGGGCCCGAGGCCCGAAATTGATCATTCAGATGGGAGACACTTGAGGTTCAACCGGCCGGGCGGTTGACATGTCACTGTTATCTTGGCCTTAACACTTGAAAAGTTGCCCTTAGGCGAGATCCACAGAGTTATGGGACACCCCAATCCCAGTCATCAGTGGGACGTTCATAGACTAAAGTTGTTCCTCCTTACCCCACCATAGGCCGGGAACCGATGTCGGTCGAGTGCATAGGCCCTTACTGCCAGCGATCAGACCGAGATGGGCCGGGCGTAGGTCGAGGTTGAGCCCGGGGCTCATAAGATGGGTCAGGACTTTGAGGGCTTTCTACACCATTACACCTCAGGCTGAGCTTGCAAATCAGTCGGTTATTCAAGGTACATTGCTACTTTCTCGCTTATGGGCAAGAGTATTATTTGATTCTGGTGCATCTCATTCTTTTATTGTTGTATCATGTGTAAAAGATTTAGGCTTAGAGGTTGAAACCTTGGAAAAGCCATTGCATACGAGTTCTCCCCTAGGAACCAGGGTGAGAGTTGATCAAATATGTCGGGGCTATGAGTTAGAGATCTCAGGGATTAGGGTCATGGACATGTCGGAGTTTGATGTCATCCTTGGGATGGAGTGGTTGACAGCACATTGAGTTGTCATTGATTGTGATCGTAGAAGGGTTACTGCCTATACACTAGATGGAATTTGTTTTTATGTTTCAAGGGGATAAGTTTGATGCTTTATCCTAAGCCGTGTACAATTCTAGATGGCATGAGTAGTTGATGAGTTGGATACCAAGCCTTACCTTGGAGAACAAGGCGAGATAGGAATTGAGTCTACCTTGGGTGTTTTGTGAGTATGAGGACGTTTTTCTGGATGAACTACTGAGATTACCTTCTGATGAGTATCTTAAATACTCATTTTATCCCTATGCTTTAGTTAGTTTTTCTAGTGTTTTTATGTTAAATAAGTGCCATAATAATGCTCCTAAAAGTTCACACTTATGGTCGAGGTCATCCATTTGGTGGAATTGTGCAAAATTGGTGGAAAAAGCGCTATAGACGGCGGAGGAGTACTGAATTTTGATGTTTTCCGGACATCATGAATACTGTGCATCAAGCCATATATGGATGGGTTCTACACTTCAAGATCTTTCCATGGATACAAGAACACCATTGGAGTTCAAACAAAGTTATGCAAGTTCAAAACTTGAAGAAAATCATTGCGACACCTTCAACGGGGAGGCTTCTTTTGACGTTTTCAGACATCATATGAGATCATATTGTATCAATCCATATATGAATGTATTCTACACTTCAAGAGCTTTCCAATGGTACCAAGAACACCCAAATCAGAGTTCGGATGACAAAGTTATGACCTTATAAAGTTGGAGGCGAAAGCGGGGGACTGCGACAGCGTCGCGGCGTTGAGAACCAGCGTCGCGTTGAGAATAGCGTTGCGTCATTACTGCGAAGCGAGGCATCCGGCGTGGCGACGTTGGCGCACAACAGAGCGTTGGGATCGGTTTTAGGTGGATTTTAGCCGTTTGAGCCATAATGGAGGGTTTTAAAGCTCAAAGCGGAGGGATCGAAAAGGGAGGATTTATGTGATTTTGGAAGCTTTTGAGGGAGAAGCCCTCTCTTAGGTGGAAACACCACAGGGCACACATCTTGAAGGGAAAATCTTGAAGAAGAAGGAGATTGAAGAAAAGGAATGGCCTTTCCTCAGGAAATTGTTTATTCCTCATCCTCTTTCTTCGTTTCTCTTTTGATGCTTTTTCTTTGACTTAGAGATGTTAGATTTATTTCTAGGTTTTTGTTGTGGCCTTGCTATTTTGAATGGTTAATGGTTAATTATGTTTTCATTCAGTATATGGATTGATTTCATCTCAACTTGCTCTATCTGTATTTTCTTTATGGTAGTGTTTGGCGACGATGGCGTGTTTTGTTGGGATGCGAGATCGAGATGATGACCCCGGGGATATGAATGAAACACTTGGTCGATCGACGAATGAGATATCCAGGTTCCAAATTAGCTGGCATTAAGGGTTTAAACATTTAAGCGTTTAGTCGGGGTTGGGAAGACAGTCTGATACAACCTCTTGCTGAGATGGCGAATATATCTCGAGAGAATATCTTATAGGCACGATCAACGTCGGTGTAAATGATTAATATACTAAATGAATAATATATTTAGGTTAAAATTCATCAAATTAGTAGGAAGGTGAGAGGGCCAAAACCACTAGTTTTCATAATTAAGTGATTTAGCAAATAATATGGATTAGTTTTCTTATTATTCGAATTCATTACGATTTTAGGTCAAAAATAATATTTAAAGCGTAAAGTCGATTTTTCATTTGCTTCTCCACGGATGTCGATATATGTACCGGTACATTATATTATGAGCAGCGTGCACTTGCGCACATAGGCGTACACATTCTACACATCATGCTTTCGGCCTATCAAGTTTTGAAGCGTGCATTAACGGGGAGAAGTTTTAATATTGATAGTGACAACAGCATGCTTTAGATATTATTTTGGATCAATTTTTTTGCACAATACATTTTATTTATTTATTTTTTTATTTGCAATTTTACATTCGTGCTTGCGGGTCTCTATTGTTTGTTTGTGGTTTCGGGAGGTTAATGCATGCATGCGAAGATAGAATTGAGCGAACTAGTTCGCGCGATCACAGTAGAGAGAGCAGTAAACGCCACTACTTAGAGAGCAGAGTACAAGTTTCAATCCACGATGGATCAGATCATCGAGGTTAACAAATCGTTGGCTCACCTTGAAGCGATGACTAAGAATCAAGGCGAATTGGTTGATGAGCATCAGAAAGAGTGACAAACTCAATTGCGAGAATGTAACCATGTACATCAATGGATTATGCTCAATATGGAGGTACCCCATGTGAGCAATCATAATTTGGATGGAGCCACCACCCGAACACCTCTGTGATTACAAGCTATAACACTCTTCAATCTCCACCAGTCCAGATCCAAGCACAGAAATTTATGGATGAATTAAGAAGAACTCAAACTACACCATGGCATAACCTGAATTTTCAAGATCAATGGTGAAATGGACTTACTCTCAAGTTGGAGTTGCCTCGGTTTTTATCCAAATGAGATAAATTAAAACCTCCACATAGAGAATAACCAAAAGTTAGAGCGGCATTAGGTTGAAATGAAAAAGAGTTCATCTTTGAATGTAGACATCTCAAGTTCAATTCATGGAATTGACAAGGGCTAATGTTCAAATTCGGCATACACCATTAGGTAAGCTTGAAAGAGATGAAACCGATGGCCCATACAATTTCAAACTTACATTTGAGAAAGAACAACCTAAAGAAGAGGAGAGTATGAGTATAGAAGAACTAGTGTGAATATATGAATGACAGAGAATATGGCTACAATGTCCTTTGAAGGAACTGACATGAGAGTTCGCCATCTACTCTTGGGGTGAATCTGAAGAAGAAAGCTGGAGCTACAATGAAGAAATCACTTCAGGTATTAGGGCGAGAAGCAAAGTGGAGGATGATGCGAAGCCGAGAGGAACCTAGTTGAAAGGAGGAAAAGAGTCGACTTCTCCAGGAATCATATGAAAGATTAAAAAGGAGGTTGTAAAGACCTTCCAGAGAAGATGACTTTATTGGTGGATGCATGAAGAGGTGAAAAATGAAGAGCGATCCCAAATTACGAGGTGGATAGGTACATGTTCACTTGAACAACGAATTGAGAGGAACCATTGTAAACAAAATTAAAAATTGAAAAAAAAAAATAAGATTGTGGAAGACTATGTGCTCAAGTTGCTGATTCGCACAACTATAAGCCTCTTAGAGAAGGATGGAGGCAAGAAACACTTGACCCATCAGTAGTTGGTAGAGTGCAGGTGGACTAGAAAAAATGGAATGACTCCTTGGGAGCGACCCAGGCTTAAAAGTTTTTCTTTCATTTTTTCTATTTAAGTAGTTAGTTTGAGTTTTTTAATAAATTTTAGGTAGTGATTTTGTTTTTATGTGTTTTAGTTTTAATTTCAGGTTTTTGGGATTCAAATGCGGTTTTGGAAGCTAAAAGGTTGAAAGCTTGAGTTCGATAATTTTGGGCGGCAAGAACCAAGAGGAAACCATGCCCAAAGCATCCCACTTCATTTGGACTTAAAGTCTAGCCCCTCTTAACACCTCTTTGCGCCCAGAGCCATATTCATTGGAACCTTACAGAGACTTGATCAACCTCGGAGTGCTCATTATCCATTCTTGCTTTTGTTTCACGGTAGGACAATGTTCATTTTCTTCTTTTTCTTCTTCTTTACTCCGCGCGCACCACTGCCGCACTGTATGTATGTATGTATATGTGTAACGTATGTATGTATGTGTAATATGTATATGTATAGCCTGCCACCGGTTTATGGGGTGAATTCAGAATTCATTAAGAAAAAAAAACAAATTTCCAAAATCGACTTTTGTATCTCATACAATTTTAGTTAGTTGTTTAGTTTGTTAGTTGCATGTGCTTTTCATTCTTTATTTTATTTATTTTGTGTCTCATATGAGAGTGAGTTTGATGCCTTGTTGACTAGTAGAAGGTCATTTTGAACCACGACTATTCGAAAATGCCAAGTGTAAGGAGGAATAGGACCCTTAGGTTTTAAATGATGCAGGTGTGTACTTGCTTGGTATGGGTGACTTAGCTTAGTCACCTCAATTGTCTTACTATAGAAGCTATTTCTCAAGGAATCTAACACATACGCTTTTGGTCTCCTTGTATACCTTGGTCAGGACCCTTTGCCTTGAATTCAATAACCTTGGGGGATTCTTGCCACTAAGTGATGGGACACCTAAGCAAAGAGGATTGCCATCGAGCTGACTAAAAACATATATATATATACAAAAACAATGAAAAAGTTAAAGAAGAAAAAAAAGAAAAAAGGCTTGTGAATTAGATTAAGTGGATCATCAATCGGAATCCGGGCACAGTGCGAGAGACTCAAAGCCTAATGCCCTAAGCCAAGCGGTCGGGAGTCATTGACTTCCCAGCTGCCGTACATGGAGACTGAGAAGATGGATCCTTCCTGACCCTAGGGCACAAAGTTTGGTTGAGTATTCGAGGGTGAAGGAATTTAATGTGCTTGCAATAAGCTGGTGGGGAGTCTGATGGATCCACCTTCTGAGGAACACTCATCCTAACTTCTTGGCACTAGTTCACCTTCATTTTTTAGGTATTTAGGAAATTTTTAGGTATTTTGGTATGAATAAAAGGGTGCGTTCTTATCCTTTCTTAGTTAGCTTCTTCCAAATAGGTGAGTTGAGCTTAAGTTTGGGCTTGCTAGGACCCAACTTGCTATGCTTGAAGATCACCTACACTTAATTTCCTTAGGAAGGTCCTTGCTGCGGGACTTAGGTGGGTTGGTTGCTTTGCTCACCATGCTTTGCTTTGCCATGTTCCTTAGAAAGTTTAAGTTTAAAGGATCCTAGATTTTGGTTGAAAAGGCTAATATTGCTAAATTGTGTTCATAGTGATTCTTCCATTTGGAATCATGTTATCATACTCATCTCATTATTTTTAGTTCATGTCATTTTCAATTTTTGTTTTGTTTTGTTTTGAGTCAGTCTCTTACTTGGGGGCAAGCAACCTTCGCATAGGGATGTAAACTTCGCTATTGAGTTGCACCTTGGTACATTGCCTATATCTATGACTCCACATAGAATGACGCATGCCGAGTTGTAAGAACTTGAAGTCTAATTACAGGAACTGTTGGACAATGGTTTTATTAGACTGAGCACTTCACCTTGGGATGCTTCGGTTTTGTTTGCTAAAAAGAAAGACAAGACCCTTCGACTATCTATAGACTACCAGCAGTTGAATAGGGTTACTATCAAGAATAGGTACCCTTTGCCAAGGAGTGAGGACTTATTTGATCAACTGAGAGGGGCGCGGGTTTACTCCTAGATAGATCTCCGCACTGGTTACCATCAGTTGAGGGTTAGGGAGGCAGGTATCCTTAAGACAACGTTCAGGATGCGGTGTGGGCATTTCAAGTTCATGGTGATGCCATTCGGATTGTCGAATGCTTCAACGGAATTCATGGATCTCATGCATAGGGTGTTCTAGCCCTACCTAGATCAGTTCGTTGGGGTCTTCATTGATGGCATCTTGATCTACTTTAAGTCTGAGGAGGATCATGAGGGTTACTTGAGGATGATCATGAAGGTTACTTGAGGATTGTTCTCCAGACCTTGAGAGAACATCAGTGGTATGTCAAATTCAGTAAGTGTGAATTTTGGCTTACTGAGGTGAAATTCTTAGGACATGTGGTGTCGGCTTTGAGTGTATTCGTAGATCCGAAGAAGGTTGAGGCAGTTATAAGTTGGGAGAGACCAATAAATAAGTATTATGCACACGAACAATATATAAAGTATCGACACAATTTATTTATCAACATAAATGGGTTTTTTAAACTTACCTCCACATATTCATAACCCCTATGAGTGGATATTTATGCACTTAGCCTTTCTTCACCAGCTTATCAGTCCATAAGGAGCAAAAAGGTAGTGCTTCATCCACATTCACCGTTGGACATCGAGTTTTTACAAGATAAAGCAATTGCAAAATGAAACAACCAACATATGATACATTGCAATCTATCTAACTATTATACAAATAAGACTCATAACATTCAAAACATATCATTCTACCTTAAGGAACAGTAGACATCCTCGCATATACGTTCCGCCCTTTTTCTTATAATCTTGTATACTGTGTTCAAGATATTGTAACATAAACTTACCCTAGTTTCTTTCCACATTGACTTCGCAATCCATGGCCACGTCCCATAGATTATGGTTCTCTTCTTTGTTCAATGCCAATATGGTGGCGCATGTGAAAATGAAAAAAAAACCTTCTTAAATTGGTCACCAATAGGTAACTCAATTAGATATTTTTCCAAATTTGAGAGTGTGTACTCCCGTTTTGTGGGGGCACATGTCTTATGGGTAGATACAATAATATCTTTACTAGAACATGGGATGCCCATTACAGCCCCAACATCTAAATCCAAAACATGAATGCTGCATGCACTCTCCATCATGATTATGTGGGATGTCACATCGTAATGTGTTACAAGCCAATGTGTTACAAGCCATGAAGTAGCTTGTAACGCAACTCCTTGTTTGCCAATTGGAGCAAGCCACAAATCCAATCTCCTTAATTGCATTGACCTTCTCTTCAGCCAAGTCACATACAATGGAAAGGAATTTAGATTCCAAACATCTTGATTTAGGGACGTTTCCCTACAAATATAACACAAATAACTATTTTAAGCATTTACCAATGATTAATATAGATGAATAATAAACATTTATAATTGTATGATGGAATTGATCACCTTACTACGTGACTGTAGAACATGAGCCTCACGTTTCTTTTGGGCTTTATCCATTAATGTATTATGTTGGACATTAGTGATAAAACATTGCAAATGATAAGACCAGTCAAATTATAGATCGTAAAAATAAACTAAGTGAAGTAGATCGTAAAAATGAACAAAGTGAAGTAGAAGTAAAAATAAATATTCCATTAATGTTCAAAATAGACCAACATACAAATATCCAAAATCTTGATTAATGGTAACACAATATAATAGTACAAAAACATCATGACATCGATACATTATTCAAGCCAATGGATTTCTACATGTTTTTCTATTGTGACCTGCCATATTGCAACAAGAGTAGTACACAGTCACTTATCTTGATACTATCACTTGATTCACTTTTCCTTGGTCTTCTTGGAGGTCGTTTTGTTCGAGGAGGCTTCAAAGAGAAGTAAACATTACCAACAACATCTCGAACAACACCATTGTCATGGACTTTTGGTATGTCGTGAGTCTCTTTTACGTGGAGCATGCCTAAGTATACCTTTTGCTGCATTGGACATTTGAACACAACATCAACAAAATCGGTAATATTTTGTCTTAGATACATTGCAACTACACATGCATGTTTGCATGGTATGCCAGACATTTCCCAACCACAACATGTACATTTTCGAGTTGCTATGTTAACATTGATTACTACATTGCCAACAAATACACTAAAAAGGGTCTCCATGAATGGGCCAACAGTGTAAACCTCCCATTTCATAATATTTGTTTTCACATTCTCTTTTATTTTCGGTCCTATAGTACCTTTCTAGTCATTGATCTCAACCTTATTCTTAACAAGCATAACACCTAACTTAGTCATGTGCTCGACTAGAAAGCTACAGATGGAGTGATGACGTTCATTTTTTAACCAAGCATTAAAAGACTCAGCAATGTTGGTTGTCATTTTGTCCCATATTTTCTTCGAGAATTTTGACATGGCCCAATGTTTGGGTTCATTGTGCCATGTTGCTAACACATCACTATATTTATGTAACTCAAACATGTGAGCATTGTAATCAGTATCCAACCTTGCATATGCAATTTTGTCAATCCATTGTAGTGTGTTCTCCTTCCCCTTGTTACCCTTGGTGGTATGCTTACTAAAGAAGTCGCTAAAATTCTCTTTCAAATGATGGTAACAATATGCATGGTTCGCTCCTCCAAATATTTTCGGTAAGCTACACAACATACCAGGGTACCTATCCGATATAATCACGACCTCCTTATCCCCAAAAAATTTCTTTAAATTTTGTAAGAACCAAGACCAATCTTTGTAATTCTCCGAGCTCATCACTCCAAAAGCTAATGGAAACATGTTGTCATTCGCATCATATGTTGTTGCTAAAAATAAGACACCACCATATGGCTCATTCATGTGAGATGAGTCAATTGTAATGAAAGGTCGACAACTCAACAAAAACCCTTGTATAGACACCTCATGTGCAATAAATAGTTTTTCAAAATGGCCATCACTTGATTATGTCAAATCAACAACTGATCTCAAATTCATTTGGATAACTCGATCACACATCCAAAGCAACACTTTATAGTAATTCGAGGAAGACCATATATTCTCTCTTTAGCATTCTCCTTAATTTGCCAAGATTGACAACAACTCAATCTCATCCCATGTTCATGAACGAAGTCTTTACATATTTTTCATGGCTAGTATTCGAGAGTTGATCGAATCATATCATCAATCGCCATGGCAGCTCGAGTTGATCTCACTAATGATTGATTGGAAACTACATCATCAATACATGGCTATGATGATTTATGAATGTGTGCACTTGGACGACATCTAATGCATCAATAACACAATAAGTTATCTTCCAAGGGCATCTATTGACAATGCAGACAATAGTCATGTGTCTATAGGCGTTTCTTTTGAAATAGTATCGAAATCTCCCTCTTAAGGACATTAGGTACGAAGCATCCCAGAATGCAATAGCATTGGGAAACCTTTGGCCACTACATACAATTGCCTTTTCTAAGTGCCTTGAATTTCATTGAAGGACGTTTGTTTCAACACCTCTATTAGATAAACCATGTAACGGTAATGTTGGTGAAACTTCCAAAAAATCCATAGACAAATTAACATTTGAATTTATATTTATTGGACAGTATTCCGAATTAGAAGCAACAATAGGTGTGGGGATACTATTACCAAGACACAATAACAAACTTTAATCCCTTTTTACCATATGTTTTACAACGCATGGATAAATGTTGAATGTAAATTAATATACCTTCTCTTAGGAATTACTTCAACTGGGACTTCGATCCGGACTCCAATCGAGACTTTAACCGGCACTTCAACTTCGGTGTTCAGAGACAAATACACTCGACAAAGCATGTCATTAATCTAAACATTTTCCTCAATTCCTCATCTTCGTTTAACTCAACCAACATTGACGATTCAAATTTACATGTGTAGTAAAATTTAACGAAGTTTGAGTCAAGGTCCAGCTTACCAAAATCTAGTGGAACAAACTCGTCAAGGGGCATATGAACATTAACAAGCAATGTTATGATTTGTCCACCTTTATATTCAATTGACTTATTTTCATCCTTCACCATTTGGCCACCCACACATACATAACAAAATATTTCATTGTCCATCTTGTTCAACTCTACACAATTAAATGACATTCCCAATTTGAAGGCTCATTATTTATACAATCAAACATAAGTATAGTCCTTTATATTTACCCTATTGTTTCCATAAGACATACTTAATGAAACGACAACCATATAGGTATTACAAGAACTCCTAAAACTCCGATGTTAGGTAGTACATTCACTTTACTTATCAGTGATCACGACATTGGAGTAGGTACATTAACACTTACTTATGGTTGTACATTAATTAGTTAAGTTAGTATATTCACTATTTAAGGTAGTACATTCACTAGTTACATATTAGCACTACATTCAATACTTATGGTAGTATATTCACTACTTATGATACTACATTGAGTAATTAAGGTAGTACATTGACTTAGTAATTGTGGTATTACATTCACTAGTTACTTATGGTAGTACATTCATTGCCCTAGATAGTACATTGACTATTTATTGTTGTACATTCATTGTTATGGTAGTACATGACAAACAAAGTTTCATTTGGACTAAAAAAAATGAATTTTCAACAACCATGGTTCATTCAACACATATCACACCAAAGCAAATAAGCAGAAAACTACATTTGGACCACAAAAACAAACCATATCAACCATTAAAGAAGGAAAAAAAAAATCAAACTTTAATCCCTTACCTTTGTCCTAATTGCTGATAGAAGAATGAGAGCATAAGGGAACTCTGAAATACTAATTTATCTGACGGAAGAGGCATAAGGGAACTCTGATCGTGCGAGCAACGTTGGAGATGGAGTCTTGAGCGTGAGAGAGTTTGCCTTTGCCTAGGGAGTTTGAGATCGCCGGAGAGAGTCGGGAAGGGTTTCATCATTAGGTATTCAAGAACATCCAACAAAGAGAAGAATCGGGAAGGAGAAGAGAAGAATTGGGAAGGATAATGGTTGGCAAGGAGAAGGTGAACGGTTGGGAAAGAGAAGGGATGGAGGAGAAGACACAAACAGTTTTTTTTCTTTTTATTATTTTTAAATCCCAATTAGATTAATAAAGGGCATTTTTGGTTTTTACTTTTGTAATTGTACTTTTTGTGCAAAATCACAAATATTTTTCTTATGGTACCCTGAACCATGGTTATGTAATTCTTAGTGATATAATTACAAATATTTATAAATTAGTGGCATGATACATACTTTTTCCTTGATATTGTCCATAGTAAAACCAAGCATGAGAAAATCTTTTTTCTTAGTATTTATCTTCTTTTTGACACTTTTTGGGTTCCAAATGGAGCCTAATTTAAAAAATCTTGCAAAAATTAACAATCAAAAACTTTAATCCAATAGCTTAGCAATTATTGTATATTTCGGGAGGCATGGTATAGGACTTGAAGCCTTTATTGGCTCGCCAAATACATACGTAATATATGTGCTTAAATCTTTATCATTTTTGTAAAATTATTAATACTTGATAAATTTTAACCCTTATTATAAAATTACAATTTTTATAGTTATTTTTAAATATTTTATATATTTATCATAATCTTATTATAAATAAAATTTATATTTTTGAATGAAGGATATATTAATTAATAAAAGAAAAGAAAATGCTTGCCTAATCATGCTAATATTTAGGACAAAATGAAAGAAAATTATTCTTGACTTAAACGAATCTTCCACGTAAGTAGGTCTAGCCGTCAAGGCAATAGACAAATATTATCATATTTCTATCCATTTTGGCATTTTCTATATATGGAGTATCGCGATATTTATAAGCGTGGACTGGAACGTGTAGCACGGGCTAACTTGTCAATGTTAGAATTATGAATGATTAAATACTATCTTTTTCTTTCCAACGGTGATGGAAAGAAGCCCTTCACCTAATTCTCCAGTCTAGTCAAATACAAAATAATATATCATTTTTCATTCAAATTAAATACAATTTTTTTATGGTTTCAAATTAAATACAATTAAAATAAGATTTAGATATTATAATAAGTTTTTTTAATTTACTTTAGTTTTCAAAATAATAAATTGTTCCCACTAAGATTTGAATCCGGATTTTCTTTACTTGTTTGAAACAGTGAATCTCCTATTAGCGAACTATATATTAAGATAGGCTATATATTATAATAAATTCAAAATTTTAAAAAGGGAAAAAGAAAAGAGATTTTTTTGCCCAATGAGGCGTAAGCTTAGTGGTTAAGGGATGACCGGCGTAGGAATGGACGAGTTGTAGCTGGACCGGCCGGTCGGTCAAGCCGGAAAACCGGGGCGACGGGAGAGCAAAGCGGGATAAAGCAGATCCGCAGTCCGGTCGACCGTTAACGTGACCGGTCTGCGGGTTCTGGGTTCTTCAACTTTTATATAACTTTTTGATCGTGCTGTGTTTTGAAAAAGCTTCGTAGTTTTTAACATTTTATTGATTTTTTAATATTGTGTCGGAACAATTCGGTTCGCATCTTTGCGAGAAACTTTCGATATTATTTGGCGCCACGATTTTTAAAATTTGTGTGTTCTTTTATTTTGTTATGTATTTATTTATTTTAAAGTTAAATGAGTTATTTTTAAAAAAAATTTATGACAATATTAGGGTGGATATATTCAGTTAGTAATATTCGCAGTAGATATTAAGTAGTCCTTATTTAATAACGAGATGGAGATAATGAAGTCAAATCTAATGTATTTCTTATTATGAAGTATATTATTATGAAATAGTTGCAGATATATTGGATTTGCTCTATGTATGCATTGGATCATGCTTTGTTTGTATTCTTAAAATGAAGATGAGGTTTTATACATAGAAAAATATATTTTTGTTTTATGCTGTGAGCAGGTCCATATAGATTGAGCTGGGTTAAGATGGTTGAAACACTCAAACATGGGCAAATACTGTATTGAGGTGCGACATGGAATGGACTAAAATACCACCTTGTTCAGCGGGGAATAAGAGCGAATGTGTGTAGGGATTTTTTGAATCCAGATGAGTCAAAAAGAAACTTGTCAAACCAAAGTCAGAATTGCCATTATGTGTTTAAAAGGAAGAAAGAATATATTTTAACACCTTTAGTTTACTGATAAGAAGTTCAGTATGTTTATGACAAAAATGGTAATGATAATCTATTGATGATTGATGCAGAAGCTGGATTTTATATGATACATGGTGTTTTGAATTTTCAAAATCTTAGTGAAATTATCTGGTGATTAGTGAGAAGATGATGAGATCTGAATCAGTGATTAACTGTAAGAAAATCTAGTTCTATCAATTCTTAACCAGGATAAGGAGATGAACATCCATTCAAACAATTCCCAATTCGAGAAGAATAATTTTGGGTTGAAACTCTTGTTCTTGTGCTGATCATGAATCATTTATTTCATTAACAGCAACATCAAGTTCTCCTCAGCCTAAATAAACCAGTTGCACCAGATTAGATGTGGTTTTCAGCGTTCCGTACCCGTTCGGGATGGGAGAGGCCTGTTATTCCACTAGCTGGTTCTCCATCAAGTGCAACCGTTCCATCCATCCCCCTAAACTCTTTTTAAACCACTCCAGTCTCAACCTACAAGTGCTGAAGATATCACTGGAGGATCGAACCGTGACGGTTAACAGTCACATATCTTCCTTGTGCAATTCTACAGATGGGAAGATGACGGAAACGAAGCCTAGCATAATCGACTTGAACCCAAGTCCCTTTTGGTTCTCAACGTCAGATAACATATTCATGGTGTTGGGTTGTGGCAGCGCGCGCCTCATAAACCAATCTAAGGCGGTCATGGCAGGTTGCGGATCGATTTGCCCCAATGGTTGGGCTTATGCTAAAGATTGCTTTGGGATCAACTGTTGCCAGACCATAATTTCATCCAATGGTAGTTACGTTTTTAAGAAGTATAGTGTGGATTTTACGACAGAGAATGATAACAACGAAACGGGTTGTATGACACATGCCCTCCTGGTGGACAGAGTCTGGTTCTCTCGCAACTTTTCTAGTCCAGCTGTTATACAGACCGGATATGCTCCATTGGTACTGTTGTGGAGGATAGAAAAACATGACCGCTACGCCAGCAGTCGCTGCAGCGAAAGTTTTTTATCTTACTGTGACTGCGAATTTGGGACTCGAGGCAACCCCTTCCTCAAAAATGGATGCCGAGGTACCCTCTTCTCTTAATCTTCTGATTCGATCTTTGATAAGCTTACCAAAAAAAAATGTGTGTCACATCTTGGGAGAAAGTTCTTACTAAAAAAATTTGGGCTACTTTCAACCTAGTAAAACATTTTAAACCAGTAAAGGCTCAAAGCGGTTTATATCTACATTCACATGGTTAAATATAGTCCTAACAATATGTTTGTTTGTTTTTTTATTTTAGGTTCAAAGATATATGTAGATATCCAAGCTAACATTTTTGTTCAAAATAAGTTACTTTTTAAGCAAAACATAAGAAAGAATAGATTTACAATTTTATGATTATATGAGGTTTTATAACCAAATATCTCTTGTTTTAAAAATGGCCAAGAAGCTATAAAAAAAAAAGAAAGAGGGATAGGGTACAATAAAACTAGTGTTAATTTGAAGATATTAAAAAAGTTTTTTTTATATTTTCTAGAGAAAAAGTTTAAAAGGAGAATTATGTTTTAAGGTTAGTTTCATCTCATCTAGGCTTGTTTGATTCCTGTTTTTGAAAATTGTACTTGAGAACAGTTTTCGAAAACATGAAGAATATAATTTTAATATAAAACTGTTCTTGTTTCATGAATTTAGTGTTTTTTATATTTTTCATTAATAGAAAAAACTGAAACCAAACTGTTCTAAATGTTATTCTTGTTATCCTTGATTTTAGAATAAAAAACAGTTTTAAAACACAATAACCAAGCAGACTCAAAATGTCGGATCGGTATCAAAGTTTTGAAAATTAATATTATGGATATTGATATTCAAAAATACTGAAAACAATCGCAACCCAGTTGGAAATTTAATTAAGAAATTTGTAGGAATACTACTATACCATACTCGTCACTTTAATTTCGCTTCTCTTTTTTTTTTTTTTTGACATTTAATTTCGCTTCTATTTCTTCTATTATTAAATATATAAATTTTTTTTAAAAATAAACATACCAACATGACATGATAAGTTAGAATAACTTTATGGAAAAGTAGGTTTCATTTAAAATATATTTTTAAAGAAAGTTCTAAAATTTGATTTTTAATAGAATAAAATTTTGTTTGTGATTTAAAATTTTCTTAATTTAATGTACTTTTACATTTTAAAAATATGTTTTAAATAAATTTTATTTATAACGCTTTATTTTTAATCATTTTATTTATATTATTGATCTTAAAATAAATCTAAAACATAAGTGGTATAATAACTTATTTTTAGTAATTTTTATATTTGTATTATCGATTTTAAAAATAATTTTAAAAATTTTGGGAAGAATTCTTGAGAATGTTATTTAATCAAAATTTTGGACTTCTTATTTGATTTTTCTATGGTAATTTCCATACAGGAAATTCCTTATTTAAATAAGGGTTAATTATATAAATGGTGTTCTAACTTTTCCATTTTTTCAATTTGGGTATTTCAACTTTATTTTTGTTCAATAAGTAGTTAACTTTTTGATTTTTTATATTTTAGTGTCTTTAACTTTATTTTTGTTCAATTAAGCTTTTCAACTTTTTTATTTTTTCTATTTTGACTTTTCAACTTTATTTTTGTTTAATCAAGTATTTATAATTTTCGATTTTTTCTATTTTAATATCCCAACTTTATTTTTGTTCAATCTAGTATTTGAACTTTTAATTTTTGTTCAATCAAGTACTTGTTAATATTTGAATAAGTAAAAATTACATTTAAATAACATTATTATCATATAAAAATGATGAAATTGTTTAAATGACTTTTAACCAGAACGAAGGATAATATTATCTTTTCACATTAGAATTTTTTAAATTATTAAATTAGAAAATTATTAAATTAGTTTATGTAGATAAAAATAAAAATGTTAATTATTTTAAAAATAATTTTAATATCTAATGTTTTTATTAATTAGTTCTAATAATTTTTCACATAATAGTTAAAAAACAAGTAAAACTAATAGAAGATAATTAAAAGTTTATTTTTAATTATTATATTTTCTTTTTTAAGATTTTTTATTTTATTTTTTATCTCAATTCTATAATAGGCAAATTTATCAATTTGTTTTTTATTATAACAAATGGATAGTAAAACCATGAATGTGGAATATATAATATTGTGATATCACCTCATTAAAAGTTATTTAAATAATTTCATTATTTTATATGATGTGCAATGTCATTTGAATTCAATTTTTTATAATTTAAATATCTTAATAAGTTTTTATTACTCAAGAAACACTTGATTGAACAAAAAAATTAAAGTTAAACACTTGATTGAACAAAAATAAAGTTGAAACATTAAAAATAGAAAAAAAAAAAAGTCTTGACACTTGATTGAAAAAAATAAAGTTGAGACACAAAAATAGAAAAAATAAAAAAGTTTACACAGTTAATTAAACAAAAATAAAGTTTATATACCAAAATAGAAAATGGAAAAATGATGTTTAAATCCTAAACAAAAATAGTTGTTATTTAAATGTATCATCTTTCATTTTAGTTGATTTTCTAGCCTTAATATACAACCACAGTGACAGAACCTAGCTTTTTGAAAGAGAGAGCGTGGCTAACTTGCAAACCTTCATGTCCTACATGGCACATCTAAACGACATCGTTTTGATTAGTTTGAATTCATTAAACCACGTCATGCCAAAACGACGTCGTTTTAGCATCAACTTCTTTTTCTTCTCATTTTCTTCATGACACATCTAAACGACATCGTTTTGATTAGTTTGAATTCATTAAAATTTCATGCCAAAACGATATCATGAAAGATCAACTTCTTTTTCTTCCCTATTCTTTCTTCTTCTTCTATCAAAACGACGGTAATTCGTAGACTCAACTGGGCCGAAACAATATAGGAGTATCAAAGAGCAGGAGAAAAGAAGAGGGAATGTTGCCGCGCTGTCAGCAATGAAATGCATGGAGTTACATTGAGATGTACAAAGTTGTTAGGCCGCTGAGAATGCGCGGCTCATTTACATCGAACTGAAAATCGCCAATGACATTTTCCTCGATCTTATATTTCTAATTTCATAAACACTTCGTATTTCCAAAATCTATATCGTTATCAAAGATGCGATTTCCCAATCTCGGCCATTCACGATAACCTGTTAACTCCATTTCAAGATTCATGGATGTCGTAACCTAGATTGGCACCATTGAATCTCTTTCTTAATCAGGATTTAATAAAATCGCAGAGTTTCTTTCAGACGAAATCGACTCCAAAGGCACATAACACTTTTGAATCTGAGCATGGCAACTGTCTAACATTATATAACGATCACACCGGTCCACATAATTATAAATGCCGGATGGGATGGCCCATCGATCGACACTCAAACACATACATACGACTATAGGACTATAGTATCCAAGTATTTAAATTTGATAATCACTTTTTTATACAAAACATACATCAAAAAATTCAAGAATCCCAATACATGTCTTAGGAAAATATAAACTCGTGCCTAACCGCTTCTCACATCTACTTTAGTGAGCATCATCTCCGTACATCTCCTGTACTAAAAGTGCGTGGTTCACAATCAGGAATAATGCCAAAGAGGAAATCCTATGGGCGTACATTTCCTACCCGTTATGATACTTAAATGACATGCCATACATTCCAATCACGACATTATATTAATCTGAATGAATCTACATGATACGCAGTCAGATGCGATTTCATGTTCCCCGTAATGTTCTCACCGATTTCCAAGACATAATATGCTATACAAGAAATAATCTTCAAACAAAGAGGTTTGGTTTTATCAGAACAAATCCTTCGATATATATAATAGTGGACATACTCCGATAATCATTTCTCATGACAACCTCCGAGAGAGCACAGGATATACCCGCACTGACTGTGTGGATAACCCTCTGAGTATATAATCGACTACATATCTGATAAAACCGCTTATCTGGGGTGTGCCATGCAGAAAACTTCGATCATTCCATTACGCGACCTCAAGACTTTGTCCCAACCAAAACCACATCAGACACTCAAACACAATAATCGAGTTGTCACTCACATATTGCTTTATTTTTTTTTTCTTAAAAAAAAAAAAAACACGCCTTCCTCGTGCACTCACAACATTTCATGCGATGTACTTTGAGCATAAATGCGGCAATGCAATATGCGTCGTTTATCACTATGCAAATATATAGCATGAGTGTTATATGTATATTCATATCTACGATTTCCAACCTACGCATCAATTGAAAAGTTATATCAATGAACACATAACCGCTAATTCACACGATTCATGCCAATATATCATAAGCATTACATCGATATCATAATACCACCGAAAGTAATCCATATAATCAACTCTGAGTTCCACTGCGACACTGGTCCATGGTTAGCTTCGCCACCGCTTCATAAATGGCCTCAATCATATTACACAAACTCATGCATTTCTCAGCCTCCGTTTTGATAATTATATCAACATGGCAGACCAATTGAACCAACATATACTAATTCTAATGTGATTAGACTACACATTATCAACTACAATTTGGTACACTTAAAAGGCACTAAAATTTCAGAAAATATGTGGGAACCAAATGCCAACCAGGTGTTATGGCGATTCTAGAATTCAAGGGCTTCCATAGAGTCTTAAGAACACGAATCAAGTCTTGATAAGAAAGTTATGGTCATTCCAAGTTTGATGAAACACCCTATATGCGAATGTGCGTTGACGACGCGTGCAGAACCACCAAATGCATCGCTTTAGTCATTTCAATATAATATGAGTTCAAATTGCATTATATATGGATGGATTTTTAGATCTGAAGGGCTTCCATATACCCAAAAAATACACGACCTAATTTCTCGACGAAAGCATACTTTTTCATTTCCTAACGCCATCCAACAAATTCCTTCTAAGGCTTAATCTAAGACTCAAAACGACTTAGATTGTAAAATATTGTCTTAGTAGGAAGGTTCCCTACCTTTAGTTTAGCAACGACCTGGCTGAAGTCCCGCGGGATATACCTCCCCGAACCTGCTTTCGACCCAACCTCCTAGGGTGGAAACCTTGGCAACTGAGTTTCCAGATTCAGCGCATAATTCTCACAAAGATTTTACTTTAAGTCTGGGTCTGACGCGAGATAAATTCACCTAATTCCATAGATCTTGCAGAGGGAGGTTTCAAAGTTTCTCTCTAACTTTTCTTTCCAAATATAAATCTTCGGTTTAATTGTATGTTGTCGTGATTTTACGCCGTCGAGTAGATGAATCAAATCTTGATCTAAAAGGATCTACTTATCCGATTCTTCGTAGACGTAGAGAAGGAGTTTCTCTCATTTCTCTTTCTAATCACGTTTCTTATCACTGACAATGGGAGGGAAAATCGACACTTCTTCTTTCTTTTTGAGTTAAGTCGCATACGGGGCTCCACTTCGGGCTTCCACGTATTCATGACCTGGGCTCGGCCACAGCTCTCGTCTCTTTAAATAATTTATTTCTTTTCAAATTTCACCATTTTAAATGAATGTAAATTCTGAATTATCACTTTAGATTTCGTGAAATCTCGCCCTTTAGAGTCATTGGCACCTCACTACCTGTGAACTCGTAGATAAAATTCCGGCGGACATTGTGACCACCCAATGTTTTGGTCACTAGATTTGATTTAGATAACGAACTGCAAATTCATTTCTTGCTTATCCGGGATCTAGAGACCTCTAGGTTTCCCAACCATTCGCATCGATGCCATTATTATTCTCACATTTTCTTGAAAATACTCTCGACTTTCACGGCATGGCAAAAGACAACTCAAGTAAGAAATAGTCATGGATTACAATAGAGAAATGAAAGAAAAATGAACCAAACCAGAAACTGGGCAGATATGCAAACTGTAAAATAGGAGGAGGTGGAAAAAACCAAAAAAAAAATGAAGAAGAAGAAGGAACAAGATGGAAACAGCTCCAGCGAATTCCGCCGCTCTTTCTTTAAACTAAGAACCCTATCTTACCAAACTGGCGCCAAATCCATTTTACACAATTTAGCTTCCATTTCTCCATCATCAGAATGGCGGCCTGGCGCTCTGAGCTCCCGCCCATCCGTCCACCGGTAACTGACAATTCGGCATATTCAGTGGCAAATTGAAGAACGGAAGTCCGACTGATGGATCGGAAAATGGGTTATTCACACAGCTGCTTCCACCGTTGCTGCCTCTGCCACCTGAAGAAGACTGCGGCACCTGCTGCTGCATCTGAAGCGGCTCCTCCTCATCCAACGACAATCTCTCATAGGCCACATTAGTAAGCGGCTCCTCCTCTTTTATGGAGAGAGAGAAACGACCGTTACAGGAAGAGACGGAGAAGAAGAAGACACGGATAATCAAGGGATAAAGGTCGTTTTGATGCCAAAACGACGTAGTTTTGGATGACTTAGCTTAGTTCTTCTACGATTCCAAAACCACGTGGTTTAGTCTTTTGCCAAGTAGTCTACTCATGTTTTAGTCCAAAACTAGTCCTCAGTTATCCAATGTCGTTGAATTACTACGTAGTTTTTTATTTTTGCCACGTACATTAAGATGGTAGGTGGGTCTAAACGAGTTCGAAGATCCGGCCGCTAAATCACCAAAACAAAAATGAGAGATCAAAACAATAACTTATTTTCCAGGCATATAGATATAAAATAAGCCTAAAAGCTCTAGACTAAACATACTTTTCTCCTAAATAGGAAAATAAAAAGCCTGAACCTCAACTGAATGAAAAATGAGCGGAGAGACCAA
This sequence comes from Tetrastigma voinierianum, assembly GCA_016808115.1. Lineage (NCBI taxonomy): Eukaryota > Viridiplantae > Streptophyta > Magnoliopsida > Vitales > Vitaceae > Tetrastigma > Tetrastigma voinierianum. The sequence continues at coordinate 623,484 of JAEQBH010002950.1, read as the reverse complement.
AGAAAGAAAAATGAAAAGAGATAGACATGTAATTGATCCCTAAAACAAACTATCCTATATATGGCTTAGTTCTATACTGCCTATCCTTCATAAAAAGTGGCAATAATTCTAAGAACCCATGAGGCTCATAAGAAGATTTTTTAGCATAAGATCAACTTTATAACTAAAAGATGAATCTTAGAAGTTTGTGTTGAAAGCATTTCTCAACCTATTTCAATGCAGGTTAAAAAACTTAAAACTTACTTGGGCAAGATCCCTCCCATTTCTTAACCACCCTCAGTAATGGCAGAGACATGGTTTTTCTGTTACACAAATTTCGCCACACTCACGCCCCTGTAACATCACTCACAACATCATATATGTTATGTTCTTTTCTTCAGATTAAAAGAAATAAACATAAAACTATAAATCGACTTTTGGTTTAATTCAAAGATAAATATCATGTTTACGCCTGATTGTCATAAGTCTCCATTCAAATAAATAAATAAAGTGTTTTTATAACATTTGAAATTTGGGACTATAAACATCCAAACACCATTATTCCACGCTCAACTGACCAGTAGAGTACCTCAAATTACACATAGCTGGTTGGTACAGAGAGGTCCAACACCCGCAGATATGGGGAGGGGGGAAGTTCAGTCCCCAACGTAGATAAATACCACTACATCAAAAATACTGTTCAAAAACAAAAATAAAATCGACAGAGTAGCCGCAACCCAAAGACGGAAGACATCCAGCCTCGCCGCTCAACCCTGCCGAGTAATAATTTATTGCGACAGAATAAAGCCGTCGAACAAAAACTCACAACCCACAGACTTTGATTTTTAGTGTACATCAATTTATAAAGTATACGAATTTGAGCTATTTTAGATTTCTTTTATAATGAAAAATCTAAACATTAAAACATCACAAATGAGGAGAGAAGTATATGGCAGAGAGTATTTGTTTTTTTTTCCTTAATATTTTAGATACAAACCTGTCATCATTTAACCATTAGCAAACTTGGAACATTTTTATCTAGCTCTGATGGTTTCATTAGTTTAAAGCTCTCGAAGGTTAAAGAACAAAACACATTGTCGGGCAATGGGACACGGAAAGATACAAATAACGATGGGAAATCTTAATAATGTAAAATATGAAGTACAGGGAAGGCTCTGATCCTAGGGTAATATTATTCCTTACTTTATATAAAAAGGTAAAGCTCTTAATCCTATAAACAATAGGCCTTCATGTAAACAAGGTGTTGGCACTCAAAAAAAAAAACGGAAATTTTAACCCTGGGATTATTTCCAAAATAAATGAAAATATGTGATTTTCCTTTAATACAATATAGAATAAAAATTTAATGTAAATAGAAAAATACTAAAATTATACTTATTTTTAAAAAATTAACACAAAATTCTCAAACATTAAAATTAGCCATGCCAGTTTAGGATCCGGTTTGTTAGCCAAAGGTCTGACGGAGATAGAAAGCGGACTATATCCGCCGCCTGAAATAGAGTCGCTACAAATGGATAAAATGACTAGATGTCAAAAAAGACTTCTTGTTTTGATGTATTAATTATTTCTCTTGTACTTACATTTGTGTTTGTAAATTATAAAACAACATGCTCCAAAACGCTGCGTGCCGTCATTATGTTGAGTCTAGCCGGGCAAGGGAAGAGGCCAAAATCGAACTTTTACCAACCAATAATTCTAGGCAGGTCTTTGTGATGTTATGGTGGCACTAACCCCACAAATGCATGCGATCTACTGTGAGCATAAGGCTAATACATACAATCCAAATAATTCTGTTTATGCAGGATAATTTTATATTTAAATGCTTACTAATATAAATTTATCTCAGTAGGATTCATTTAATTTACTATATCAACTAGTGTATCTGTTCCATTTCGGTTGATCAACCTATAATTTGTTCCTTCGATTATATGTTATTATTAGTATAAATAGATTTAAGGTAATTTTAAAATCTATTTGAAGAGTAAGGGTACTTAAGATTTTAATTATATACTAAATAAATGGAACGTTTAGTTTTATGGTTGTATTTATATTCAAATTTTTATGAATAAGTCATTTTTGGTAAATAACTTTGTCTTATGCTTGAAATTGCATCTTGTTTTTACTTACATCGTATCAAATTTATTTCTTTCTATATTGTAGATTTTGCAATATAATAATTCGTTAAGCTTGTTATCCATGATCTTAATCAAAAATTGTATGGAATTTGGTTGCTTGCCATTAAGCATGCTCTTTCAAATACTGGTGATGAGGATATATCACTAAAATATGAGATCTGGCCTATTTTATTTTTATATTTTGCTCATCCTCATTGCTTGTTAAGAAAATGTATGTTCATTGGTCCATTTGATTCTTTCATTGATTTGCAGATAATGGCTGACTTTTTTAATTTCCACCACGAGCCTTTAGGTACTGGTGTGGACTACCATTATTACTTCTGGGAGCTCGGTGGTTGTCTCAAAATATGAAGAAAAAGGGGATCTCGGTAATGCGAAAAGACACCCTTTAAACGAAACGGTGGTCTGGCATTGAAATAAATAGATTCTCTCTAATAAAGGTACATAATTGAAAAATAAAAATTTTCACTTTTGCTGAATTATAAGGCTACCGATAATTTAATTTGAATCGAATTTGGCTGGCTGAGGTCAAGCGAAATAAATGAGAAGGCATGTTAACTTTGAAGTAAAGAATTGTTGTCAAGTAAAAAGTCAAAGATAATTGATGAAAGCTTCGGGGCCAGAGGAGTAATTTCATTAATGTAGATAGTAATTCTTTCGCAAATCAACGGCAGGAACGAAAGGCCTTAGTGTCGCTTCTGAAACATAATTTTTATTAGTTTATGAGTTCATTCTGTAATGGAAATTTATTTGCAATTAATCTTACAATCAAGATTTATGATCTTCTACTTCATGAAAATGCGCTCATAAACGCTGCAGATAGGAGCATGGGCGCACTCTGCTTATTTACACTCAAGATAGTTCTATACCTAATTCTTAATACTTATAGAGATATTAAGTCTAAAATATACTTTAGATGATAACATGGATGCAAAGTGTCCTACTTTATGACGAGGTCAATCTGGCTATAGATAAACCCATTTGACTACCTTGTATGACTTCGCCATTATCCAGACATTTCACTGGCGCACCATCATAAAAAGTGATGTATATAGTTTCGGAGTTGTTCTTATTGAATCTTTAACGTGGACAGAAAACTAACTTTATTTGGCACAAGATCATGAAGAGAAAAGCTCATAAACAGCGATTTTATTTCTCATTCTTGCAAGATCCTTGGTCTGCTTGATATTCTTGATGCCTTGAGTTGTAAGGAGGGAGGAAAAGAAGAGATCTTGCCTTGGCTTTCTACCTCGTGATAATGCCATTAAACTTGAATGCAGAAAGACCTTACAATGAGAGAGAGTTACAAATGGAATTAGAACATATAAAATGTCCCTTCCAATGCCAACATTGAAGGTTGAAAGTAAGATTGTGAAGAGAATAAAGCCCGTGACCGCGGATAAAAGGTAAATAATATGACTTCTGTATGGCATTTATCTTCAGAACATCATGTTTGATTGTAATCCAAACATCTTTATAGATTTATAACCATTTTATGGTTTAATACATTATGATTGCCAATTAAAAGTAAGTTTTCTATTTAGTTATAAATGGTTTGTAAAGAATTTTGATATGATCGCAGTAGTTTTTGTATGTTTCCTTGGCTTAAAGTGTATCATCGATATGCCTCTATTCTATATTTCATGTATTTTGTGTAGATTTATATTATGTATTTTTTTATATTGCTTGAATTTCATTTGATTATTCGTAATCTAAAATGTAGTAGGTAAGTTATAGCTTCATGGTGGTATAGCACTTATTTGTCTTAGAAAAACACACTTAACTTGAGAGTGAACTCTTAATGTAAGCTTATTCTGGATCGCCTTGGTTAAATTAAACTTAAATGAGCTTTGGCTTTGGTGATCAACATTCAATTATGCATAAGTTTTGAGGTTACAAGTTCGTTTTTAAGAGATTAATTCCGGGTTAATCAATTTTCTCAACTTTAATAATTACAAGCAAATTGTTTTCAAGGTTTTTTTTTTAAAAAAAAAGAGATAAATTTATCACATCTAGGTTATACATAACCTGATGGTAACACATAATCAAAAATTGCTAAAATTTAAAGGATGACTTGTATCCAAAGCAAAATGGATCAACCTGGTCTTAAATTTGATCCGAACTGACTGGTCGGATCAACTTTGCCATCTAAACTACTGAACGACTAACCGCTGATACACATCGAGTAATGGTGTCAACGAGAAACACGGCCATACGGTCATGGCGCACACGTAAAAAAACGTATTGAAACAAAGGCAACCTATGTCAATGTAACCATTTAATAGAAAAATAAAACTCATGGCCCCAGGAAAGCAACATTGTTCTTCCGCAATCTGAGCCAAAAATGATAAAAATCACATTTATGTATGACACGTAAGAGGGGGCTCTAAAAGAGAGATAACCCAGAGGATGGGCTTAGTATTTAGAGTGAAAAGACATTTTACAAGATTTATTTAGAGCTGAAAATGTGTGTGTATGGCCGTCTCTAATATTAGTGGATTTGTTAGGTAGGAATTCCTCGATTCTTTTAATTATGTGGGTAAGAGGGGATACCCATAGGTAGTTTTCCATCTAAATTCTATATTTACAAAATTATCATAAACTAAAATTAATGGAATTTGAAAATTTCACATTGATTTAAGAAATATTATTTCGGGCGTAGTATTGTAAAAACATTTCAACAAAGCAAACGTCCAACTGCGGACTGATCCCTCGCTAATCACACCCGTAATCGTCTTGGCCGCGAATCGGTCTAAACTGCCAATCCTTATGCCTACGATTAGCCAAGGCCTCCATTCTATTGCCCACCCATTTAACTTTGATGGGTTGTATATCGGGTCCCAAATGGCTGGATTACTTTGAATCTTGATGAGAATTGGCTTTATAAAAATGATATTTTAATTCCAATATTGTTTTAAGAGGAATGTAAGATTTTATTAATTCAACTAATACATCAGATAGGAAATATAGAATCAAATTTAAAATTATAGAGGATGAAATAATAATCCTCTGGTTACAAAGATCACAGAATCGATTTAAAGCCTATATCTGATGGTCAGAACTGTTACATCTAGAAATTATTATCGCGACTGTAATAATCGCATCTAAGGGCATCCTAACTTGAGTTCTCACATAACAACCCAAAGCTATCGGGTTACTAATGAAGCACAATGAGTCGAGTGATAAACGGATGCTGATCGCAATCGTAAATGAAGATGTATACGTTTAAAGATGATAAATGATGAAGTTGATCAAGTACTTGAAACGAAGTCTACTCCAAATCAAAGAACCGACTACAGACCAAGATTCCAAGCCCAACTACTGGGCGAAGATTCACAGCTCTAGGGAATCTATAAGATGAATGAATGGTACTTTAGATATCACTACTTACATGCATTCACTGATAAACCTTGCCAAAACCAAAATTGCATATCTGAAAACATGAGCTTGAAGATTAAAACCTTGTTTTTTATAACTTAAAATGAGCTTCCGTTATATTTATCTATATTCGAAGTGTTTGAAATCAAACAATACATAAAAGTGAAGCCATTTAAAGGGGTAATCGATTGAGGCTGAGCTCAAACCGGTTGACTGGGGCCAGGCTAACGAATACTGATGGTCTACGCCTGACATAATAATGTTATAATTAACTGTTAGTGTAGGGACCCGTTGCAAAGCACCGAGGTGAAACGGCCAACTGCTCGGGAACCGACGGTGGCGTGAATACGCCCGCTGGATGCAATATCTCATCCAAAGACTATAAGAGAAAATGGTCACCCGGTCAGGTGGTGCCCGTCATCACCGAGTGCAAACGTGCATCATATTTCAACGCTATGGCCAAGAAAGTGACCTAGAGTGCACATGAAGAAATGGTTGACTGGTTGGACAATGGTAATGTTCCAACGGCCACCCGGTAACTTCGCATACGCACGTGCATGTGGAAGGTCAATTAACCTACCGGTGGATCCCAGAATTTGTAAAATAACTGTTACCTTTCTCAAATATCACTGTATATCCTCTCAAAGACATTCTTCAGCAATCACTCAAACTAAATTGTGAGTGTATTCAATATATTGAGTATATTGTAGAGTGTAATTTTCAGGGTCAGTCAAAAAATTTGAATTGTAATTGAATATCTTGAGAGAGGTGTCTCTAACAGCTTAAGTGAGAAATCATGCGAGATAGCTGTAGGATTTGGGGAAGAGCCAATTGGAGCTAACTGGCGGCCTGCTTCCTGGATTGAGCTTGGAATCGAGTGTGTAGCTTAGAGGTCACCGGAGCTATAACCTGAAGTGTAAAGAAGGTCATTGTTTCTACTTACCAGTGGAACCTTTATCGGTTGAAGGTTGAGGAGAAGGTGACGAGGGCATGGAAGCGCCAAACTACTATAAATTCGGTTTTGTATTCTCTTCCGTCTGTCTCTTTATTATATTGTTATTGCATTAAATTAAAGATCTATTGGCTGTAAAAGTTTCGAAAAACTAATCTACTCCTTTAGGTTGCTGTCATATTGAACTTCTTTCAAATATCTAAAACTACTATATGGCAATGGTCAATGATGATACTTTTTATGTCAAGAGCCTTACACATGATACTTCCTGAAAATGTACATCTACCTCTATCAAGAAATTGCAGACACCGTGATACTCGAAAAGTACATTCCCAACTAATTTTATTTTTGCATGGTCGTTCTTTTCAAATATCGAGATTTTAGTGTCATTAATTTTGAAACACATTTATGTTTACCAACAATGATGACACTTTCAAAATGTCATTGTTTATATATGTAAAAACTCGGGTAAATTTGAATCTTTCCAAAAAATGGCAAATGGTGAAATCGTCAGGTGTACAAGGTGTAAACTGGAAACTTTCCATATCCTAGATGATGAAAAAGATCTCACTCACATTGGATCTGGCCTCTCACGCAATCTAGTTACACAAGAAATTCCTCGTTAAATTCGAGATACCGATTTTTACGATTGCATTTTATTCGTGGATCTAAAAGGGATTTTTGAGAAAAACTCAGGAAGTGGGGAAAATAAACAAGAAGTCTATTTCAAAATAAATTTGAACTGAACGAGACGAAATTAGGGAATTGTTTCAGGGCAAAACGGACCTTATAAGTCGCACGAGCTCGACGGCCAACATTTGAAATATTTTCATTAAAGGAGTTAAAAGAAAATGAGAGGGAAGAACAAAATATCTCCATTTTTATGGTTTTACGTGAGAGGATAAGTGAGAGAGAGAAGGAGAGGGTTCAATCTCCTCTCTATAATCTACGGAGATCGTGGTCAGACCATTTATTGAAGAACGTAAAGTTCATTTACTCGATGGCGGTACGCACGGTACTTAAAATACAGGATTTACCGCGATCTGCAGGAGTTCGGGAATGCAGTTCGTTTGCGGTTACCCGCTGTGACTTAGAGTTTCTTCTATCGTCGGTGAGGCGTAGAATTCTTCCATTTCTGGTTTATTTTGCCTATACGTCAAGGTTTTTTTCAAGGGGCTGTTTATTGGTTTATGCCTCAAGGGGCTATTTGGTTGTGTTTTTCCTATAATATTTGATAAAAATTTAGGGCCGGGAATGTTGCCTCTTGGCCCTGTATAAAGCCACATCGATTCCCACCATCTTTCGCTGGGAAAAATGGGAATTTGATCTAGTGCGTTTCATAGAAATTGTATCTGCAAATCGTGGAATCATGTTAGCGCCTTTAACCACAAAGTCTTAATCCCCATGGTCTCGCTTATCCATTTTCCGGATCACATGTTGTCCATTTGATCTTATATATCATCCAAATTTTTTGGGATAGATTTACTGGAAAAGAGGGAATTTGGGCTAGTGTTTTTCTATAGAAATTATAAATGATCTATAAACTTGATGTAGGCTTTGAATAACCCAATCGGACTTATAGCCTTCGTGGGCTATGGTCCATTTCCGGACGCTCGGCAGCCGCCCCGCTTTGATTCGGCGTTAATCGGCCACCAAATTTTGGGATACATCTTTTTGATTGCAGAGAATCGGAAGCAAAGGTTCCCTGGCGAAACAATCGATCTTAAAATCACGTGGTTAATCACTCACCTGACTATATGTACCGTTATGGTCCATTTCACGATCGCCAGCAAATGCGAAATGTCGCTGAATGGTCTTATAACGAAGATCTTGGGACTATTAGGGACTGGGCTCTGAACCAGCCCTGGAACCTATCCCCGAAATCCAAGTATGGCTTCCATGGAATGTTTTTGCATCTCTATACCAGCTTAGCTCAGATAAATACATTGGTCGAGCTTTAAATGACATGCTTGATGGTTATTGATTGGATGTATGTGTGTTCTAGCGATTGATACTGAAGTGATTTATAAAGGAACGGGCTAATGAGATGGCTTGATTCATGCCGCCACTTCTTTGAATATGGGCACGATAGTGTCTTGTTGACATATATGCATGATATCGATACAGAATGAAATGATACAAGTCATGCAAGCATGTGAATTCGTCCATGATGACCCGAGGCGGTGTGTGTTCAGTGTCCATGTAGCATTTCCCATTATGGCTGGCATGATATAGGCTGCAATGGATGATCGTGACGTACAAAGTGATGCGAAACATCAAGGCGATACGTGGAGTACATGGCAGGTAACCCGCATCGTAGCTCAGAAGGTTTGAACGGTGGGCCTGGGTATGGTGGGAAGATCCAACAGGCTGCGTACAGCGTATACATGAAAATGAAAATATGTATCGAGTAAATGTTAAAGCAGGGATAGATAATCGATCGTGATTTATGTGCCTTGATTTTCTTTGCCATATATATGTGTCCAAACATCGTAAGTTCTCGCGCAAATCAGGAAGGTGTGCTGCCTCATGTGAGGACTCCACAAAAATCGCACTTATAAAAAGATGACATGAATTTGAAGATAAATGACCAATATGTGTAAAGATCCAGAAGTTTCATTCTGAAAATGAATTTTATTGTAAAATGTCATTGGATGTAATCCACAAATGCTGGGTTTTATCACACTTTGACATTGCATTTAGTGGTAGGAGTCGGTGAGGACTCGGGTAATATGGGAGTCGGTAAGGACCTGGGGCATGGTACATGATTGAGTCTCATATCATTTCATGGCATGACATGTAGGATTCTATAGTAGAAATTGCATATTTTTACTTGGAATGTGAATGTGAATGTGAATGTGTGGAACATGACCATTACATATGCACTTAGGTGGGGAGTAGCCTCTATAGGAAATATTCTCTACTGGGCGTGACTCACCCTTTATAGGAAAAACATTTAAGGTGCAGGGAGTACACTAGTGGACAACGCTCACTCGAGGCCGCAATTGTGAAGAAAGCCGAGTTGTGGCTTTGTAATCATTTTTGTAAAGATGTTTGGATTGAACTAGTTGTAGCCTGTATTTTTTTTATAAGAGTATTGTAATTAAACTCTTAAGGACTATGTTAATATAGCTTTGTATATTTTTTTAGAATGGATAAATGGGCCCGGTTGGGCCACTTTTAATCATAAATGGACCCCGTGTGGTCATTGTGTTATATTGGGCCCCGAATGATTCATGTTATTGTATATCTTACAGGTTGTATTTTGGGTAGAGCTCCCCGTATAAAGGAGACTTTGTCTGATTTTAAGGTGATATCGGGTTACCCGACATCCACAAGTTTTCTGTGGGTTGACGGTTGCTCAACGGACTCCCGGGTTTTGGGGTGTCACAATATACCTATATTGACAGTTTAAAAAGAATACAATTTTTTCCTACTTCTCTTGTTTAATGTAAAAGAAGTCTACAAATTATAAACAAAGTCATTAGTACCTTCAATGTATAAACATAAAATCAAAATGTAGAATCTTTTACTATTTTTATATAAATACAATCTCATAGTTTGTCATTCAATTGTATCTGGACATTGTGTCATGTGTTATATCTCGATCTTGGCACTATAATGAGCCACAATGCCTAAGTAACTTGTTGGCACACAAAAGATCTTCAAAGACACCATCAGTATTGTACTTTATGAGTAATTTAATCCCTCTACTACGATTCCTTATAATCATGAATTTCTTTCTTGCACCTCTATATTTTCTTTTGATTGGTGTCTTCTCTTTTTCTGAGTCCCTGCATATAATACATCAATAAGAAAGATATGTAAACTTGTTAACATATAGACAATAATATTAACATATTATCATTAAATTTATGTTGATAAATAAAAATTAAAAACTTACTAAAATATGCTCTTATGAAACTCTATATCACAAACTTCGAGGTATGACAAATTGGTATCCTTGTCTCACTTGTCAGAATTCTATTAAATAAAATGATATGAGAAAAATCATGATGTTCAATATAAATGAGACTTACTAAAAAATTCAACAACCTCAAATAAGAAGTAAACATCTAACTAGTAAAAAATTCAAAATTTCAATATTGGTAAATCAATTGCATAGTTGTAACCCTGTATTAGAAACAAGGTCCTACTTTTAGTTACATAGAAGATTTGTTATCAATCCAAAATCTCTCACAATCTCCTCAAATATATATGGTATCAGAGTCATCCATTGCATCAAATGATCTAACTTGTGCCTATGTAGTAATAAGAGGATGGTGTTCAATAGACTTATTCATGAAGTCATTAGGATCCTCTCTATTGAAGAAGTTTTTTTGAGGAGTTGACAAAACAATTGACCCTCTTTGATCCATTTGATCTTAAACACAGAATACTTGCTTAGCTTGAGATACTAAAATGAAAGGATCGGATTTATGAGCCATCTTAGTGAAGTCAATTAGTGTAAACCCAAACTCATCAACTTTGATACTATTCTTATTGTCAACACAATTACACTTAAAAACCGGAATCCTAAACATGATATAATCAAGCTCCCAAATCTTTGTAATAATCCCATAGAAACATAGTTCACCCATAGTTGTGAAAGGCGCACCTATGTTACATATATATTTTTCTAAAATATAATCAAATAAAATAATCATTTAGCATCAAATACTAGCTTGAGACGTGCTTGTTTCCTATTTTTATGCTATTTTTCTATAATTTTCTTAGCTATTTTTTGTGTTTTTCTTCTTATCTTCAAGGAAAACAAGGCTAGGATAAGCTAGGTTTTTATCGATTGAGAAACACAAGAAATGGGTGGCTAGAGGTTCAAAACGAGTTAAATTAGGTGCACCTCTTGATCCTGTTAATCCCATGCATGTTCTTCTTCTTCTTCTGTTTCTTATTTTCTTCTTCTTTTGGAGTTAACTTCGGTTTTGGAATATAATGACGATCATTGATTTGATTTGTTATCACTGATCGGATAAACTTTGCTCGTAGAATCGCTCTCACATAAATAAACATCGCACCACGATGATGACAACCACACGTCGTACCAAGATGACGACAACCACACATTGCAACAAGACGACGACTAAATCACGAAATAACGAATGAAAACCTAGTTTGTGTGGAATAACCACTTTATTGAGGAAGAAAACAATGGAAAGAGCTATAGATGAGTGATTTCAAGCTAATAATTGTCAAAAAAAAAATTAAAAAATTAACCCCTTCTTGCTTAAGAAAATGAGGCTAATATAGAAAAAGTTGAGAGAAAAGAAAATAGGATTTTGACAAGATTTAAAATAATCACGGTAACAACAAAAAGTTATGAGTTTCATTTCCAATACTATTTTGTTTTGTTGAAATTTCCAATACTAATATTTTAATATATATAGTTTTATAATAAATAATTAGAAATTTTTAGAAAACAAAAACATTGAATTTGTGACCTATTTTATTTTTTTAATAAAATATTAAATGTTTTAAATAAAATCTAAATTTTTTAATGAAATAACTATACATGAGTAATAAAATATAAAAATAATAAATAATTTATTTATATTTAAAAATAGTTTATTTATAATCGACATAAATACTATTTTCATGCACCCTTTTGAAATTCAAATCCCAGTAATGAATATCCACCTCACATGTACTTTTGGATCACCACATTTAAACCCTACTCTCCATTTAAACATAATCCCCCTTAAAATAAGCGGGTTGATGACTGTTTGCGCGTGCTTGGTGCACTTTCAAAAAGGTTCTAAAATGTTGAACTTACTAGAACCTATAGCATGATGTCACGGGCTCATTCTCCAGGCCCCACCCTTATAGTGGAAGGATCCCTTCATAGGCACTCAAGGCCATATATAAGAAAATGGAATGTTCTAGAGACTTGTGGATCTCTCTTGGATCATAATTTTGTTGAAGGTTCTAAAAGACCTTGGAGAAATCCACACATGTGTAGAAGATGCTGGAGAAATCTACACATGTGTGGAAGGATGTGGAAGACTATGGAATGTGGGAGAATGATTTAGAGTCTTCCATAGTAGTCTTGTAAATACTTGTACATACTAGGATGTTCTATAATATTTTTGAAGTGTAAGGAACCATCCTAGGTTCTAGAGAATTCCTAAGGTGCCTATTAATAGAGGAGGCCCTCATTTGGCTAAGGCACCACCACCTAACCAACCAAGAGTTGAGAGCATTCCAAGCATTGTAAGAGGTTCTTCCACCAATAAGAGATCTTTCCTTCCAAGTGTTCTCTTGTGTTCTTTTAGTATCCAAGTCATGGGTAAGCTTAGCAAGGCTAGCTAAGCAATGGGAAGACTGACTTAGCAACTGAAGCGGGACAGTTGTCTAAGTTCCTCACGGGAGTTTAGTGGAAAAGGTTAAGTCCAGGATAAACAGATTAGCTTCATTGAGCGATCTCAAGGAGGAGTTGCATCAGAGCTTTAGTTAAGCACATCTCAAGGGAGGAGTTGTTGGTTGCGACGTGGGCAGTGCTTAGATGGCTAAATGGTTGGGCTCATACGGAGGGATATGCCAATGAGCAAGATCGGGCAAGGACCCTAGCCTTCCTACACATGGTAGGAAGGACAAGTCTTGTGATGTCATTTCTAGCTTTGAGGAATGAATTGCCAAGCTAGAGTTGGGCTTGTTGGACACCAAGGGGGATGTGGATTGTTTGGAGCAATGCATTGAAGGGACCATAGGGAATCTTTTGGGGTAGATCGAGGACCTTCAAGAGGGGATACAAGGCTCGCCGTTCACGTGATGTCACACAAGGAGTTCATGGCTTTTCAAGACAAGGTCTTGAGTGTGCTCACTAGGTTGGAGTCAAGGGTGGATGCCTTGACAAGGCATGTGGAAGCTTAGGATGAGAAAATAAGGCAAGAGTTAGCCATTTGTAAGGCTACGGTATTGGCTCGAGTTATGACTACTCATGAGGGCTCAAATGATAGCCACACCACAGGTGGGGAAGAAGAGGTGTCTCCTAATGCTGCTAGACAAGAGAAGGGCAAGGTGCCCTACAATTGAGATAAGGGCAAGGTCAAGCAGCGAGAGTCTATGCCAAGGCTGAGGTGCTTCATATGTGATGGTTCGCATTTGGTAAGGGTATGCCTTAAGAGGGAAGCGCTCAATGCCCTAATCAAGAAAAGCGAAAAGGAGGAAGAGGATGCATGCTTGGGTTTGATGTAGATGTTAGGCATTGATAGGCCGAAAGCGTGATGTGTAAAATGTGTATGCCTATCTGCGCAAGTGCACTCATCGTATCAAGTAATATAGTGTACCCAGGTACGTATATCGATCCACAGGGAGAAGTGCGTTGACTACTGAAATTAGCCCTATAATATTATCTGGACTTAAACTCTTAATGGCTATCTAACTAATATATGGGATTAAAACTAAAGCTAAATTAATCCTTAGACTAATTGGTCGTGGGAGACTAGGATTTGTCTCCCTGCTACTGATGTGGATTATTACCTAAGAGTGAATTACTACTGGCTCATCAATGACTCTCTAATGATTTGGGTGATTGTGCCTACGAGATACCCTCTCTCGAGGTGTATCCGCCTATCTCGCCAGTAGGGTTGGGTGCATCTCTACCCCGACCCAATACTCCAAAACGCCTAAATGTTTGAACCCTAATTGCCACACTCGAAATCTGACATTCTGGTTTACCGATGAACTGAGGGTCATTTGTCCGATCCCCGGAGTCCTTATATCTCGATCTTGGATACCACAGGATTCTCATGCTAATGTTAGCTAGGACATTACCATGTATATAAACCATGATATAGAGTGTGATTGATGCAAATCATAAATAAACTGAATAATATAAATTTAAACCATAATCCATTCAATTGTGACGGGGTTTAACAAAACCCTAAAGAGAAATCTAGAATATATTGGAACTTAATATACACATCATTCTATAAATCATTAGTGGTTTATGAGAAAAGAAACAACACAAAAACATTGTCTTTTCCAATGACTGAGCTGCTGCCGCTTCGCTTTCCAAGCTCCAACCATTACATTCTTCGATGCCCCCAAATTAGGTCTCTTGCTTTTTATGACTCGGCGTAGAATCATACACGCCGCGACGCTGGGTCGCCATCGACTTTTCTTCGTTATCGTGACGGCCGCGACATTGCGACGCCACAACGCCGAACGTTATGACCAGCGACGCTGGTGAACGCCACGCACCGCCAAGCGCTGGCCTTTCTTCTCCTTCTTCTTTTTAACTCCAAAATGATTCCGAAAACCACCCGCTTCACCTGTAATGCACATAAGATCCAAAAATCAGATATCGGGATATAATGCGCTTATTTAAATATATAATCGAACTAAAACGAACGACGTATGATATGAGTGTTTTAAGAACTCATCACACTTCAAACTTAGCTTATTGCTTCGTCCCTACAAGAAACCTATCTTAAACCCGATACACAAGAACCTAATATACTAAAACTCAATGCCCGGGATTGATGCCCATGCCGCTGTGGAGAAGGATCAAATGGGTCACCTACACCCGCTTTTTATTCAAATTCTTAGAGGGTCCATATGTTGTTCACTTTCGAAAAGAATTGGGCCAACTTGATCTCGCCGACATGACTCAACCTCAAGCAGCCAATACCTCTTCCCTAAAAACCTATTTGCAATCATACGTGATCTCTAGCATATAACTTTGCCGAACTCCCCAAACTCTGAATTCAAATCACATATTTGAAGAATCTAACTACTAAGGATAAGAACGCACCCTTTTATTCAATAATCCTACCTAATTACGAAAGCAAGGTGCACCTGCCCGTAAGTTTATGTTGATATACCCTCAGAGCGGATCTCGCCAGACTCCCCACCAACTGTTAAGGGCACGGGGCATTTAGTTCCCTGAACTTCACCTAACACTCAACTAAACCTAATGGCCCTAAGTTACGTGGAAACTTCCATCCTCCGTCCCATGTAATCGCGTTGAAGTTAATTTGCCCCTACTGGCCATCTGGGTGGCATTAGGCTTTGAAAAGCCCCTCAGACTGTGCCTGGGATTCCGATTAGAAGCTCCCACTTATTCTATTCATACTTTTTCTTCTCTCTTTGCTTCCTTTTTTTTTTTTCATGATTTTTTCAATTGGGGCTCAAGGCAATCCTTTTCTAGGGTATCTTCACTTTGGTGTTTAGAAACCCCCAAGGTTTGTCGAACTCCAGTAAGCCGTGGTTCTGAGCCTCCAGGCGCACTCTCGTAGATCATCTCAGGTGTGGGGTGCGATAGGCTAGTTGAGAATTGGTATCTTGAATACCACGGAGGTGAATCACTCTGTCTCCCTACCTATCCCACATGAAATTCTTGAGCATCTAACAACCTACAAATCCTTTCTAGATTTATACTTTGTTTTTCCAAAAAGATTTTGGACACTACTTAGAAAAGAGGGTCCTTAACAGCGTGCATGGCATCACGCACACACTACCTAAAACAATCCTAAAACTGAAACAAACTAAAACCGGGAAACCCCAGTAAACAGAAATAGGAAAATAACCTACGAATAGACAAATCGCAGACGACGCTAAGATAAACACCAAACAAACCTCAGGATGGCATTACATATAACTAAGCATAGAACTGACATACTAGAATAGAAACGTAAAACAACCTAGAACACACTGTGAAAAATATGCAAACGCAAAAAAAATAACCCAAAAATAGAGCAAACCAACACAAACAAACCCACAAACAAACCCACAAACAAACCTGATCACCCACACCCACCAAACAAGTGCGGATAGTGTCCTCAATGTCTATGAAAGAACGAGGGTGTAGGTACCTCCCCCGTATTCTTACGGAACCACCGCTGGCGGTGGAGGTGGCGTGGAGGATTATAGAGCCGCACGAGTCGGTCCCCCGATAAACCGCAGATTGCAAAAGAGGATATCTTCCGATTGTCATGATCTGCGCATGTCTAAGACGGAGGGGCCAATGCATCCCGGCCGATGAGGACCCGGCACTTTCGGTCTCATCCCAAAGAGGCCTTGAAATGATAAAGGAGGTTCAGCACCGGTCCTCTAGGGTAGGAGAAGGACCGCCGATCCTCCTTCTGGATGGCCGTGGGTGGTGGGGATGGGTAGAGGATCATCCAAGAGCCACCTGGGCTCCACGGAGACTAAACTCACATCGATACTCAAGCTCATCCTCGTCCGAGGGTTCATTTCCCGAGTCATAAACCGCTTATGTTCTTAGGACACTCGGCTTGTCACGCTTGACCATGATTGCCTTAATCGGGTGTATCTAGGCCTCATTATCTTCTAAGGGCACCTTCGAATTCTGTTTAAAATAGGGCCAGAATGAGAAGGCGTCTGTCTAACTCGCATCCTTGTTATGGAGGATGGCATCCTCTATAACCTGGTTAACATCGAAGGGTATATCCTGGATAATGGCATAATTGAGCAGGGCTCGTTTGGCCGTCACTTCACACACATTCGTCATCAGAATGAGACGCGATGTGATGAAGTGATGCCATACCTTAGGGATGTAAGCCAAATGTATGGCCTTAAAGTGAACCGCGTGCCCTTCACTATTAATCTTCTACTTCACTCGCCATTGTCAATATCATAATGACTCTGGGTAAATGAAGGCACATGGAGCCATCATGGCTCAGGTAACCGAAGGTTATAGTATTGGTTGATAGCCTTCGTGCTGAAGTCTACCAACACCTCGCACACCCGAACCTTCTTTAATACATGGGAGGCGAGATTGGCGAAGAATTCTCGCACCACACTTGTGGCAACCGTGGGAAAGGCACGCCTGCTACCCCTCGTTTCGCAATCGCCTTGTTAAGAAGTCGTCGGGGTGGTGAAACCCCTTCTCCTTAACAAATGACTGATTTTTGGAAATGAGGCCAAACTTCTCGGCCACACTCTCATTGACAAACTTGTCATGGTCATAACTGCATGCGGGCTCTTCACTAGCCCGACCTCTCTTGGCAGTCATCTTTTACCGCTTACTCGACATTGGGCACTTATAGGTAGGCTGAGATGGTGGCCAAAGTATGCCTTACCTCTATGTGGCCGCTAGACCTCCTAACGAACAGGTGAGGTAGTGGGACTAAATGGCTCAAATGAAGCCACCCAAAGCTCACTGAGGCAATTAGTCGAACACCTCGTGTGAACTAGGGGAATGAGGGCTTTGTGACCATACCCGAGGACTGCCAATATCCTTAAACAATCCTGAGGTGCCTTCCTAAACCTAACGAGACCCAAAGAGCAACAACAGGCTCATTCTAGAATGGCTCAAGCCTCCACGGACCCGCATTAATAAAACCCGACTGGGGCGCCAATCTAAGTTGCAATGGGGGACTGGTGGCTCATGGGATGGTCGAGGGTTGCGGGGTGTCCTTAGGACCCGTGGAGACAAGCTTTGGCCGAAGCCTCTGTGCCTCGCAAAATCAGAGGTGTTGTGTGTACGTGGATGAGGGTGTGTAGAAGAAGAACGAGGCAACTGGCTCATAAACACGAGGCAACGCCGCCAATGCTCGGCTCAACATCGCGACGTTCCTAAGGGTTGAGTTGCCAATGTCGCGATGTTGAGGTTAGCTGCCGCCGACACATTCCGGCTGGGCCGGGGTTTAGTATGTCGCGACGTTGGAATCTCACACGCGACGCCTGCAGAGTGTTGATATCTCGACGTCAGCTGATGTCGTAGGCTTCAACGTCGACATTACGTGAGGGGTCTAAAACACGGCAGCCAACACGCAACGCTGAGACTCCAATATCGCGACGTGATAGAGGCTTGATTTTTCCTCGATTTACCTCAACGCCGCGACGCAAGTACTTCGCTGACGCGGACAGAGGGTCAATTTCGTAAGTACCCAAAAGTTTCTAAGCCTGGAAAACCCCGAATGAAGTTCGATCCCTTCGCACTCGGAATGAGTGAGCTATCTTCCTCTATCTCGTCCTCGAAAATGCATAATCAAAAGAAAAGCCCGATTATGGAAGGATAGACAGAAAAACATGCCAAAAATTAAAAACACTCAAAACTATACTACGGAAAGAAATATATCAAAAAGCTTGGGTTGCCTCCCAAGTAGCACTTTGTTTAATGTTGTTAGCTCGACTGCCCTGCATCTCAATGATCCTAAGGTTCCGGGACTACCTGACTCCCTACGACACTACTTCTGATGTGCGTAACTGAATGGTCTGCTTGTTTGCATGGAACTCACCCTTGAAGTATGGCTTTAACCGTTGTGTGTTAACTTTGAAGGTTCCTTTCTCTGGGTGCATAATTTCTGCTCCTCCATGCAGAAAAACCTGGGTCGCAGTAAATGGTCTCGACCACCATGACTTTAATTTCCCTGGAAAAAGTTTGAGTCGGGAGTTGAATAAGAGGACTCGTTGACCCGCCTCAAACTCTTTCCTTGCGATATGTTTGTCGTGCCATGCTTTCGTCTTTTCCTTATATATTCGAGCATTCTCGTACGCCTCATTGCGGAATTCATCCAATTCACTAAGTTGTAGCATCCTCTTCTCTTCGGCTACTTTATCGCCCATATTCAAGATCCGAAGCTACCCAAGATGTCTATGTTCCAATTCCACCTGCTATGGTATGCTTTCCTATAAACTAGTCAAATGGCTTATTATACCCAATGGGGTTTTAAATGATGTCCGTGGCGCTCATAGTTCATCCTCTCAATCTTCTTCTCGACCAACCCTTCCGAAGCATGGATTGTTTTTCCTTAATGGAATTTATCTCTGCTTGACACTCGCTTGCCCACTTGCTTGTGGGTGGTATGCGAGTGATGTGCAATGTTGCACACCATATTTTTGAAAGACCTTATCAACCAACTTATTATAGAAATGAGTACCTCCATCTATGATTAGTGCTCGTGGAGTGCCGAACCTTGTAAATATGTGGCTACACAGGAACTTGGCTACCACACTGGCGTCATTAGTGAGTGTCGGTATTACTTCTACCCATTTAGAGACGTAATCCACTGCAAGGAGGATATACAAGTTACTGAATGAGGGGGGAAATGGACCCATAAAATCCATCCCCCACAAATCAAATAGCTCAACCTCTAGAATTGTGCGCATGGGTGGTTCATCCTTTTTAGAAATGCTCCCCATTCTTTGGCATTTATCATAGGTAGATACAAACTAGTGAGCATCCTTGAACAAGCTAGGCCAGTAGAACCCTGATTAAGTACCTTTATCGCTATCCTCTGGCCTCTGAAATGCCCCCCACATGGTAAAGTGTGGCAATGATTTAGAATACTGCCCATTTCATCTTCTGGTACACATCGCCTTATCACTTGATACGCACAATGCCTGTATAAAATAGGTTCTTCCCAGTAGCAGTGTCAAATGTGCAAAGAACCTCTTATTCTGTTGGTAGCTAAACTCTAGAGGGATCACCTTGGCCACTAAGATCTCATATACTTAAACCATGAAATTGGCTTTAGGTTCAATTTCTAAGAGTCGCTTATCCGGGAAATCATCCTTAACATGCACTCGTCTTAGCTCCTTCTACCTGGAAAGATGGTATGACCAGGTTCTATTCCTCTTATCTTTATCTCTAGGTCAAATTCTTGCAATGAGTACCCACCGCATTAACTTCGGCCACGTCCTTTTAGTCATTAGGTACTTAATGGCCGAGTGGTTAGTGTGCACTATTACCTTATTGCCAATCAAACAGGCCTAAATTTGTCAAAGGCAAAACAATACAAAGCTCTTTTCGTTGGTGGTATGTTCACCAAGATCATTCAAAGTCCTACTAGCATAGTAGATAACCTGAAATATCCTTTCTCTTTTTCTGTCCTGAAGATCGCCCGATCGTGATAGTCAATGGGCGCCGCATTAGCTCAAACGGAGGTCTCAATCTGGTGTTACTTACTATGGTAGGTCGATACCACCCATTCTTCAGACTACAACGTTGCACACATTGCTTAGCAAAATCAAATGGTGTCCCTTGAACTAGAAAACTGGACAAAGGCTTTGCAATCCGAGAAAAATCCTTTATGAACCGCCTATAGAACCTGGTGTGTCCTAGAAAGCTTCTTATGCCCTTTATCGATGATGGAGGAGGTAGTTTCTCTATTGCCTCGATTTTTGCTTTGTCTACCTCTATTCCTCTCATGGAATCCGGCGGCCCAAGTACTATGCCTTCGTAATTCATAAATGACACTTCTCCCACTGTTAGCGTCAAGATTGGTTTCCTCACATCTAATCAAGACCGATCTCGTTTTCCGCGCACAATTGTCTGAGTTCCCATCGAAAAGTCATCCATGAACACCTCAATCAGCCTCAACCATATATGAGAATATAGCCATACTACTCGAATGTGCCTCGGTATGCTGTATAAATCGAAAGGCATCCGCCTGAATGCGAATGTACCATAAGGGCACATGAATGTCGTCTTCTCCTAATGCTTCGAGGCTATAGTGATTTGATTGTACCTGGAATACCCATCCAAGAAACAGTAGTATTCATGCCCTACTAGCCTATCCACCATCTGATCCAGAAACGGCAGTGGAAAATGGTCTTTTCAGGTAGCCTTAATCAATTTCCGATAGTCAATGCAAATCCTCCAACCCATGACTGTTCTAGAAGGAAACAATGTATTATTCTCTGTCTTTATCACTGTTGTTCCTCCCTTTTTAGGCACTACCTGTACTGGACTCACCCATGCACTGTTAGATATAGGATATATAACCTCGACATCCAGCCACTTTAGTACTTCCTTACGGACTACTTCTTTCATGGTTGGATTCAGTCTCCTCTATGCTTCCACTGAAGGCTTATGACCATCTTCTAGCAGAATTCGATGCATGCACATAGAGGGGCGAATCCCCTTTAAATCAGCCAGAGACCAGCCAAGCGCATTCTTGTGATCTCTGAGTACTCTCAATAGCTTGTCTTCTTCTGTTGCTATCAGGGACGCTAAAATGATCACTGGTAAGGTGGAGGTATTCCCAAGATAAGCATACCTCAAATGGCTAGGTAGTGGCTTTTGCTCCATCTTGGGTGGTTGTTCAAAGGATGGCACTGACAAAGTGGAGTATTTCCTTTCTCGCCAGAGGTTCTGTAGGTATTTCCTCTCATTAGGTTCTTCTCCCAATTCTTCTCGAATCACTATACCAAAGCAACTTCCAAAGGGTGAGTGAGACCACTTTAGCTAGACACTATAG
Source organism: Tetrastigma voinierianum (assembly GCA_016808115.1). NCBI lineage: Eukaryota > Viridiplantae > Streptophyta > Magnoliopsida > Vitales > Vitaceae > Tetrastigma > Tetrastigma voinierianum. The sequence goes on along the minus strand of JAEQBH010002950.1, from coordinate 601,831 downwards.
CCTCTACGGTTTCTGTCATGAAGCATGTATTGCTCTCTGCCGGGTGTCTCACAGCCTCAAACACATTGAACTTGACCTCATCATCCTGCACTCTCAATTTCAACTCTCCCCTTTGCACATCAATCATTGCCTCTACCAACTATGAAATGGTCTACCCAATATTATGGGTATTTCTTTTTATCTCTTCTCCTCCATATCCAACATGATGAACTGCTGGGGAAGATGAACTTGTCTTACCTTTACTGTAGTTTTCTATCACCTCTCGATGCTTTAAAGGACTTGTGCTAACGAGTGGATCAGAGTCATGCTTCACTCTAATCCCAAAGGGTCCGACATGGATAAAGGCATGAGATTAATACTAGCTCCCAGGTCACATAAGGCTCTCTCAAAGATGGAATTCTCTATAGTACACGGGATAGTAAAACTGTCTGGGTCTTTTAGCTTTTGTGGCAGCTTCTTCTGAAGGATGGCACTACATTCCTCGATGAGATTCACTGTCTCGAAGTCCGATGCCTTCTTCTTCGACACAGGTCCTTCATAACACACAAATTTTGGCATTTGTTCTAACACATCAGCAAACGGAATGTTGATGTGCAGTTTCTTAAACACTTCCATAAACTTTGCGAACTATTTGTCTAATTTATTCTTCAGCGCTGAGGGCAATGTGACCGAGGCAAAGGTTTGGCCGTGGGCTGGTCGATCCTTAGCCCCGCCTCACGCATTCTTTTTCTCTTGGGGCCGCCCTTCCCGGGCCTTGTCATTCGACCGTCCGATTACCTCCGCTTCCACCTCTTCTATCACCGGTGGTCGCCCAGACGCTGATCTCTACCACTCTCAAGGTGATAGTTTACATGTTCATTACCTTCCGTCCTAAGTTCAATTCCTGAAGTTGCTCTGAAAGAACCTTATTGCCTCCTCACAAGATATTGTTTCATTTTGGCCCATTTGCACCTCTAAATGTCTTACTTGCGCTGCCTGATTGTTTAGTTGGGTGACCTGGTTCTGCATATTCGCCTTTGTCTCATTCATAAAGGCAGTATGAGAGGTAAGCAATTGGGCAAGGGCTTGTTCCAAGTCCACTTTTTTCTCTGAGGGTGGTTCACTCACTGGGTGGTGGCATGTTGTTCTGATTGTTTCTCCATCCATAACTCTGATTGCTCTGATTATTACGCCACCCTTGGCCTTGATTCTGGTTCTGATAGTCATGTTCTATTACCGACCACTGCTAGACCGACAAACTCGAGACACACACCGGGCATGCTCTATTGTTTGTTGTCCTCCACAGAATTCGCATAACTCCTATGGGCTGGTCTAAATGGCATTCGTGGTACTTTGCTGTCTACCAAGCTATTTAGTAAGCTACGCGACATAAGTAACCAGATTGCCGAGAACTTTGTTATCTCAGGCCTCCCCATGTACCTTCATCAAAATTTCTATCCTTAGGCTACCGATTGGGTGTTAGTAGCGCTGGCCCTCCAGATTTCATGCTTGTCCGTAGTTTTCTTCATTAATGCTTCTCCTGTCGAGGCATCAATCACTGTTCTTGTCGCATCCCTCAGACCATTATAGAAAGTATGGACTTGCATCCATTTGGTCAGCCTGTGCACCTCCTTAACAATTCATGAAATCTATCCCATGCTTCTGCCAAGTTCTCTACCTCGAATTGTCTAAAAGTATTGATCTCTTGCACTAGTTGTGAAATTTTCACAGGTGGAAATAACTTTGTCAAGAACTTCTGCACTAGGTCGTTCCATGAAGTAATGGAACTTAGTCGACTTCATAACCAAAGGTTTAGCTCTATCACTCCAAATGAGAGTTAGAACAATCTCGC
>JAEQBH010002949.1:0-98327 GCA_016808115.1 Tetrastigma voinierianum | reverse complement strand
ATTTGTAAAAGAGAGTTTACATTTTTGAGATGTTTTCCTATAAAAGAAAACCTTTTATAAAAGATACACTCACTGAGCTCAAGCGAATTTCATTATTTGTATTTTAAAAACTATTTTCCAGTACAAGACGCAAGACGCTGAGCAGATTAGGGATTCTCCTCGACATTTATATCGCTAAGTCAGAATTAATAATATTGTGTAAGGAAATACTTTGAACTTGTATAATAGAACATATGAATGTACATAGAGTAGTTTTGAGAATGTGTTATATGCCAAGGCCATATTTTGATATAAGGTAAATCGGATGTATACAGGATTGGGATGTCCTATATGCAACAAGAGGTCAAATTCTTATAAAATCATAAGTTTAGAATAGAAAATTTTATAGGAGGTTTTAGCAAGCAATACGCCGCTTCACGCGAGCTTCAAGTCATTAGAGCAGAATCTACTGTGGATTTTCATGAGTGGTTTCAAGACGCCCGCCACCGGAAGCGGGCGGTGTGTCAACATGGTATCAGAGCAGGTTGTATATAATAACCTAGGACTTGAGTAAAGATGATACCACGCAACGTGGTATCAGAGCATAAGTATTGGCAACCATGCATGTTCAAACTTAAAGTACATACATATCAAGTGATTCAAAGTATTAAATAGTTGATTTTGGAAATTACAAAGACTATGTCGTAGAGGATTTTAGAGTCGCTATAGAGAGTTATTCCGTTAGCTCGAAGGGGCCCCGCAGCACTCGTGAGAGATGAGCACGTAGTTGTCTCCACTACCGCCTCTATGAATCGCCCCAAAGAAGAAGTCGCTGGGGACTACCTGTGCCACCAGAGGGAGCCTGGCGCCGTGGATTGTTTACAGAGCAGGTGGCACAGATTGCACAGATAGTAGCCATAGCGACCCGTCAGCAGTCGCAACCTCCACCACCACCTAGAGAGGTTATTGAAGAACCGGGGAGGTCGATAGAGAGAGTACAGAAATTGGGCGCCAAGCCATATGACGGCAGGATCCCGGCTACTCGGGTTATGGCTAGACCGAAATAAGGCGCACTGAAAGGCTGGGCTACACCTGATGAGTAAAGAGTCTTGCTTCGGGGCCGATGGAAGATGTGTTAAGGATTGGTGGATGTCAGGTAGTGAGATTCCGACAGATATCACAGGACCAATTTCAGCAAGAATTCACTGACAGATTCTTTTCTCAGAGTCATAAGGATTCGAATTTGAGCGTCAGTTAGAACAGAAGAACATGTCAAGGTCGAATATGAGAAGAAGTTCTAATTAGTTAGATTGGTTCCATATATTCAGCCGATGAAGCCTTGAAGGGCAAAAGGTTTTATCAGACTACAAGACAGGATCGTAGTGCATTTATTAAAGGGTTGTTCGAATAGATTGGGGACTTAAGAGAGGCCGCCCGAGAGTCGAGCAAAGTACCACACCTATGTATCGAGCAGTGTGAAAGTAAGAGTAAGAGGAGTGCACCGCACTTCCCAACAAAGCTCAGACGTTACTGTTAAAGAGGAACAAGGGGTAAAGGTTATAGAGGCCGAGGCAGGCCGAGGAGCTATCTCTAGTCAGGATCGCGAGGCCCCTGGCCAAGAAGCAAAGGGCACCTGCAGTATTCCTCCCGTTTCTCAATATATGTGTCGGGTTTACTACACCATGGGGAGTGTAAGAGATTTAGTACTGTAGGCCGACCGAGGGCCGTGAAGGCCATTCATTAGGAGTGTCCTCACCGACAGGCGGAAACATCGCAGCGCCCACTACCCTAATACCGTAGATTAGCACACGTAAGTCGTCAGTGAGAGGTGTCCCAAGCAGCAGGGGCCAACACAAACCGGCAGTAGGTGGCCAGGGTGTAGGTAGAGGCAATGCCCTAGGGATATAGATAGAGCCCCACACTCAAAGCCGTATATATGTCACGTGACTCAACAAGATGCGTATGCGCCCAGATGTGGTCACCGGTATTATTTCTATCTCGAGCATGATGCATATACATACGCGAGCCAGAGCCACATTCATTTCCAGATCCAAGCATTTCTTGGGACGCTCCCGATAGAGACTCCAGCCATTAGAGGGTCGTATGAGAGCTTCCTTCCACCGAGATCCTATCGCATGCAGTAGTCGAGATAGTAGAGTTCTCGATTGAGGGACAAGAGTTCCTGTCCGACCAGGGCTTTAGATACGAGGGACTTTGACGTGGGTTCTCAGATGGATCGGGTCAGTCTCGCCATGTGAGCCACATTTAGATTGTTATAAAAAAAGTAAAGTCGACAGGCTGTGGAAATTGAGGTAAGTCTCGAGGATTACGTAGAGAGTTATCTCAGACATTCGCCATGACAAAGACGTAAAAATGTCGCTGCAAGGTCGCTGTGGTTATCTAGCGCATGCTGGGTGGAGATAGGAAAGGGAGGGACTCGGTGATGATATTCCCGCTTGTTAGAGAGTTCCCGCATGTATTCTCGCATGATATTGCGTGATTTCCCAGAAAGAGAAGTGGAGTTCACCATTGATTTGATCCCAGGGACTGAGCCCATTTCCATTCCTCCTTACAGGATGGCTCCTGTAGAGTTGAGAGAGCTTAAGGCTCAGTTAAAAGAATTATTAAGTAAGGGATTCATCCGACCGAGCATAAGACCCCATGGGGGAGCTCCACTTTCATGAAAAGAAAGATGTGGGAGTTTGCTGTTGTGTATAGATTACGTGCAACAACAAAGTTACCATCCGCAATCGCATCTCACTCCTAGAATCGATGAGTTATTTAATCAACTCCAAGGATTCTGAGTATACCCAAGATAGACTTGGAGGCTCGGTATCATCAGTTGAGAGTGCAAGAGAGTGATGTACCTAAGATCGCATCTCGTAACACTCCGAGGATTGTACGCAGCACTTAAGGGAAAGACAGCTTATATGCCGTTGAGCAAGTGTCGCTTTGGCTCAACAAGGTGGCATTTCTGTCAGCGTGATTTCAAATTTGATTTAGGTGGAGCAGGATTCCCGTAAAATAAGGTTGGTAAATTAGAAACCGCCAAAGAATGTGTCGCAGGTCAAGCTCTCGTTTAGCAGATATTAAGGCAGTTTGTGGAGGGGTTCTCCGTGATAGCCACACCGACTAAGCCGACAAAGAAAGATGTCAAGTATGATCGGCACGCCGGCCAAAAGAGTTTCGAGATTTGAAAGATAGATTGACTTGGCCCAATTCTAGATTTACCCAATGGAAAAGGCTGTTGTATGTGGACGAAATAGTGAGACTTCATGGGGCTCCAGCTGAGTAGTTTCGTATCGAGAACCTGTGTTCACATCCAGGAGCTGGGCCTAGTTTGCAAACAGTTTTTAGTACTCGCCTTCATTTCAAGATTAAAGATTTCATCCTCGTATTCCGATGAATGTCGTGAGAGGACTATTCCGCACGTTAGAGGATATGCCGAGCTTAGGTGATGGAATTCAAAGGAAGTTGGGATACTCACTTGGCACTGATGGAGTTTGCCTACAATAATAGCTATCAAGCCGCATGTGATATGGTCTACTCCGAGGCGCCAGGCGACAGGAAACGTAGACTCCGCAGGCCGGGATGAGGTTGGTGAGAGAAGACTACTGTGCCCCGAACTAGTACAGATCACTTCGTAGAAAGTGAAAGTTGTTCGTGATAACTTGAAGATAGCAAGAGATAGATGTAAAGTTATGCGATTAAACCGTCTGTGAGACTTGCACTCCGAGATAAAGTGGACCAAGTCTTTTGAAGATTTCACCTTGGAAAGGTGTGTCGAGATTCGGGAACGGCAAGCTTAGTCCGAGGTATACTGGACCTTATGAAATTATGAGCAAGGTGGGGCCAGTAGCTTACAGATTGAAGCTACCCCCAGAGTTGTCAAGGATTCATGATAATTTTCCATGTATCAAGCCGAGGAAATATATCCTCGATCCTTCCAAATGTATCAGAGAGCAACAAAGGCATGAAGGAAAATTTCGACTTATGAGGGAGATACCCGTGTAGATCAGAGATCGCAAGGAACAAAGTCGAGAAGCAAAGTGATTCCATTAGTTAAAGTCTTATGGAAGAATCATGAGGGAGGCGTTTACTGGGGAGCCGCAGGCCTCGTATGCGCTGGCCGGCATCCCTCACTTATTTTCCCGATGAGCAGATTTTTATTTTCTTTCTTTCGGAAGTTTAGTTTATTCATTCCTCGAGGACGAAATGTTCCTAAGGAGGGAGGATTTTGTAACACCCCGTCCCGAGAGCGTACAAAGATGCAAGACATCAGAAGGCCAGAGCAAGAGTACCAAGGTCACATCGTAGTATTGGAGATGAAATTAGAAATTATAAATTTTTAACCCTGAATTTGGTACTTAAAACAAGGGTACAATTATTACGAAAGCAAAAAGGATATGTAAGGTATAATTTGCTAGAGATGTAATACAAAAGAGGGAATTTCAAAAGTTGGATTTGCAATTAAGGAAAGCCGAGGGGTAAAGTATAATTAATGAAAGTTTAAAGAAAATAATAATAAATGAATCGCTGTAATTTTTCGTATAAGCCTCGAAATTCTCTAGATCTCAGATGACGAAACCGACTGCGCTCGTTAAGTCTGCCTGGCGAAATATACGACCTGCGAAAGTTTCGTTAAATTCTAGGATAGTCGGAATATTTTACGAATTTTTGAAAAAGAACTACAAGAAAATAAACTCGAAACCTGATTTTAGAAAATCTCAAAATTGTAAGTATATAAAGAATATTCATTTAGGATAAATAAAATTGAAACCGACAAAATAAATTATTTCTAGCTTAAACTGACTAAGAATGTATAAAAGGGACATGTGGGTCCCAATATAAAAAAAAAAATAAAATCAAAACATTAAAACAACAAATGATCTGACGGCAGAAGAACTTCGTGCAGAGAGGCACATGATTTTTTTGAGTTTTATTTTCTTTTATCTTTTCTCGTGATGCATTTAAAATCGACCATTTGGATTTCGGCTTCGATAAACACGAAAAGTGCTCTACGCGACGAGGGCTACGCGTGAGTACCAAAAACACAGGATTTCACCGAGATTCAGGTAAATATACGAAAAACCCAAATCTTTTGAGTTTTTCTCGCATTCACGTCGCATTCTGGGGTTGGTCCGCGCTGACCGCAGGCAGTTACTCTACGACGAGCCACGCGCACACCAAAATCTGTCATTGAACCGGTTATAGGAAATTCTCCTACTTGTGTTATTTCTCGGTACCAAAGACTATATAATTTACGGGAATATTCTGTAGCACTCATAAATTTAATTCCAAAATTTTGGGACTGAGTTTAGGAATTTTAGGAATTTTTTAGGAAATTTTGGGACTATTTTTGGACAAATCAAATGACTGGACTGCTTTTCGACAGCTTTTGGTTAAAATTATAGGATTTTATTCAACAGTCCTGGACAGAATTTTCGTAAATGTTTCTGGTGTTTTAGACTATATGGAAAGTCCCTTAGTCTTAACCTAGCCATATGCCCGTGAATGGCATTCGGGGCCCACATATTTTCTCGAATGAATTAGCACAAAGTGTGCAACTGGTTGTCATACTGGACGCCAGGCGATCTAATACATCGAGCGCTAGAAATTTAAAAGAAAGCGCGGAAAGCTGCGAACCGCGCTTCAAGTTTAGCAAGAAAAGAGGAGTGTTCTAAACTCATTTTCCAAATACTAGTGTATTATTATTATTATTATAAACTCCATGACCGGTATTTCATGGTTTTGAATGCAAACCATTTTCAAGAAGCAAAGAATGAAGTTAAAAGAAGAATCTGCTGAAGAACTATTTTCAAAAGAAGCATTGGTTTTAAATTGTAAAACCAATTTTTAAGCAAGCAAGCAAGGAAGTAAATGGTTTTTGAAAAGTTAAACCATTTTTCAAGCAAGCAAGCAAGTAAATGGTTTCAAAGTGTAAAACCATTTTACAAAGAGCAAGTAAGCAAGCAAGCAAAGAAAGTTTGAGAAAACAGGCCTTCCCTGGGCCAAGCAAGAAAACCGGTCGAGGTATTCCGTACGCGTACTGGTGTTAGGATCCTTCATACATGTATTTTAGTTTGCCTGGCTCAAACTTAGGACATACATCATGCATTTAAAGGAGACCGGCACGTATTGTGAGTATATAAGGTTATGAGTTTAACTACATATGGTGATGGCGAATTCAGGTCAATTCCACCATATTCACCTTAGCGCATGACCTGTGTCCCCAATCGCACTCCGCCGCCTGTGCTTCCTTGCTCACTGGGCATGCAAAGAAAAATAGCCTCCAAAGGGTCGGGATGTTTTATAAGCATAATATACGCTTTGAAAAATCAACTATCGTCCCTGGGCCGCCTGTGCTTCCTGAGAGTTTTAAAGCAAAGGTCAGCCAAGCTCCCGCTTAGATTTCAAACGACGGCCGAGCCAAGCCCCGTGATTTTAAAGCAAACTGGCTGAGCCCAGTTCTCGTTTTATTTTCAAAGAATGCTATTGAAATGTGCTCTGCTTTTATGAAAGTTTTGAGAAACTTTTAAAGCAAAGGTTTGTGAAAGGTTTTAAGAAACTTTTCAAGCAAGATAAAGCAAGCAAACAAGAGAAGTTTTGAGAAGTTTTATAAAACTTCTAAGCAAGCAAGAAATGAGAGTTTTATGTTTTTAAAGAAAAGCAAAGCAAAGCAAGAAGTATTAAAAGTTTTATAAACTTTTAAAAGCAAGTACAAAAGCAAGCAAGTTAAGAAGAGTTTAGAACCAAAAGCAAAGAAAAGCCTGGAAAATATTTAAAGAGAGTTTTACATTCGAGATGTTCTCCTAAAAGCAAAACCTTTATAAAAGCATACACTCACCGAGCCTGCTTAGCTCATTATTTTGTATTTTAAAACTATTTTCCAGTACAAGTACGTTAAAGACGCTGGAGCAGATTAGATTCTCCCGACATTTATATCGCGTCGTAATTAATAATATTGTGTAAGGGAAATACTTTTAACTTGTATAATAGAACATAAGTGAATGTACATGTATAGTTTCTTGTGAGAATGTGTTGGTATGTCGGGTTGCCATATTTTGGATATAGCGAATCGATGTATACAGTGGATTGGGACATGTCCTATATGCAACGTTGGTGTCGCGAAATTTTATAAAATCATAAGTTTAGAATAGAAAATTTTATGTATGCTTTGAAGAAGAATACCGCCGTCTGGGCTGTGAGCTTCAAGTCATTAGGAGGTAACTACTGATTTTGCGGAGGGCCGGCACGCCCGCCACTGGAAGGGGGTGGGGGTGTGTCACATATTCACCGGAAAAAGGTGATGTGGACCCAGGTCCTTCCACCGCACGGCCGCTCGTGCCTCAAAGGCTCACTGCGCACGCAAGCAAAAATAGGCCCCAAGATCGGCGTTTTATAAGCATAATATACGCTTTGAAAAATCAACCATCGTCTCCCAGCCATCAGCTCGAGTTTAAAGCAAACCCGCTGGAGCCCGTGCCCCGCTTTATTTTCAAAGAATGCGCTGAGCCCAGTTCCCGCTTTTATGAAAAGTTTTGAGGAAACTTTAAAGCAAAAGGTTTGTGGAAAGGTTCTTAAGAAACTTTTCAAACAAGATAAAGAAAGTAAGCAAAGAAATTAGAAGTTTTATAAATCCTAAGCAAGCAGAAATGAGAGTTTATGTTTTTAAAGAAAAGAAGCAAAGCAAGCAAGCAAGTATTAAAGTTTTATAAACTTTTAAAAGCAAGCAGCATAAAAGCAAGCTAAGAAAAGCTGAAACTTGAAAAGCAAAGAAAAGCTTCCGAAAATATTTAAAGAGAGTTTACATTTTTGAGATGTTTTCCTGAAAAGCAAAACCCGCTTTATAAAAAGTTATTACACTCACCGAGCTCGTTTTAGCCCATTATTTTCCATTTTAAAACTATTTTCTGTGTACAAGTACGCAAGACATTGAGCATAATAGGGTTTGTCCTCGACATCGCATGCGTCGTTAGTAAGAATATTTTGTAAGAACATACTTTGAATTTGTATATGAACATATGTATGTACATAGTTTATAAGGATGGGAATGTGTTTGTATGCCGGGTTACTATATTTTGGATATAGTGTAAATCTGATGTATACAAGATTTGAATTAGGACTATGTGTACCGGGCCATGTCAGCCGGTTTTTCCGTCGCTAAGATTTTACCAAATCCCTAAGTTATAAATTAAAAAGAAAATTTTTTTATGTGGGAGGTTTAAGTAAGCAATACGCGCCGTCATGGGATTTCTAATGCTAGAGGTAACTACTAGGGATTTTCTGTGGAGGCTTCCGCACGCCCCCACCGAAGGGGTGGGGTGTGTCAAGGTGGCATCGTGAGTTGTGCTGTATAATAACCTAGGACGGAGTAAAGACGAGATACCACACAAGGTGGTATCGAGCATAAGTATCGCAACCATGCATGTTCAAACTTAAAGTACATACATATCAAGTAATTCAAAGTATTAAACAGCTTGATTTTTGAAATTACAAAGACTATGTCGGGGTAGAGGACGTAGAGGTCAGTCTCAGAGAGTTATTCCACGGTCGCCCCGAAGTAGATTCATAGAGATGAGCACGTGTCAAGTTCCACTACCGCCTATGAATCACCTCCAAAGAATAGGTCAGCCGGATCTCGCCTGGCCACCAGAGCTCATGCCGTGATTATTTACAAAGCAGAAAGGTGTGGCACGTGATTGCACGCATAAGAATTATACATAATGATCTGGTCAAGAAGCCGCAACCTCCACCACCACCTGTAGAGGTTATCAAGAACCGGGAGGTCATCAGAGAGAGTACTGTAAACCTGGCGCCAGCTTCATATGACTCGTAGCAGGATCCGTGGCGCCTAGTTATGGCTAGATAGAGTAAACAAAGTATGGAGTTACGCCGACAAATGAGCAAAGAGTCTTTGTTTTCCAAATATTCAACGGAAGACAGGGCTAAAGATTGGTGGGATGCCGTAGAAAGGAGGTATCCTGATGGTATAGCATGGGACCAATTTCAACAAGAATTCACTGACCGATTCTTTCCTCAAAGTCATAAGGATTCAAAAATTGAGGAGTTCTTCAAATTAGAACAAAAGAACATGTCGTTGTCGGCGAAGAAGTTCCCTGAATTAGTTAGGATTGGTCTCTATATTCAAGCCGCGATGAAGCCCGGCGCAAAAGGTTTTTATCGTGACTACAAGACAAGACTGGGAAAGTGCATTTATCGGGCGGGTTCCCTCGAATACTGGGGACTTAGTCGAGGTCGCCTCCGAGAGTCGAGCAAAGCACTACGCTTATGTAAATTGCAGCAGATGTGAAAGTAAGAGTAAAAAGAGTGCACCAAGCACATCCCAACAAAGCTCAGACAAGACAAAGGTAAAGAAAGCAAGAGCAAGAGGTTATGAGGCCGAGGTGCGTGTCGAGGAGCCATTCTAGTCGTGGATCAAGTGAGGCCCCTAGTTGCTAGCAAAGGGCACCCGCAGTATTCCTCCCCGTATGTCACATGTGTCGAAGAGGCTACATCACTGGGAGCAAAGAGATTCGCACAGGAGAGCCGACCGTGGGCTGAAGGCCATTTCATTGGGGTGGAGTGCCCTCAACACGGGGTGCGAAACATCAAGAGCTGGGCCTACTACCCTGGGGCATTCTCGTAGATGAGCACACGAGGTCGTCGGGGAGAGGTTTCCTGCAAGGGGCCGCGATGCCAGGGGTGTGAGGGGCGGTCGTGGTAGAGGCGTAGGCAAGTGGCTCTGTGGATACGCACAGAGCCCCGCACTCGTGCTGTGAGTATATGCCGTGGACTCAAAGAAGATGCAAAGATGCGCCCAGATGTGGTCATCGGTATTATTTCTATCCTTGATCACATGCATAATAGCGAACCTGTGAGCTACGCATTCATTTGCATCCAAGCCATTCTTAGATCAAGTTAGACAGAGACCGCCCATTAGAGGGTCGTATGAGAGTTTCCCTTACAGCTGGAGATCCGTTATTCTCAGACAGAGTAGTCAGAGATAGTAGAGTTCGATCAGGGACAAAGAGTTCCTGGGCTGATTTCGCGCGGCCTTGTGATATGAGGGATTTTGATGTGATGTGAGCCACATTAGATTGTTATAAAAGGAAGTAAATTTGCATAGGCCGTGAACTTTGAGGTAAAGCTTGCAGGATTACGCAAAGAGTTATCTTCCCGTATGATTCTCCGCCATGACAAATACAGAATGTCACAGAAGATGTCAGTATATCTAGCTTATGTGGTGGAGACAGGGAAGGAGGGGATTCTAGTGATGAGACCCCAAGGTTAGAGAGTTCCCTGATGTGGCCCCAAATGATATCAAGCAGGATTACCTCCAAAAGAGAGGTGGTTCACCATTGATTTGATCCCGCGGACTCCGAGCCCATTTCCATTCCTCCCCATGTGATGGCTCCTCAGAGAGCCGAGGGAGCTTAAGGCCCCGCCTGGAAGAATTACAAGTAAGGGATCCATCCGACCGACAATATCCCCATGGGGAGCTCCAGCCTCTTCGTGAGTTAAAGACGGAGTTCTTGTGTATAGATTACAAAACAACAAAGTTACCATCCGCACTAAGAGATTCACCCCTAGGATCGATGAGTTATTCGATCACTGGGGTCCCGAGTGTACCCAAGATAGATTCCGAGGCTCCGGTATCATCGCTGAGGGTGCAAGGAGGGTGATGTACCTAAGACCGCATTCGTAACACGCTACTGACATTGCGAGTTTTTGTAATGCCATTTGGTTCACTAATGCTCCGTAGCGCTATGGATTTGATGAACCTAGTATTCCGTACCGTATTTGGATAGTTCATTATGTTTTTATCGATGATATCCTAGTGTATTCAGTAGTTCGTGAGGAACATTCAAGAGCACCTAAGGATTGTACATGCACTTAAGGGAGCAGACGCTTATATGCCAAGTTGAGCAAATGTCGGCTGGCTCGACAGGTGGCATTCTAGGTCATGTGGGATTTCAAGAAGGCGAAAGGATCCCCAGAAATAAGGAAGTGGGTAAATTGAAACCACCAAAGAATGTCGCAGGTCGGTGTTTCCTCGTTTAATAGGACAGAAGTTTGTCGAGAGTTCTCCAAGATAAGAATCACCACCACCAAGCCGACATGAAGATGCGGCATGACGGCAGATGTCACGGAAGAGTTTCTATACGAGTAGATTGACTTAGCCCCCGCTTCTAGCTTTACCCAATGGGAAAGATGGATTTGCGGGTTTATATGGATGCTTCCGGTGCAAGGCCTCGTCAGGTTTTGATGCGTAATGATAGTATGATCGCGATACGCCTGCATTGCACCGCTAAGCACGAGAATTACCTTACACACATGACTTAGAGTCATAAAGGGTCGTGGTTTTGCTCAAGATATGGAGACATTACGCATATGGTGTTCCTTATAGGATCTTTACGCATCATAAAAGTCTTTTAATATATTTTCACCTAAAAGAGTTAAACCCGAGGCAAAGAAGACGGGGCTCGAGTTGGGATTAAGGACTACGACCGTACTACTGAAAGTACCATCCAAAGGAAAGCTAACGTCGTAGCAGATGCTTTAAGTAGGCGACCAGAGAGTTCTTTGTCTCATATGAGATCGTGTGGTATCTTCCACTACTGTGGATCGCAAGAGCTTTAGTGATATCGAGGGCCGAGGATTCAGAGCCTGTTAAATTACATTTCATGTTAGACCTCTCTGATCATATTATAAGGTAAGGCCAGATCCACAGATGATTGCTTAAGGAAGAGATATAAAAATGAAGAAAGGTAGTTTCAAATTGTAGATGATACATGATAAAGAAAGGATAGAGAATGTGCGCATGTAGCATGACGAAATAAAAGAGACATTATGCGTTAGTTAATATTCAAATGCTAAGATGCTATGCATCCGCATAGTACCAAATGTACAGACTTTGAAAGAATATTAATGGGTGGAATGGGATTTAAGAAAGAGATAGCGTAGTTTCGCTTTAGGTGCCTAACCTGCCACAGTGAAGGCAGAGCACGAGGTCTTGTGGAAGATACGCTTACCCTCATTCCAAAGATGGAAACGGAAAAGATTACTATGAATTTTGTTACAGGTCTTCCGACTCAGAGGCAACATGATGCAATATGGATGATAGTTGATTGATTGACGAAATCTGCCCATTTTCTACCAATTAATGTTGGCGATCTTACTGGAAAGTTTGCCATATATGTAAATGAGATAGTGAGACTTCACGGGGTTCCAGCTTCGGGAGAAGCCTTCACAGATCGAGAACCCAGTTCACATCTAGGTTTTCAGCCTAAGCGATAAACAAATGTTAGGGTACCGCTCTCACACTTTAGCACAACATTTCATCCTCGCACGATGGTCACGAGAGACTATTCGCACGTTAGAGGATATGTTGAGAGTCAGGTAATGGAATTCAAAGGAAGTCAGATACTCACTTAGCGCTAATGGAGTTTCCGCTTTCTACAACAATAGCCATCAAGCTAGTATAGATATGGCCCATTTAAAGCATTGTATGGCAAGAAATGTAGAACTCAAAGGTAATCGGGACGAGGTTGCGAGAAGACTAAGAGTTCCGAACTAGTACAGATCACTCAGAGAAAGTGAAAGCTGCTCGTGGATAACTGAAGATAGCAAGAGATGTATTTAAAGCTTATGCGATTAAACCGTCGTAGACTTGCGCTGAGATAGGTGACCAAGTCTTTAAAGATTTCACCTTGAAAGGTGTGTTGAGATTTGGGAAACGAAGTGCTTTAAATTCGAGATATAGGACCTTATGAGATTATGAGAAAAGAGTCCAAGAGCTTACAAGCTGGGAAGTTACCCCAGTTATCATGATTCATGATACATTCCATGTATCGATGTTCGAGAAATATATATCCCTGATCCTTCATGTATCGAGAGAGCAACAAGCAAGTGCTTAAAGGAGAATTTGACCTAATAAGAGACACACTCTGCATTGTAGATCACAAGGAACATGTAAGTCGTAAGCAAAGTGATTCCATTAGTTAAAGTCTTATGGAAGAATCATGAGAGGGAGGTCGCTACTTAGGAGCCGTAGGCTCGATGCGCCTGCCGACTTCACTTATTTTCCTAGATGAGGTATTTTTCAAGTTTCCTTTCTTTTGAGCTTTAGTTTATTCATTTTGCGACTAAATGCTCCTAAGGAGGGAGAGGATTAACACCCCGTCCCGAGAGAGTGTACGTACATGATACCGTAGGTGTATAAGAGTACTAAGTGTCACATCAGAAGTATTTTGAGATGAAATTAGGAAATTATAAATTTTGGAACTCTAATTTGGTACTTAAAACAAGGGTACAATTGTCATTTAGCAAAATGATATGTAAGACATAATTAAGTTATACGGGCTTACAGAGAATTTCAAAAGTCGGATTTGCAATATTTAAATGCTCGAGACAAATTTACAATTAAGGAAAGTTGAGGGGTGAAAGTATAATTAATGGAAGCCAAATAGTAAATTAATAATAAACTGTCAATAATTCAAAGTAAGTCTCGAAATTTCTGGGATCTCTGGATTTACCTAAACTGACTGCGCCTGCTAAGTTCTGCCTCATGAATTTAGTGACCTAGAAAGTTTCGTTTAATTCCGAGACAATGAATATTTTACGAATTTTCAGCGACGAGTTTAGTGAAATCCGAAACTGATTTTAGAAAATTCAAAATGGTAAATACTTAAAGAATATTCAATTAGGATAAATAAAATTTAAACCGACAAAATAATTTGTTTTTGGTTGAAACTGACTAAGAAGTGGAATAATGGATACGTGGTCCCACTTTGAAAACAAAAACAAACCAAACTTAAAAGCTGGGCGCCAGGAGAAGACTAAGGTAACGGGAGGAGAGAAGGAGTGACTTTTAATTTTTTTCTCTTTACTTCTTTCTAGATTTACTTAAAATCTGATCATTACCTGGGTCGATAAACACGGCAAGTGCTTCGACGCGATAAGGGATAAGCGTGAGTACCAAAAACACAGAATTTCACCGAGAATTAGGTAACATGTAAAACCCAAATTTTTAGTTTTCTGTATCTACGCATTCTGAAGGGTCCGCACTTTTCGACCAAGAGGTAGTTACTTCACGCGATGAGAGCTACGCGTGGACACCAAAATTCGTTTTTCGCCAAACTCGAAGAGGTAGAAAATTTTCCTACTTGTGTTATTTCTCGAGCCTAAAGACGCAAGTAATGGCTTCGAATATTCTGTGAGGCCATAAATTCACCCCAAAATTCTTGATCGAAGTTTAGGAATTTTTAGAAAATTTTAGGAAATTTTAGGAAATTTTAGGACTATTTGACAAATCTGCCGACTTGACTGCTTTTCTGATTAGCTTTTGGTTAAAATTTCGTGGATTTTATTCAAACAAGCCTGCATACATAATTTTCGAAATGTTTTCTGGGTGTTTTTGGGATCATATGGAAAGTCCTTTAGTCTAGAATCTAGCCATATGCTCGTGAATGGCATTCGGGGCCCATGCCATTTTCTCGGTAATTTTAATTTCAGAAGACAAAGCCAAGGCAAATCGCCACATGGGCTGACGTGTGCGATCTAATACATCGAGTGTGTGCTAAAAGCAAAGGCTGAAAGTTGTGGAACTCCAGGCTCAAGTTTGAAGAAGCAAAGAGGTGAGTGTTCTAAACTCATTTTCCAAATACTAGAATATTATTATTATTATTATAAACTCAAGCAGACTGCAGATTTCAACTGGTTGAAGTTCAAACCAATTTCAAGAAGCAAGCAATGAATTAGAAATCAAGCAAATGGTTTTGAGTTAAACCATTTTTGAAAAGTAAGTAAATGGTTTTGAATAATTAAACCATTTTTCAAGCAAGAAAGCAAGCAAATGGTTTTGAGTTAAACCATTTTTGAAAAGTAAGTAAATGGTTTCTAAATTGTAAACCATCTTTCTGCTAAACAAGTAAGTAAATGGTTTTGAATAATTAAACAATTTTTCAAGAAGTGCCAAAATGGTTTTAAATTGTAAAAACCATTTTTCAAAGAGCAAGCAAGCAAGCAAGCAAGCAAAGAATGTTTGTGGAAAAATGTGCCTTCCCTTGGGCTTCAAGCAAAGAAACCGGTCAGATTCGTGACGGTACTCCGTGGGTGTTAGGATCTCATACATGCATTTTAGCTTTGCCTGCCTGAAACTAGACATACATCATGCATTTAAAGGAGACCGTGGCACGATGTAGAGTATATAAGGTTATGAGCTCAACTATACGGGTGATGGCACCCAGTCAATTCCACCATATTCACCTTAAAGGTGATGCGACTGTGTCCTTCAATCTATGATTCGGTCGCCTCAAAGCCTGCACTCACTAGGTACAAGAAGGGTAAATAGGCCTCCAAAGGGTTGATGTTTTATAAGCATAATATACGCTTTGAAAATCAACTATCGTTCCTACCGCCCAAGCCCTGAGAGTTTAAAGCAAACTAAGGCTGAGCCCAGTTCCGCTTTATTTCAAAGAATGCTACTGAGCCTGTGCTCCTGCTTTTATGAAAAGTTTTGAGAAACTTTTTAAAGCAAAAAGGTTTGTGAAAGGTTTTAAGAAACTTTTCAAACAAGATAAAGAAAGCAAGCAAAGAAATTTGAGAAGTTTTATAAACTTCTAAGCAAGCAAGAAATGAGTTTTATAAGCTTTTAAAGAAAAGTGGAAGCAGCAAGCAAGAAGTATTAAAAAGTTTTATAAACTTTAAAGCAAGCAAGTACAAAAGCAAGGCTAAGAAAAGTTTAGAAACTCAAAAGCAAAGAAAGCTTCTCGAAAATATTTGTAAAAGAGAGTTTTACATTTTGAGATGTTTTCCTAAAGCAAAACGGGTTTATAAAAGATACACTCACCGAGCCTGCTTAGCTCATTATTTTCCATTTTAAAACTATTTTCCGTGTATAAGTACGCAAGACGCCGGAGCATAATGTGGCTCATTCCGACATCAGACAAGTGTTGTTGCAAGAATATTTTGTAAGAACATACTTTGAATTTGTATATGAACATATGTATGAACATAGTTTATATGATGGAACGTGTTGGTATGTCGGTTGCCATATTTCGATGATAAATAGAATTGGATGATACAGATTTGAATTAGACCATGTGCACCATTATGCTACCGTTTTTCCTCGCCGCTAAGATTTTACCAAATCCTCTAAGTTATAAATTAAAAGAAAATTTTTTATGAGGTTTAAGCAAGAAATACCGCTTCGCTTCACAGGATTTAGTCGTTAGAGGTAACCCGCTGTGATTGTGCAGTGGCTCTGACGCCGCCCACCGGAAGGGGTGGGGGTGTGTCATAGGGTCCCGCTAGAGTTCTCGACATCATGGATGGATTGCGCGATGATATGAAACCTGATGTGTGTGCATGCATACTTATGTGAGTGTATTATTATATAGTCTCAATATGATATAAATTATATTGAAATTCTATATGTATAACCTGTTGATTGTAGAGGTGGTATAGATTATATGATATTAACTCACTCTCGAGACTGACTGTCTCAATTTATTTTTCAGGTACTGTCAGTCCTCCTTCTCCAGACCCTTGATAACCCGCCGAATTCTTTCCTTCACGGCGGTTACATGTACTATTATGATATTATTAATCTTTGTCTATTTAATGTAGGTGTCACCAAGTAAAGACTTTGGGAATATTATACAGAATTCGATAATTGCTTCATTTTGTGTATGATGACGGTGTATGAGGGATCGAGACTTTATTTCTCCCTATTGATGTTTGGCATCTGAGCGTATTATTTATATATGTAGGTGGATACATAGTCGGGTGATCGTATGATAGTCGGCATGAATATTTCAATAAGGCTCATACTGTTTCTATGGTCTGTGCCTTCCCATTCCCTAGTTTACCACTACCCGTTGGTCGTGACATTTTCAAACATTAGAATATTTGAAATAGTTTCAATACAAATTAAAAATATAAAATGAATTTTTTTTAAAAATAGACATCTGGCCATAAATGGTCACAAGTCTAAGAAAATTGTGACTATCTGTGTTTCCGTCACTATTTTGTGATCTGGGACAATTCTGCCACAAAGTTATGACGGATTTATAATTCCGCCACAAATTTGCTTAATCGATTTGTATTCGCATGGGGCTATTAAAAATTCATTTTTATATTTGAAATTAATTGTATTATAAAATTTAAAAATATTAAAAAAGAATATTATTATGAGTCCAAGATTGATTCAACAACTTATAGGAATAGTTCGTACTTTAGTAAACATAATCGAGCCTATTTCGAATATATATAGTTTAACAAATTGCTTCAATTAGCTATGCCCGATGGTGGAAAAAAAAAATAAAAAATTTATTTTCAAATATCACAAATTTTAATAATGTCAAATTTTTGTAACATCGTAGCATGATATAAATTATTTATTCTAATTTTTTATTATTTTATGACTATATAGTCGCATAAAAAATTATACATACAATTTAAAATATTGAAATATCAAGCAAATTTTCAAAAAATTAAAAACAATTACACAAAATAGCACTACATATATACACACAGTTCCAAATAGTTTATAATATTAACATTAGAATATTTTAAAATAGTTTCTAATACAAATTAAAAATATAAAAATGAATTTTTTTAAAAATAGATATCGGTCATAAAATGTCAAGTTCTGCTAGAAACTTCAGACGAATTGTGTTTCCGCCACTATTTTGTGACGGAATAAATTCCGTCACAAAGTTGTGACGATTTATAATTCCACAAATTTTAGACCGATTTGTGACAGACAGCTTATTAAAAAATTCATTTTTATATTTGAAATTAATTGTATTATAAAAATTTAAAATATTAAAAAAGAATATTATTAAGGAGTCCAAGATTGATTCAACAACCAGAATGGGTCAGACTTTAAAGAAACATAATCGAGCCTATTTCAATATATGGGCGAACAAATCAAGCCCAACTAGCTATGCCCCGACGATGGATAAAATAAAAATTTATTTTCAAATATCACAAATTTTAATAATGTCAAATTTTGTAACATCACAAAGATTTATAAATTATTTATTCTAATTTTTCTTATTTTTATGACTATATAGTCAGACAAAATTATACATACAATTTAAAATATCAAATATCAAGCAAATTTTCAAAAAAAAATTAAAAAAAAAAACAATTACACAAAATAGCACTACATATATTAATAATAAAATTCAAATAGTTTATAATATTTTCAAACATTAGAATATTTTGAAAATAGTTTCTAATACAAATTAAAATATAAAAAATGAATTTGTTTAAAAAATAGATATTTGTCATAAAATCTGCCACAAGCCTAAGTAGAAAATTGTGACGGACAGGTTTCCGCTACTATTTTGTGACGGATGAATTCCGTCACAAATTTGTGACCGATTTGTGATTGCATGCTTATTAAAAAATTCATTTTTATATTTGAAATTAATTGTATTATAAAAATTTAAAAAAATATTAAAAAGTATATTACTAAGGAGTCTAAGATTGATTCAACAACTTATAGGAATAGTTCGTACTTTAGTAAACATAATCGAGCTTATTTCGAATATATAGTTTAACAAATTGCTTCAATTAGCTATGCCCCGATGGTGGATAAAATAAAAATTTATTTTCAAATATCACAAATTTTAATAATGTCAAATTTTGTAACATCGTAGCATGATATAAATTATTATTCGAATTTTTATTATTTTTTATGACTATATAGTCGCATAAAATTATATATACAATTTAAAAATATTGGAAATATCACAAATTTTCAAAAAAATTAAAAAAAAAAAACAATTACACAAATAGCACTACATATATTAATAATAAAATTCCAAATAGTTTATAATATTTTCAAACATTAGAATATTTTGAAATAGTTTCTAATACAAATTAAAAAATATAAAAATGAATTTTTTAAAATAGATATCGGGTCACAAAATGGTCACAAGTCTAGAAAATCGCGGATCTAAACACTTTAATTGTGTTTCACTATTTTGTGACGGAATAATTCCGCCACAAAGTCAGGACGGATGATAATCTGGCCACAAATTTCGACCGATTCATGATGGTACGCTATTAAAAATTCATTTTTATATTTGAAATTAATTGTATTATAAAAATTTAAAACTATTAAGAAAAGAATATTATTAAGGCGTCCAAGATTGATTCAACAACTTATAGAATAGTTCGTGCTTAGTAAACATAATCGTGAGCTTATTTCGAATATATATACTTAACAAATCGCTTCACTAGCTATGCCCGATGGTGGGATAAAATAAAAAATTTATTTTCAAATATCACAAATTTTAATAATGTCAAATTCTTGTAACATCGTAGCATCATATAAATTATTTATTCTAATTTTTATTATTTTTTATGACTATATAGTCGCATAAAATTATAAGCATACAATTTAAAAATATTGAAATATCACAAATTTTCAAAAAAAAATTAAAAAAACAATTACACAAAATAGCACTACATATATTAATAATAAAATTCCAAATAGTTTATAATATTTTCAAACATTAGAATATATTTTGAAATAGTTTCTAATATTAAATTAAAAATATAAAAATGAATTTTTTTAAAAATAGATATCTAGTTACAAATCTGGCCACAAGTCGGTTAGAAAATTGTGACGAATTTCAGGTTTCCGCTACTATTTTGTGACGGACACCTTGGCCACAAAGTCGTGGATTTCCGATGATAATTCCGTCACAAATTTGTGACCGATTTGTGACAGATGCTATTAAAAATTCATTTTTATATTTGAAATAATTGTGGTTATAAAATTTAAAAATATTAAAAAAGAATATTATTAAGGAGTCCAAGATTGATTCAACAACTTATAGGAATAGTTCGCACTTTAGTAAACATAATCGAGCCTATTTCTGCACATATAGTTTAACAAATTGCTCAATTAGCTATGCCCCGATGGTGGAAAAATAGTAATTTATTTTCTAAATATCACAAATTCTTAATAATGTCAAATTTTGTAACATTGTAGGCATGATATAAATTATTTATTCTAATTTTTATTATTTTAGCGACTCATAGTCGTACAAAATATACATACAATTTAAAATATTGAAATATCACAAATTTTCAAAAAAATTAAAAACAATTACACAAAATAGCACTACATATATTAATAATAAAGTTCCAAATAGTTTATAATATTGTAACATTAGAATATTTTAAAATAGTTTCTAATACAAATTAAAAAAATATAAAAATGAATTTTTTTTAAAAAATAGATATCGGTTTACAAAATGGTCACAGTCGGTTAGAAAATCAGACGGAATTGTTTCACACTATTTTGTGACGGAATAAAATTCCGCCACAAAGTTGTGACGATTTATAATTCCGCCACAAATTTGTGACCGATTTGTGATGCATAGCTTATTTAAAAATTCATTTTATATTTGAAATTAATTGTATTATAAAAATTTAAAATATTAAAAAGTATATTATTAAGGAGTCCAAGATTGATTCAACAACTTAACGGAATAGTTCGTACTTTAGTAAACATAATCGAGCCTATTTCGAATATATAGTTTAACAAATTGCTTCACTAGCTATGCCCCGATGGTGGATAAAATAAAATTTATTTTCAAATATCACAAATTTTAATGTCAAATTTTTGTAACATCGTAGCATGCTATAAATTATTTATTCTAATTTTTATTATTTTTATGACTATATAGTCGTATTAAAATTATACATACAATTTAAAAATATTGAAATATCACAAATTTTCAAAAAATTAAAAAAACAATTACACAAAATAGCACTACATATATTAAATAATAAAATTCCAAATAGTTTATAATATTTTCAAACATTAGAATATTTTGAAATAGTTTCTAATACAAATTAAAAATATAAAAATGAATTTTTTAAAAATAGATATCGGCCACAAAATTGTCACAAGCTCAGGTACCAGACGAATTGTGTTTCCGCCACTATTTTGTGACGGAATAGGGACTCCGTCACAAAGTTGTGACGGATGATAATTCCGTCACAAATTTGTGACCGACGTGTGACAGATGTATTATTAAAAAATTCATATTTATATTTGAAAATTAATTGTATTATAAAAATTTAAAATATTAAAAAAGAATATTACATATATGCCCAAGATTGATTCAACAACTTATGAATAGTTCGCACTTTAATAAACATAATCGGCCTATTTCGACATATAGTTTAACAAATTGCTTCAATTAGTTACGCCTACTAGCGATAAAATAAAAATTTATTTTCAAATATCACAAATTTAATAATGTCAAATTTTATAACACCGTAGCATGATATAAATTATTTATTCTAATTTTTATTATTTTTATGACTATATAGTCGCACAAAATTATACATACAATTTAAAATATTGAAATATCACAAATTTTCAAAAAAATTAAAAAAACAATTACACAACAAAACCCCAACCTTATTGAATGTTATAATAGTAGTTATTGAACCGATTTGAGGTCTAATGATAGAAGCGAGAGGGATAGAATTTAGAACGCTCCGACATCATTGGGCATGAAGTGGAAAATTTTCGAAAATTGTAACCTGGGTGCTCCCAATGAATAGTGATTTTTCTTATTTTATCCGGATGGAGGGGGTTGCAAAGGGATTTTGAAGAAAATTTCAGTTCTTATGACTTTGAACCGATATTTAGAAGATAATGGGAGATTTAAGTGAATAGTGATTCCTGACCGAAATTGAGTCTGTGGCCGAATTTTCTGAAATTGGGCCGAACATTTAAAAACGTCCCAATCAATCATAGAGTCTAACGAAATCGAAACGGAGTGAAACGGTCCGCTTGATAGTTTTGCCGATCCGAACGCACTGATAATAATACGCTATCGTCCTGGATTCGATTTTAATGATTTTAAACCGATCGGTGATTTCAAAGCCCTGAATCCACCGTGTGAAGGATTTAATTAGGAATATTTCATGGTCAATCGAAGTTTAGACGACCATAGAATATTTTTGACGCTTAATCGCATAAAAGCAAGATAAGACAAAAAGGAATAAAATCCGATAAATGGAGATATTTTCTCTATGAGAGCCAATCATTTCTGCGCTGTCAGGTTTGCGACTATTGTGAATTGGACCAATGAGGTTCATGGCTCAAATGCAATAAAATGTTGATTGGCAATATAAAAGAAATGGAGGACCAAATTGTAATTAAAGGAAAGGAATATTTAAATGGGGGAGACAAACAAAATAATTCATTTGGTCTCTCAAAAAGTTAAGGAACCCGTAGGAGAGAAAGGAGAGGGAAGAAAAGGAGAAAAGAAAGGAGAGAAAGGAGAAGCAAGAAGAAAAGTGAAGGGCAAAGGTATGAGATGCTGTGATTTTTTCTCCTCATTCAAGCTTTCAAGTGATCTTCAAGTGGTAATCATGAGAGGAGCCAAAGAAACTCAAGAAACAAGTAAGTTTTCATGGTGGGAAAGTTAGGGTTTGATGTCTCATGTTTAATGTCTTAAATTCTGGTATGGATGTTAAATTGATGGTATTTAAGGTTTGAAGGGTGCTGAATTTAATATCAATTGAGAAAGCCATGGTTTAGGTTAGGTTTTGACAAAATCAAGTGAGTAAGGGTTAGGGTTTGATAGTGAATTGTGTGTGTTATGTTGGAATGGGTATAATGATCAGATTTAAGTGTTTAGAGGAAAGAAAAATGGAAGAGAAACACATTTTTGGTCAATTTTTTGGGCAGCAGTCTCGGTACAGGAAATGTCCTGTTTTCTGTTTTGACTAGTTTTGCATTTTGGCCAACTCTTGCCTCAATTTTGATCCAATTTGAGGATTTAAGTGGCTACATAAAATAGACTTGAAGGAGAACAAAACTTAAGAAGAAGGTATCGCAAATTATGATCCTAAGTGGCCTAAAATTCACTCAAAGTAGGGCCATTTTCAAGCCAAATTCTGGTTCAGTTTTTGAACATAGATTGAAGCCCGGTTATTTGACGTAAAGTGAGTTTCGTGTTCGACTGGGTGATTCCAATTGGAATAGAACCCTTAGCACCTTAGCTTTTAAATGAGTATAAGGACATAGTGTCAAAATATGAAGTCAAGACCTCGGAAAAATGAGTAATACAAACTGTTACTAAAAATCTGTGAATGACTAGTTGGCATGAAATGCCATAACTTTAGTTTGGATGATCCGATTGGATTGATTCCAATTCCTCAGTAAAATAGATTCCTAGAGGAATAAGACTATAGGAATGAGTGTTATGGTGGATTAAATGGAAATTATGGTTAATGTGTAATTGTGATTTTCTTGGAAAAGGTGAAAGGACTATCTGACGGAACGGAACTCAACGGAAGCAAGCGGATTGAGCGGTGAATCGAGGAAAATGATATTTTGAAAATGAGTTTTTTAAAAGTGAATGGTTTTAATGTTAAGCTGAAAGTTTAATGGAAATGTTTATGTACATGTTAAGGCATATGGAAATGTTTTATCTCGCATCAATATATATTCTTTCATATGTATGCATATGATAAAGTGTTATGAAAGTTTTAAAATGTGTGAAGAATGCATATGTGTTTTAGTATCGATAAAGGAAAGGATATAAATGTATTTATACATGTATATGAAATATGTATGCATATGTTAAAGTATTATGAAAGTTTTAAGATGTGTAAAGAATGCATATGTGTTTTAAATGATCAAGTAAAGGATTTAAAATGTGTTTACAAATGTATTTGAAGAAATGTTTTTACCATGGTTACCAACCCCTATGATCAAGTATGACTGATATCGGTCGGCACTTGCCGCAAGGATTTAGAGGGTAAAGTTATAGGTTACTAACTGTGAGGGAGGGAATAGTGTCTAGAGTAATATCCCTTACACGTGATAAAGTGCTATGGATCGAACTCCTATGCAAAGCGTGAGTTTCTCCCACAGAGTGGTTATGACTGAATGTGACTGCCCTCACCGTCAAGACTTAAATCGCTGTGTTTATTTGAAGGATCCCGACCCGGATTAACCTCATGAACCCGAGGGGACCTCCCGGCACTCCAACAGATATAGAAACTTTTCCTTAAACCATAAATTAAAACTGTGAGCTAACCCCTCATACCCTTCATATCTTTTTAAAACTAATGCGGAAGCGAAGTGCTAAAAAATTTTTCTTTTCTTTCCAACACTTAGATTTTTTCGTAGAAAATCTACTGCAGTTTCCTCTCGCTTTTCTGACCTTCCCAAATTTACAAACCCGATGAAAAAACAATTAAAAACACTTCTAAACTTCAATTCATCAACTTCCATATTAGGACTCCTCGTCCACAACCCAATCAAACACAATATACATATATATACATTTATTTCTTTCAAATCATCAAAACATTTAAACCTTCTTTAATTCCATGCAGATAATTTTGCATCAAAACATGACAAAATATTCACATACAATATGCAATTATTTTCACGTAAATACATGCGTTTCTGCCTCCTCGATAGCTCGACTCCATCGCACAGAGGATACTCCCACGGCCAATTCGTCTCTAACCCCGAAAATGTTTTTGAAACATACGAAAAGAATGAGCTAAACGAGCCTGAGGTACATTTTCATTTATATAACATTTTCAGCATATCAAAATAATACATACTTATACAATTAAAATCCATTTATACATTAAACATTTATGCCTTAAACTTTCTTTCCATAAATACCGATACATTAAAATCGCTTATGCTTAAACATTTATACTCTAAACTTTCTTTCAATAAATACTATGCATTTAAAATCCATTTATGCTTTAAGAATTTATGCCTTAAACTTTCTTCCATAAATACTTATGCATTTAAAATCCATTTATGCTTTAAGAATTTATGCTCTAAACTTTCTTTCCATAAATACTTATGCATTTAAAATCCATTTATGCTTAAGCATTTATGCCTTAAACTTTCTTTCTTATTTCTCTTCTTTCATTCTTTTCCTATTGGAACCTGTGGGAATAAACACACCGAACAAGCCTCGTACCGACTGGTGAGGATGGGCCACATTCCAAGCCATAACCACTACGCGCTGAGAAACTCACGCTTGCATAGGTTCCAGCCATAAAGACTTTATCACGTGTAAGGATATTACTCTCTAGACACCTATTTCCCCTCCCTCGCTTAGTAACTCATAACTTTGTCTCTCTTAAATCCTTACATCGCTTAAAGTACTTCTAATGATATCGCTCATAACAAATACAAGTGTTTATATGAACTATCAAGAAACATTTCTTCAAATACATTTGTAAACACATTTAAATCCTTTACTTGATCATTAAAAACACATATGCATTCTTTACACATCTAAAACTTTCATAATACTTTAACATATGCATACATATTTCATATACATGCATAAATACATTTATATCCTTTCCTTTATCATTAAAACACATATGCATTCTTCACACATTTTAAAACTTTCATAACACTTTATCATATGCATACATATAAATATATATATCAATGCAAAGATAAAACATTTCCATATGCCTTAACACGTATTACATAAACATTTCCATTAAACTTTCAGCTTAACATTAAAACCATTCACTTTAAAACTCATTTTTTCAAAATATCATTTTCACTCACGCTCACCGCTCAATCCCGCTTGCTTCCCGTTGAATTCCCGTTTCCCATCCGATAGTCCTTTTCACCTTTTCCAAGAAAATCACAATTACACATTAACCATAATTTCCATTTAATCCACCATAAACACTCATTCCTATATTCTTATTCCTCTAGGAATCTATTTTACTTAGGAATTGGAATCAATCCAATCGGATCATCCAAACTAAAGTTATGGCATTTTCATGACAACTAGTCATTTTACCGATTTTTCTAGTGACAGTTTGTATTACTCATTTTTCCGAGGTCTTGACTTCATATTTTGACACTATGTCCTTATACTATTTAAAGCTAAGGTGCTAAGGGTTCTATTCCAATTGGAATCACCCAATTTGGAGCAATCGAAACCTCTTACGTCCAAATAACCTGGCTAATCTATGTTCAAACTGAACCAGAATTTGGCTTGTACATGGTCCTACTTTGAGTGAATATTTAGGCCACTTAAGATCAGAATTTATGATACCTTCTTCTTAAGTTTTGTTCTCTTCAAGTCTATTTTACGTAGCTACTTAAATCACTCAAATTGGATCAAATTGAGCAAGTTATGGCCAAAATAATTGTAAACTGGTCAAAAACAGAAACAGGACATTTCCTGTACCGAGACTGCTGCCCAAAAATTGACCAAAATGTGTTTCTCTTCCATTTTTCTTTCACTCTAAACACTTAAATCGACGCATTATACCCATTTCAACATAACACACACACCACTATCAAACCCTAACCCTTACTCACTTGATTTTGTCAAAACTCCCAACCTAAAACCATGGCTTTCTAATTGATATTAAATTCAAGACCATTAAACCTTAAATATCATCAATTTAACATCCATACCAGAATTTAAGACATTAAACATGGAAAAACATCAAAACCCAACTTTCCCACCATGAAAAACTTACTTGTTTCTGAGTTTCTTTGGCTCCTCTCCTTGATTACCACTTGAAGATCACTTCGAAAGCTTGAATGAGGAGAAAAATCACATCTCATACCTTGCCCTTCACTTTTCTTCTTGCTTCTCCTTTCTCCTCTTTCTCTCTTTTCTTCCCTCCCTCCTTTCTCTCCTACGGGTTCCTTAACTTTTTGAGAGACCAAATGAATTATTTTGTTTGTCTCCCCCATTTAAATATTCTAACTTTCCTTTAATTACTAATTATCCTCCATTTCTTTATATTGCCAATCAACTTATTTTATTGCATTTGAGCCCATGAACCTCATTGTCAATTCTAATGAGTCACAAACCCTAACTTAGCCTCTTAAGAAATGTTTTGATTGGCTCTCATAAGAAAATATCTCCATTTTATCGCATTTTTATTCCTTTTTGTCTTATATCGCTTATATCGACAAACGTCAAAATATTCTATGGTCGTCTAAACTTCAAATTGACTACGAATATTCTAATTAAATCCTTCACAAATGCGATTCCGTGCTTTGAAATCACCGAAACGGATTTAAAATCATTAGTAACTCCAGAATCCCGGACAATAGCGTATTATTACCCGAATTACGTTCGAATCACCTGGAAACTATCCAAATCCGACCGCTTTCACTTTATTTCAGTTTCGCTAGTCTTTATGATTTATTCCGCATCTTTCGTATTTCTGGGCTTCTCAACTTCCGAAAAATTCTACCGCAGGCCCAAATTCAAAATCGGAATCACTATTCACTTAAATCTCCCATTATCTTCTAAATATCAGTTCAAAGTCATAGGAACTGAAATTTCTTAAAATCCCTTGCAACCCTCCATCCGATAAAATAAGTAAATCACTATTCATTAGGCACCAATTTTCGAAAATTTTCACTTCACGCCTAAAATATGTCTAGAGCGTCTAAATTTAATCCACTCGCTTCTCTATCATTAGACCTCAAATCAACTAATAACTACTATTATAACATTCAATAAGGTTTGGTTTTACATTATTCCCGGGTTCCATCGTAAAGAATGAAAGAAAGAAATAAAGGAAGAAAGGTTAAGGTATAAATGCTTAAAGCACAAATGAATTTTAAATGCATAAGTATCTATTGAAAGAAAAGTTTACTGCATAAATGCTTAAAGCATAAATGGATTTTAAATGCATAAGTATTTATCAAAGAAAGTTTAAAGTATAAATGTTTAAAGCATAAATTGATTCTAATGGTATAAGTATTTATGGAAAGAAAGTTTAAAGCATAAATGTTTAATGTATGTATCGGATTTTTAATTGTATAAGTATGTATTATTTTTGTATGTACCGAAAATGTTATTTTAATGAAAATGTACACCCACCGGGTCTTTGGAATTTCATTCTTTCGCGTTTCAAAAACATTTTCGTGACCTAAGACAGCGCCGATAGAGTCACCCTCTCAGGCAAAGGAGTCGAGCCATCAAGAGACGACGCATGCGACCGCATTGAAAATAATTTGCATATTGTATATGTGAATATTTTGTCATGTTTGATAAATTATGCATGGAATTGAAGAAGGTTTAAATGTTTTGATGATTTGAAAGAAATAAATGTATATATATGTATATTGTGTTTGATTTGGTTGTGGACGAGGAGTCCTAATATAGTTGATGAATTGAAGTTTAGAAGTGTTTAAAATGTTTCAATGCCTTTGTAAATTGAAACCGAAAAACGTAGGAAACTCCGCGCATTTTCCGAAAAAATCTAAGTGTTGAAAAGAAAAGAAAAACAAATTTTTTTTTAGCACTTCTGGCTCGCATTATTTTAAAAGATATGAAGAATTGTGGAAAGGGTTCATTCCACGATTTTAATTTATGGTTTTAAGGAAAGTTTCTATATCCGCTGAGGCGGAGGTCCCCAGTTCATGAGGTTAATCCGGCCTGATCCTTCAACATGGTATCAGAGCTAAGTTTTGAAAATGTTATAAAGATTTGAAAATTGTTATTTGGAAGGATTGTTTTAATGTTTTCTTTAAGATTTCTATGAAAATAAAAATAAATTTATGTGATTTAAAATCATATATGCATTACATGACATGTATTAATTTTTAATTCACGTAAAAATGCTGTCGAGTCGACCACCCACCGAGGAGCTCCGCTGCGCAGTACCACCACCCGAGGAACATGCTGATGAGTCTGCACGCTCCCTCCACCCGCAGCATGCCTAGGGTCGCCACCGCCTCCCGAGGTCGTGAGGACGTGATACCTTTAGAGCAGATGGCTCTGAGATGTTAGCCACAACATTTAATCAGCTCCGTGAGCCGACAAGGTCTATCGAGAGGGTAAGGAAATTAGAGGCAAGAAATTATGACTCAGATAGGAGATCTCCGGAAAGGCATGCTATCGTGGCTAGAGGGTAATGAGATGGTTAATTGAAAATGCATGGGTTTAATTTAGCTTAAGTGAATCAATGACATTAAGTGAATTGTTAATCAGAATTGCTGAAAGAAAATGGAAGAAATTGAAGACATACGATGAATGTGTAACAGTAGATTTTGCCACCTTAGGAAAAGTATGGAAAAGCGATTGTTACAACAAGAGTGATTATCGGAGGTTAGGAGTTTTTTGGCGACTTGATATTATTAGATATCCATGACTTTGATGTTATATTAGGTATGGATTTACTATCTAGACATCATGCTACAAAGGATTGTTATAGAAAGATATTAGGTTCTATGTCAAGGAAGATGAGGTCGCTTTCTTTATGGGTTACTGGTACTCACCCACCAATAATATGACAGTTATGTGGGCTAGTAAAATACTTCGAAAGTTATATCAAAGGCAATTGTTTATGCTATCGAGGCGAGGGATAATGGTAGTCGATCGATGATATTCCGATAGTCAAATAATTTCCTGATGTATTTCCGTGAGGATCTTCTAGGTATATATAAAATATATATATATATATATATATATATATATATATATTAATTTTTAGATTGAAATGACCCCCTAGACGTAATCCAATTGCTAAGGCACCTTATATGATGGCTCTTAAAAGTTGAAAGAATTGAAAGAATTGGAAGTATAAATGGATGAGTTTCAGGGAGCGTGGTTTTGTTGGGCCGAGTACTTCGCTCGGGGAGTGCCTTCTGCTCATATGAAAAAAATGATGAAAGTTTATGATTGTATATTGATTACACAGAGTTGAATAAAGTGAAAATACGCAATCAACACCCATTTACCTGATTGATGATCTTTTGATCAATTGGCAGGAATCCAGGTATTTCTTTTTTTTGGAAAATGGATCTAAGTCAAAGTTACCATCAATTAAAGATTAGGTCGAGATGTTCCTATGACAACTTTGAAAAACACTAGATAGGCATTAAGTGAGTTTTTAGTCATGCTAGTTGGACTAACTTCTATATTCACCGCTTATGGATCTTATGAATGTAGGATCTTTCAACTTTATTTAGATCAGTTTGTTATAGTATTCATTGGATGACATTTTAATCTATTTAAGCAAGAATGAAGATCATGAGGAGCATCTAAGTAAATTCTATTTACTTAGTATGCCAAACTTAGTAAATTCTAGTTCGTTAGACGTTGTCGCTTTCTAAGGCATGTGATTTCAAGAAGGGGGTTTCAAGATCCTCAAAAGATTGAGAAAATTAGAACTCAAACCACCTACTTAATGTGACGTAGATACAAAGTTTCTATAAGGTATTATCGAAGGTTGTTGGCGGGATTTTCAAAGTTAGCGGATCCTTTGACTAAATTGACAAGGAAAGATGAAAAGTTTCTATGGTAAGAGACATGTCAGAAAAGATTCGATGAACTAAAAAGGAATTTGACCTTAGCCCTAGTTCTTACAATTCCGTCAGGGCAAGAAGCATATACAGTATATTGTGATGCTTCTAGACAGAGCTTAGGGGGTGTGTTAATGCAACATGAAAATGTGATAGCATATGATTTAAGGCAATTGAAAAAGCATGAGCACTATCCCAGACATAACCTAGAGCATGTTGTAGTCTTTGTCACGATACGAGGCATTACTGAGAAGGAGTTGTATGTAAAATTTACAGATCACAAGCATGTAATATATTTATTCATGAAAAAGTTAAATATGAGATGAGGAGATGGGTTGAACCTATTATGATTATGAGCTTAATTATCAGTACCATCGTGAAATGTTAATGTGGTAATCGATGCTCTTAGTAGGAAGCCTAACATTCCATATCTCACCCAAAGGCTAAAATTCCTAGATTTATGGAATTGAGGTCTTTAGGTGCGAGACTAGAGTTGATGATATTTGGGCCTTACTAGCTACATTTCATGTTGGGTCCCAGACACATAAATATGGGAGCCATAAGACCAAGATAATGATCATGATTAAAATTGAAAAGGGAAGCCGAGTCCTGGGCGCTTAAAAGGATTTTAGTACCTGCATATGGTATATGGATGATAGTCACGTTATGTGTACTAGATGTGGAAGATTAAAGAAATAAATTATGGGAGGCTCACTTTTCCGCATAAGTATGCATCGTGAACACTAAATGTATCATATACCCTAAGTGGAATACTAAAGGTGGAGGGGCATAAAGAAAGATGTTGCGTATCTCTATTTCCAAATGTCTCATTTGTCGTGTTAAGGCCGAGCATCAAAGACGGTGGTTCTTATAGTCTCTTCCGATCCCTCGTTGAAATGGGAGAATCATGATGGATTTTTTTTTTACTTCCAATTTCGCTGCAGTGGTTATGACGCGACATAAAGTGATCGTGGGCAGATCGACGAAATCAAAGAAATTTCCTACCTATGGAAAAATATGACTTAGTTGAGAAGTCGGGTCGAGTCAGATATAAAAGAGATCAGACAACTTCACGGATGACCAACTGGAAGAGCCATACGTATTATTTCAGTTATGCTCAAGGCTTGTGTGTTAGGAGTTTAAAGGAAGTTAGGAAAGACATTTACTCATTAATGGAGTTTTCCTACAATAATAGTTATCATGCAAGTATTGAAATGGCGCCTTATGAGGCCTTATATGGAAGGGAAGTGTAGGACCTCCATTATGTCGGGATGAGGAAAGGGAGAGAAAATTTTTAGGTTCATAAATTGTTCGGGGTTACAAATGCATAATGTTAAAGTTATCGTTGATAGATTAAAGATAGCTCAAGATTGATAGAAAAGTTATGTTGATAACCCAAGGAGAGATTTGGAATTTTAGTGGGGATCGTATTTATGAGGATATCACCCCGAAAGGGTAAGCGTTATTCTAAAGAAAGGGAACTTAAGTCTTCTATATGGGACTTACGAAATTATGGAAATAATTGAGAGGTAGCGCATTGGGTTTGAGGCCGCGCCTCGACCGCTGCACATATGACATATTTTACATTTCTATGCTTCAAAGTATATGATGATTCTTCACATGTGTTAAGAGATCAACCTGCTGAATTGAAAGAAGATTTGACGTATGAAGAAAGACCTGCTAAAATTGTTGATCGAAATGATTGTGTTCTTTCAAACAAAGTGATTCCTTTAGTAAAGGTGTTTTCGATGAATCACTAGAGAGGAAGCAACATGAGAATTTAAATTTCTCGAGGACGAATTTTTATAAGGAGGGGTGGGATTAAACCCCAACCTTATTGAATGTTATAATAGTAGTTATCAACCGACGGAGGTCTAATGATACGAGTGGATTAGAATTTAGAACGCCTGACATCATTCGGGGCAATGGCGAAAATTTTCAAAATCAGAACCCGTGCCCCAATGAATAGCGATTTTTTCTTATTTTATCCTGACGAGTGCTGCAAATGATTTACTGTGGGCGCCTTTAGCTTCACACTTTGAACCGATATTTAGAAGATAAATCTGAGATTTAAGCCAATAGTGATTTGACCGAAATCGAGTCTCAGGCTGAAATTTTTCAGTCAGCTTCGAAATACGAAATGTCCTAATCAATCATAGAGTCTAAATCTTAAACTAAACTGAGGAAACGGGTCCGTTTGGAGTTTCTAAGTCGATCCGAACGATCTGGATAATAATACGCTATTGTCCGGATTCGATTTTAATGATTTTAAATCCGATTTCTGGTGATTTCAAAGCCCGAATCCACCGCAAGGATTTAATTAATATTTCACACACCGAAGCTTTGCATCGACCATGTATATTTTTGACGCTTAATCGCATAAAAGCAAAGATAAAGACAAAAAGTTTAATAAAAATCATAAACGGAGATATTTTCTTATGAGAGCCAATCAAAACATTTTTAAGGGCTAAGTTAGGTATTTGTGACTCATTAGAATTGACCAACGAGGTTCATGGGCTCAAATGCAATAAAATAAGTTGATCAGTACATAAAAAGAAATGGAGGACCAAATTGTAATTAAAGGAAAGTTAGAATATTTAAATGGGGAGACAAACAAAATAATTCATTTGGTCTCTCAAAAAGTTAAGGAACCCGTAGGAGAGAAAGGAGAGGGAAGAAAAGAGAGAAAAGAAAGGAGAGAAAGGAGAAGCAAGAAGAAAAAGTGAAGGGCAAAGGTATGAGATGTGATTTTTTCTCCCATTCAAGCTTTCGCGATCCTTCTGCTGTAATCACAGTAGGTTTCGTTAAACTCAAGAAACAAGTAAGTTTACATGGGTTAGTTTGATGTTTTCCATGTTTAATGTCTTAAATTCTGGTATGGATGTTAATCACAGATGGCGTTTAATGGTGCTGAATAATATCAATTGAGAAAGCCATGGTTTAGGTTGTGGTTTCACAAAAACTGCCGGAAGAAGGTTGTGGTTTGATAGTGAATTGTGTGTGTTATGTTGAAATGGGTATAATGCATCAGATTTAAGTGTTTAGAGTGAAAGAAAATGGATAAACACATTTTGGTCAATTTTGGGCAGCAGTCTGGTACAGGAAATGTCCTGTTTTCTGTTTTGACCAGTTTTATTTTGGCCATAATCCTGTTCTAATTTGATCCAATTTGAGTGATTTAAGTGGCTACATAAAATAGACTTGAAGGAGAACAAAACTTGGCTAGCTAGGGGCTGTATCGCCAAACATGATCCAAGTGGCCTAAAAATTCACTCAAAGTAGGACCATGTGCAAGCCAAATTCTGGTCTAGTTTTTTGAACATAGATTAGCTCCTGCTATTTGATCGTGAAGTGAGTTTCTAAGTGTTCGAATTGGGTGATTCCACTGGAATAGAACCCTTAGCACCTTAGCTTTAAATGAGTATAAGGACATAGTGTCAAAATATGAAGTCAAGACTTCGGAAAAATGAGTAATACAAACTGTTACTAAAAAAATCGGTAAAATGACTAGTTGGCATGAAAATGCCATAACTTTAGTTTGGATGATCCGATTGGATTGATTCCAATTCCTAAGTAAAATAGATTCCTAGAGGAATAAGAATATAGGAATGAGTGTTTATGGATTAAAATGGAAATTATGGTTAATGTAATTGTGATTTTCTTGGAAAAGGTGAAAAGGACTATCTGGACGGAACGGGAACTCAAACGAAGCAAGCTGACTGAGCGAACTCGTGGGAGGAAAATGATATTTTTGAAAAATGAGTTTTTAAAAGTGAATGGTTTTAATGTTAAGCTGAAAGTTTAATGGAAATGTTTATGTACATGTTAAGGCATATGGAAATGTTTTATCTTGCATCAATATATATATTTATATGCATATGATAAAGTGTTATGAAAGTTTTAAAAGATATGTGAAGAATGGTTATGTGTTTTAATGATAAAGGAAAGGATATAAAATGTATTTATACATGTATATGAAATATGTATGCATATGTTAAAGTATTATGAAAGTTTTAAGATGTAAAGAATGCATATGTGTTTTAATGATCAAGCAAAGGATTTAAATGTGTTTACAAATGTATTTCAAGAAATGTTTTATCGATGGTTACCCTAAACCCCTAGCGATCAAGTATGACCGATATCGGGCCAAGTAATTTTTAAGCGTAAGGATTTAGAGGGTAAAGTTATAGGTTACTAACTCGAGGAGGGAAATAGGTGTCTAGGAGTAATATCCTACACGTGATAGTATGACTGAACTCCTATGCAAAGCGTGAGTTTTCTCCGCTAGCCGTAGTGGTTAGCGACCGGACGCTGATCGTCTCACCGTCGCATCTGAAATCGCTCGCGTTGCTTATTCTCGTTCCATCGTGAAAGAATGAAAGAAAGAAATAAAGGAGAAAGGTTAAGGCATAAATGCTTAAAGCATAAATGAATTTTAAATGCATAAGTATTTCCATTGAAGAAAGTTTACGCATAAATGCTTAAAGCATAAATGGATTTTAAATGCATAAGTATTTATTGAAAGAAAGTTTAAAGTATAAATGCTTAAAGCATAAATTGATTCTAATGGTATAAGTATTTATAAAGAAAGTTTAAAGCATAAATGTTTAATGTATAAATGGATTTTAATTTGTATAAGTATGTATTATTTTGGTATGTATCAAATGTTATTTTAATGAAATGTACACTTCATCGGGCTCTTTGAATACATTCTTTCCGTGTGTTTCAAAACATTTTCGTGGACCCAAGACAAAAGGCCGATAAGAGGTCACTCCCAGGCAAAGGAGTCGAGCTATCGAAGAGACGACGATGTGATCGTATTGAAAATAATTTGCATATTGTATATGTGAATATTTTGTCATGTTTTGATAAAATTATGCATGGAATTGAAGAAGGTTTAAATGTTTTGATGATTTGAAAGAAATAAATGTATATATATGTATATCAGGTTTGATCGGGTCATGACGAGGAGTCCTAATATGGAAGTTGATGAATATTTAGAAGTGTTTTTAAAATGTTTTCATCAGGTTTTGTAAATTTGGGAAAGTCCGAAAAACAAGAGGAACTCGCATTTTCCGAAAAATCTAAGTGTTGAAAAGAAAAGAAAACAATTTTTTTAGCACTTTGCTCGTGACATTATTTTTAAAAGATATGTGAAGAATTGTAAAGGGGTTCATTCCACTTGATTTTAATTTATGGTTTTAAGGA
The DNA here is from genome assembly GCA_016808115.1 of Tetrastigma voinierianum. Taxonomy (NCBI): domain Eukaryota; kingdom Viridiplantae; phylum Streptophyta; class Magnoliopsida; order Vitales; family Vitaceae; genus Tetrastigma; species Tetrastigma voinierianum. The sequence goes on along the minus strand of JAEQBH010002949.1, from coordinate 62,800 downwards.
AAAGTTTTATATCCGTTGGAGTGCCGGGAGGTCCCCTCGGGTTCATGAGGTTAATCCGGGTCGGGATCCTTCACACAAAATAGCACTACATATATTAATAATAAAATTCCAAATAGTTTATAATATTTTCAAACATTAGAATTGTCACGACCCGACCTGGGGGCCGTGACCGGCACTAGGGAATGGAAGGCATAAAGCCACCGAAACCCGTAGTAAGCCTAATTGAAATACTCATACCACTTATCATCACACGAACACATGATATATATATAACTGATCAACTAATAAAAATGATAGAGAGATAAATCTCGATCCCATACCCAACAACGTATGCAATTAATGTATCACGAAATATTTCAATACATTTTAATATCCAAATATCGCGTGACGCCAGAGCTGAGCTGTATTAAGGGTGAATAATATCATAATAGTACATATAACCGCCGTAGCTAAGAGAATTCGCTAAGTTATCAAGGATCCGAGAAGGAGGACTGACAAAACCTGAAAATAAATTGAGACTGGCAATTATTTGTGAGCGAGTTAACATCATATAGTCTATACCACATCTACAACCAACCAGATACACATACATATAGAATTACAGTATAACAATACACTCCCATAAGTATACATGCACACACACATTAAGTTTCATCACATAATCATCACAAAATCGAACTCTAGCAAGACCCTATACTCCAATACTACAAGCCATACGGCTCTCTCAAATCCAATGTGACTGGTGCCCCGAGAGAAATGCTCGACCAGGGTCCTTAACTCCAATCGACACTTAATCCAATAAACTATAGCTGGCGCCCCGAGAGACTACTCGACCAGGGTCCTTAACTCCAGCAACTAACATATCATACTCTACAGCCGGCGCCCGAGTAACGCTCAACCAGGACCTTACCCCGTGATCCCCCGAGAGAACGCTCAACCAGTGGAACTCATGTCCATAACCATAACCCTATATAACATAACTCGATCATCACCTACAGCACGGTCCTGATGTAATCCATTAGGTGGTATGTCCTGCTATAGTTCCCATTACAAACATTTCAAATACAATGCACAGCAATATCACACCCAACAATACACACTCACATCCATCATCATAACAGTCTCATATGCAGATATATTTCATAACAACTAAATAATTTAATTACCATAGTAAATACAATTCCAATAGTAATAATCATGTAGTGATGATGGGGTGTAGCCCAATGCCATAAATGCTATGCGATGCATGCAGATGATGTGTCATAAACTATATGATATCAACTCACTGAAAACTGGCCCCAAAGCCGCTTACGCCTCAGTCGCTCGCGTAGCCGTTTGAATCTGTAATAGAAAAGCATATAATCAATATCAAGACTGAGGCTTGCTTAACCAGACTAGACTCAGACAATCTCACAGGCTAGACCAATATAAAGCACATCTAAATTCTACCGAAAATTCGGCAGAACCTCCCCTAAAAACTGACTTACCGTAAAACGGCCCGCAACCCGATAAAAATACACCCTAATATCCAATACTTATCCACGTCGAAATGCGCCAATAACCATGTGATAAATCCACGCCGACCTAATCCAACACAAGGGCCAAATAAATCACGATAAACACACTGACAATTTAGAAGCCTGATAAATAATGATAATACACATTAATAACTCCGGATATAAGTAAGGATACGCGAATCAAAAATCAACGCTGGGTTTCTATTTACACAGGATAAAATAAAACACAACATCCAACCGGCGTATGTACTTTAAGTTACATCTTTTCAAAACACGAACACGAGTAATTAAACGATAAATAAGGCATTTTCAATATTAAAATAACAATTACGAACAATTAAAATACGAATATCGAACAATTACACACAATTGTGAGTTCACACGCCGCTTTAGTATATAGATTCTTAATGGCTCGAATGCGAAACCGACAGATCATTTCTGAACTACTCGAATCTGAGATCAACGTTTTGCCTTGAAGACGTTCCCGAGGTCCGGCCGTCGACTGGCCTGAAAATTCGAGGGCTGCTCGACCAGATTCTAAGGACACCCATGGGCCCAAAGCTCAAGGAAGCCAAAAATGTGATCAAGTTCAGGATCACCGGAGTGGGTCGGAATCGCCCCGACAAATCCCAACCCGGCGAGAGCTCCACCCTTCGCTCACCCAAGAAACGACCTAACGTCGATCAAGGGTGGATCCTTAAGTTTTTGGGGGCGAGGAGTTCAGATCTGGTGTCGGTTTGGGGCGGAGGTGGCCGGAAATGGCCGAACAGTCGGCGGCGGCAAGGGCGAGGAGAGAGCCTCATGCGTGATTCGCGAGACGGTAGCTTCTCAAAGGGAACTGGCACACAAGGGGTGGCCCAGGTGGGGATTACCTTTCCTGCCTGACGGCCAGATCAGTTGGCCTGGACCCATTGAATGGCGCCGGTAGGGTGAGCACGTGAGGTGCTCAGAGAGAGAGAGAAGGTGGAGGCTGAGATGGAATTTGCAGTTGCCAAATTTGTTCTAAATCCCTCCTGGCTTAAACCATACCATTAAGTCCCTAATGTTAATTTAATTTGGGCACTTTATCTAATTAAACTTCCAACAATAATATGAAATGTATATATTATGTAATTAATAATGTATAATGATAATTATTTAGATAATTTGTAGGCCAAATAACATATTATGTCCCAAATAACTCTTTAGATTAATAAAATATATACCTAGGAAAATTAAATTTAATAATTCAATTTAAAACATCAATTAAAATTACTGGGTATTACATTCTCCTCTCCCTTAAGGAAAATTCACCCTCGAATTTAGGAATAAGAAATATACCTTATCACCGGAACAAGTATGAGTATGACCGCCGCATCTCGCCTGATTCCCAAGTGCACTCTTCAATCGAATGATTCGCGATGTGACCTCGACCATCGAAATGACTCTTCGACGGAGTCACGAACCCGAGTATCCACGATAGTTACAGGTTGCTCATACGACACCTCACCGACTCTACTTCGGGGCCTCAGCACATGTGAAGGATCTGACATATTTCCTCAAAGATAGATATATGAAAGACCCGATGAACATCGGGCGAAATTAGATGGCAACCCAATGATAAGCTTCATCCCCAACTCTATCCACAATCTCAAATGGTCCTAATAGCGGCGTTAACTTCCTTTCTTACCAAATTTCATCACGCATCGGGGAAACCTTCAGAATATCACATACCACCTACACCAAACCCACATGTTTCCTCTTCGGGGGTCTCGGTGATAGTTTTCCGTCGCTGCGGCCCTCAACCGATTTCGACGATAAGAATCTTTCGTAAGTGATTCGACCAATTCAGACCGCTAACTTCCTTTCACCAACTTCTTCCCGGTATTGTTGATACACTTCTGTAGTACAATGCCACGTAGGCGCCATCGCGATACTGATGCTTGTTGTTGTGCGCGGAGGAACTCCACCAAGGTAAATGCGATCCCATTGGCCTCGAAAATCCATCACATCCCTCGGCATGTCCTCCAATTACGAATAGTCCTCTCGGGCTAATCCATCCGTCGGGGTGGCATTGCTAAGTGTCAGTATAAGCTCCTCATGAAGTTTCCATGAAAACCTAGAAGTGAAGCTAGGGCCCTACGCCGGACCCTGTCGAAGCTGGGATCCCATGAAGACTAACAATTCTATCAATATACACCTAGCATACAGCTACGGAAAAGTCGTCTTCACCGGGTAAGAAGTGTGCCGACTTAGTCATTCAGGTCCTACTATCACCCAAATGGAATCATACTGCGAAGTTAGAGGTAGCTTGAGTCCACAAAGTCCATGGTAATATTTTTCCCATTTCCACTGCGGAATGGGGGAGTGGGCTGCAAACAACCGAATGGCCTCGATGCTCAAGTTTGACTGGCGCTTTGAAGTCAAACACTTGAATTACAAACTAAAAATTCATCCTTCTTCCTTACCCTCCACCAATAGTTACCCTTAAGATCATGATACATCTTAGTGGAACCGGGATGGATCTTGTAAAAGGTACAATATGATGAGCCTCTTTCATAATCTCTTTTCTAAGTCCATCAACATCGGGGACGCACAACCTAGTACCCAATCTCAACGTGCCATCATCCCCAATCACAAAGTCATCTGCCCGACCCTGCTGAACCTCATCTATAATCTTCATCAACTGTGGGTCTCTGCACTGAGTTGTCTTAATTCTGTCCATCAGAACTGATTTGACTCTGAAATGTGCTAAAAGTGCTCCAGACTCCAACACCTCTAGCTGTAAACCCTGATCATACAATTCATACAACTCCTTAGTCAATTGTCGCTTCTCTGCACTAATGTGGTGAAATTTGCTGATGATTTCCTACTCAAGCATCTGCCGCCCCACATTAGCCTTACGGGTGATGATGAATCGATCTGATCGCAGATCCTTATGACTCGGCCCGTGCTTCTGCATTCGAATTTGGCTCATGCATTTGAAAATATATTTCAAACTCTTGTGATCCGTGAAAATCTCACACGTCTCACCATACAGGTAATGTCTCCAGATCTTCAATGCAAGGATCACCGCCGCCATCTCCAAGTCATGAGTGGGGTAATTCTGCTCATGCCTCTTCGGTACTTTAGAGAGCATGGCAATCACCTTACCATCTTTTGCATGTACACCCAATCCCAGGCTGCAGGCGTCTGGCCACATTTGTATAATCTCTGAGCCGAGGAAGGTAATGCTAGCAATGGAGGTCAAACAATCCTTCCAACATGAAGGCTTCGCCTCACAACCCTACATCCCTTGAAGTGCTTTCTTACAGGTTACTTAGGAGTTAAGGTGCAGTGATCCTCGAAAATCCACGCGCAAGCCGGCGATAATATCGGCTAAGCCGAAACGAGACCTCGGAGTCCGTGGTTGGTCTGCCAATCCATCACTTTGCCTCTATCTTCTTAGGATCCCACTTGAATACCTTCCCTCGATACTACGTGTCGAGAAAGCTAAACTATCCCGGCCAATTCACACTTGGAGAATTTGGCATATAAGCTGATACTCCTCAGAAGTGCGCAATACTTTCCTTAGATGCTCTACATTACTCCTCCTTACTCAGGGAATATACTAAGATATCATCAATGAACACAATCCACAAAGCGATCTAGGAAGGGGTTTGAACACCTGTTCATCAAATCCACAAAAATTTGCCCGGCGCATTAGTGAGTCAGACATCACTAAGAACTCATATTAAATGCATTACCTGTCTGAATCGCATCTTGGAACATCCTCATGTCTTATTCTCAACTGATGATATCCTGCCCGTAGATCAATCTTAGAAAAACATGATGCACCCTGAAGCTGATCAAACAAGTCATCTATTCGGGGGAGCGGATATTTATTGCGAATGGTCACCTTGTTCGGTTAATGCACGTAGTCATACATAGGTAGTAGACAGTCTTTCTTCCTTACAAATAGTAAGGGAGCACCGAGAGGGGGAGAGTACTGGGCTGACAAAACCTTTGTCTAACGAATCCACGTAGTACTCGCTAGCTCCTTCAACTCCGCGGAGGTGTCATCCTATAAGGTGGCAAGGAGATAGGGTACATGCCAGTCACAACATCAATGCAAAATTAATACTCCTGTCGGTGGCGACCACAGCGACTCCGTTGGGGAAAACATCAGGAAATTCACGAGAGCAATAGGGACATTACTCGACTCTGCCTATCTCTACCCTTTGTAATCACGACAAGAGCCGGATAACCACGACATCCGCAGTTGTAACATTCGCTAGCTATAATAGCATTGACACCAAGTTAGAAATTTGGTATGCTCCTTGCATGGAAACAGGCCTTCTGTATCCCTTGGAATCCGAAAAATCACCTATTTCTCACGGCAATCCAGGGTGGCATAGTGCTGAGCTAACCAGTCCATACCCAGTATCACATCAAAATCCATCACATCCAGTGTAATTAAATCTGCAAGGAGGTCCATGTCTACCATAGAGATCGGACACGATAGAAAATATACATCTGCCTCAATCACTTTTAATTTAACACAAATGCCAATCATCACTATCATCATTGATATAACCGGTGTTGGTGGTCTCACTCAATACTTCCGCTAAGATTACTCATAATGATAACCTTATCATAGCTCCTAACTTTTCGTAGTACCCTTCAATTACACCCATGGTTATTACCAATGAGCTCGTCATCCGAGCCTCAAAGCGCTAAAGAAATCCTTTAATAAAATACTTTTAATAGAATACACTCTTCCTTAAAATCTTTTAGATCCTTGATAGTTTTCTTTGAATAAAATTTTCACAACATTGTGCACCCGAGGTGATGATGTCCCTCATCACGAAGAATTTCGCAATGCATGATCTAATGCAATGTATGCACATGTGTAGAATGTATGATTTATGATGCATGCCACCCCAGTGATGCATGCTGCATTGCTTTATGTCTGAGTGCTGCATTTATTATGCAATTACAGTAGTGAAATGTCATAACTATCCTCTTTTATGGGATTTGGGCTGTGTGTGTTTCAAAACAAATAGTAACTAAAACAGAGCTCAGAACATACTAGTTTCAAGCATCAAAGGGATATAACATCACTTATTCTTACTCTTCGTTAATCAAGTGACTATATTCGTCGATTTCGTTTCATCCCTAACGATCTAATTCAATTGTAGTCTTCTGATGTTATCACTGATTTGTCGGAAAGAACCGGTCACTTCTACCTTCTTGGAGTATCATTCCAATGTGTAACCACAATTAGAAATAATTCTCGATGCGATTTAATGTCACGTATTCTTTACTTGAAGAAGTGGGAGACTAAAGGTCCCAACATCCACCTCACAGCAAAGCATATTCTAACATTATGCGTCATTCTAAAGCGCAATCAACCGCCCACTTTATCATCTAGCAGGGAATAAACTATTAAATAGCGAGGCTATACCTTGTAATATCATTAATCGAAACAACATGTATGTAATACGAATAATTAAGCATTATAGCGATCCTCATTTCGATATCACGGGCATACAGGACGAAACATGAATCACGAGTTAGAAGCATGCCTCGCTTTCTAGCTCATTGTACTGAAATGAATACCATAAACTGCATAGCGACCTCATAGTTGGCCTCCTAGGCCTCCTCATAGAGCGAAGCGGCCCTCGGTCTACTTTGCATGGCTGCATTTTCCCTCGATCCTCGTCTCATACTAAAAGTAAACACAAGACTATCGGGATAACAACGGATACTAACGAGACGACGAAACTAGATGCAATGGTAGCAGGACAAGGACAGACTCAATCCTAATTCCATGATCTTTGGAAACTTAGACTCTAGGCCATAGAAATGAACCTATGGCTCGATACCAACATCACGACCAGACACAGGGGCCGTGACCCCGACCTTTAAGGGAATGGGAAGGCATAAAGCCACTGAAACCCGTAGTAAGCCTAATTGAAATACTCATACCACTTATCATCACACGAACACATGATATATATATATAAATGATCAACTAATAGGTGTCGATAGGGAGAGATAAATCTCGATCCCACATACTCCAACAATGTATGCAATTAATAGAATACAGTGATTTCCAATACATTTTAATATCAAAATCATAACGGTGACGCCTAGATGAAATAGACAGGGTGAATAATATCATAATGGTACATATAGCAGCCCAGAGTGAAGGAAGAAATTGACGGGTTATCAAGAATCTGGAGAAGGAGGATGACGATTACCTGAAAATAAATTAGGCCCATGGTCACGAGGTGAGTTAACATCATATAGTCTATACCATCTACAACCAGCGGGATACACATACATATAAATTCTGAGTATAACAATACACTCCCATAAGTATGCATACACACACATTAAGTTTCATATCATCACATAATCATCACAAAAATCGAGAACTCTAGCAGGACCCTATACTCCAATACTACAAGCCATACGAACCTCACGAATCCAATGTATTTGGTGCCCAAGAGAGAAATGCTTTCGACCGGTCATAACTCAATCGACACTTAATCGATAAACTATAGATGGCCACAGAGACTACGACCGGGGTCCTTAACTCGACCTTCAACATATCATACTCATTGCAGTAGCCAGGAGTAACGCTGACGGGGGACCTTACCTCAGGCATCCCGAGAAAGCGCTCAGCCCGAGGAACTCATGTCCATAACCATAACCACATAACATAATCGGTGTCACAGGTGCGCGCGGTCGATGTAATCCATTAGGTGGTATGTCACCTTGCAGTTCAATTACAAACATTCAAATACAATGCCACGGCAATATCACACCCGATAATACACCACTCCCACATCCATAAACAAGGTCTCATATGCGGATATATTTCATAACAACTTCGTCAATTTAATTACCATAGTAAATACAATTCCAATAGTAATCATGTAGTGATGATGGGGTGTAGCCCGATGCCGCTAAATGCTATGCGATGCATGCGGATGATGTGTCATAAACTATGATATCAACTCAGAAAATGGTCTGAGTAAAACACACGCCTCGAGGCTGCCACAGGCGTAGGCGTCGGACAATCTAGAATAGAAAAGACATAATCAATATCAAGATTGAGGTTTAAGCTTAACTCTAGACTAGACTAGACAATTCACAGGCTAGACCAATATAAAGCACATCTAAATTCTACCGAAAATTCGAGCGAGCCTCCCACTAAAAGCTGGACTTAACTCCACCTTAAAGCGGTTCGAACACGATAAAAATACACTCCACAATATCCACAATTTATCAATGTCGTAGGGCCACAGCTAGGATAAATCCACGGCTCGACCCAATCCAACACAAGGGCCAACAAATCACGATAAACACAATTGATACAATTTGTAGCTTCGGATAAATAATGATACTTACACATTAATAACTCCGGATATAAGTAAGGATACGTTTAATCAAAAATCAACGCGGTTCTATTTACACAGGATAAAATAAAACACAACATCCAACCGGCGTATGTACTTTAAGTTACATCTTTTCAAAACACGAACACGAGTAATTAAACGATAAATAAGGCATTTTCAATATTAAAATAACAATTACAAACAATTAAAAATACGAATATCGAAACGATTACACAATTAGAGTTCTGTAGCGTTTTAGGGTATAGATTCTTTCACCGAAGCTTCGAATCGAAAACCGATTACTGCCGTCCGAACCACGGAGCGGAGGCAGGCGTTGTTCTAACACGCTTCCGGTCACTTGGCCGTCGACGGTGGCGGAAGAATTTGAGGTTCTTGGATTAGATTCTAAGGACGCCAGCCACGGTAGGCTGAGAAGCGAAAATGTGATCGTTTTCGTGCGAGGATCACGGGTGGCGAATCGGCCCAGACGGTCCAAACTCGGCGAGCTCCACCCTTCGTTCACCGGCAAAACGACCTTGGAACGTCGATCAAGGGTGGATCCTTAAGTTTTTGGGGGCGAGGAGTTCAGATCTGGTGTCGGTTTGGGCGGAGGTGGCGGAAGCCAGCGAGACGGTCGGCAAGAGCGGGGAGAGAGCCTTTGCGGGCGTGATTAGGCGGGCAGGTAACCCGGGCGGAACCGAGCAATACAAAGGGTGGCGGAGGTGGGGTTACACTTTTCCGGTGTCGGACGGCGGATCGGTGGCCGGAATCGGGTGAGATAGCGCCCAGTAGAGTGGCACGTGAGGAGTGTCGGGGAGAGAGAGAGAAGGTGGGAGGTTGAGATGGAATTTGGTAAAGTTGCCAAATTTGTTCTAAATCCCTCCTCTAAGCTTAAACCATACCATTAAGTCCCTAATTACACTTAATTTGGGCACTTTATCTAATTAAAATCCCAACAATAATATGAAATGTATATATTACAATTAATGGCCATAATGATAATTATTTAGATAATTTGTAGGGTCAAAATAACATATTATGTCCCAAATAACTCTTAGGATTAATAAAATATACCTAGGAAAATTAAATTTAATAATTCAATTTAAAACATCGATTAAGAATTCACGGGTATTACATTCTCCTGTAGAAAATTAGTCCTCGAATTTGAATAAGAAATATACCTTATCAACTGGAACAAGTGATATGAGTATGACGATCGCATCTCTTGCTCAGTTCAAGTGCACTCTTCAATCGAATGATTCCATAGGACCTTGTATGAAATGACTTCGATCGGGTTGGCTTGAACACTGAGTATCACGATAGTTACGAGGTTGCTCCTCATCTGACCAATTCCCTCATGACCTCTACTTCTTGGGCTGTGTAGCACATGAAGGATCGGACATATATTTCCACCGAGCGCCCAGATATATGAAGGCCGGATGAACATTGGCGAAGTGGATGCGTGACTCCGGTCGATAAGCATTCTGACTCTATCCGCGATCTGAAATGATCCCACGTGGCGAGTAATTGCTTCCCTTTCTTACCAAATCTACCATCCGCTCGCGTGAGCCTTGGGAATACATACTCACCTACACCCAAACTCCACATGTTTCCTCTTGGGATACATAGCTCTTAATGCACTAAAGCGGTCCTCAGCCAGATTCGAATGATAAGAATCTTTTGAAGTGATTTGGACCAATTCGGGACTGCCTTCCTTTCACCAACCTTGACAAGCGGTGATCTACACTTCACGCCGCCACAATGCCTCGTAGGCGCCATGCGATACTAGCATGATGGCGACAATGCGAACTCCACAGGTAAATGCGATCATTGGCCTCGAAATCCATCACACACGTCCTCGGCATGTCCTCCAGCGTCAGAATGTCCTCTCGGGCATCCGTCCGTCACGAGGGTGAAAAACATCTTTAAAGTCAATCAGTACCAAGCTCCTCATGAAGTTTCTCACTTAAAAACCTAGAGTGGCTGGGGCCCTGCCGGACACAATCGAGCGGGATCAGTGAAGACTAACAATTCTCCGATATACACCTAGCATACACGGCTACGGGGAAAAAGTCGTCTTCACGGGTAAAAGTGTGCCGACTTAGTCATTCGATCTACTATCACCCCGAATGGAATCATACCTACTTAGGATTCGGTAACCCAGTCACAAAGTCCATGGTAATATTTTCCCATTTCCCTGCGGAATGGGAGTGGGCTCTGGCAACCAGACGACCTCGATGCCGAGTTTGACACAGTGACAGTCAAACACTTGGATACAAACTTTGCTACATCCTTCTTCATACCACTCCACCAATAGTTACCCCTAAGATCACGATACATCTTAGTGGAACCGGGATGTGATCACGCATGTTTGTATGATGAGCCTCTTTTTCACTTAATCTCTTTTCTAAGGTCCATCAACATCGGGATGCCTGACCTAGTACCCAATCTCAACGTGCCATACGTCCCCGATCACAAAGTCATACGCCCGACCACTGGCTGAACCTCATCATAATCTTCATCAAATTTGTGGGTCTACGGAGTTGTCTTAGTGCATCCATCGAGGAACTGATTTGAAAGCTTTGAAATGTGCTAAAGTGCTCAGGACTCCAACACCTCTATTTGTAAACCACGATCCTTACAATTCATACAACTCGTAGTCAATTTAGCCGGCTTCTGCTGTGGGCGAGGCTTTGATGATTTCCTACTCAAAGCATACGCCACCACATTAGCCTTACGGGTGATATTAGATACGTACAATCATAGTCCTTAAGCAACTCGGCCCATCTTCTCTGTCTCGAATTTAGCTCATACGATTTGAAAAATATATTTCAAATACTTGTGATCAGTAGAAAATCTCACCCACGTCTCACCATACGGTGTATCTCCGGATCTTTCAATGCAAGGATCACACGCCGCCATCTCAAGTCATGAGTGGGAACAGTCTGCTCATGCCTCTTGGTACCTAGAAGCATAAGCAATCACCTTACCATGCGCATCGATACACCCCAGTCAGGCTCCCAGGCGTCTGTGCTTTGTATAATCTCTGAGCCGGAGAAGGTAATGCTAGCCCAGCTGGAGGAGGTCAAACAATCCTTCAACTTATGAAAACTCGCCTCTAGCCCTACGTCACTTGAAATTTAACAATACGGGTTACTTAGAGGTTAAAGGTGCGGCAATCCTCAAAATCCTGCACAAAGCAGCGATAATATCGAAATTTAAGCCCGGGAAACTTCGAACCTCGGTCCGTGGATTTGGTCTACGCCAATCCATCAACGCCTCTATCTTCTTAGGATCCACTTGAATACCTTCCTCGATACTACATGTCCCAAGAAAGCTACACTATCGGCCAAATTCACACTTGGAGAATTTGGCATAAATGTCTCCCTCAAAGTGCGATACTTTCCTTAGATGCTCTACATGTCTCTCCTTATCGAGAATATACTAAGATATCATCAATGAACACAATCACACAAAGCGATCCCAGGAAGGGTTTGAACACCTGTTCATCAAATCCATAAAAATTTCTTGTGCGTGATGAGTCAAAGGAACATCACTAAGAACTCATAATGGTAGTACCTCGTCACGAATCTTTGTCTTCGAACATCCTCATGTCTTATTCTCGGTATTGATATCATGTGTGGTCAATCTTAGAAAAACGATGCACCACGAAAGTGATCAAACAAGTCATCTATTCGGGGGAGCGGATATTTATTACGAATGGTCACCTTGTTCAATTAATCTGTAGTCTATACATAGCCGTAGTGAACCATCTTTCTTCCTTACAAATAGTACAGGAGCACCCCAGGGAGAAGTACTAGGCCTGACAAAACCTTTGTCTAACGAATCCTGTAATTGCTCCTTCAGCTCCTTCAACTCCGCAGGTGTCATCCTATAAGGTGGCAAGGAGATAGGGTGTGCGGTCTGACATCAATCTGAAATTCTATCTCCTGTCGGTGGCAACCTGGCAACTCCATTGGGAAAACATCGGAAATTCTGGCAATGGGACATTATCGACTCTACCTACTCTACCACTTGTGTCACGACAAGAGCGAGATATACGACATCCACAGTGCTTAACATTCGCACAAGCTATAATGGCGACACCGGGTTAGAGGGTGACTGCGCTCACCCGCGGGACTTAAACTCTGTATCCCACAGGTCCAGAAAAATCACCTATTTCTCACGGCAATCGGGGTGTGCTAGTCTTGAGCTATGATCCATACCCGAGTATCACATCAAAATCCATCACATCAGTGTAATTAAATACGCAAGGAGGTCGCAGTGTCTACCGTAGAGATCGGACACGATAAGAAAAGTATACATCTGCCTCGAGGCATCACTGTTAACACGATATGATCATGCTATCATCCGTGATATAACGAACAGCTGGTGGTCTCATATTACTTCCGCTAAGATTACTCATAATGATAACCTTATCTTAGCTCCTAACTTTTAGTAGTACCCTTGATTACACCCGTGGTTATTACAGTGGGCTCGTCCGAGGCCTCGAGCTAAAGAATCCTTTAATAAAATACTTTTAATAGAATACACTCTTCATAAAATCTTTAGATCCTTGATAGTTTTCTTTGAATAAAATTTTCACAACATTGTGCACGAGGGTGATGATGTCCCTCATCACGAAGAATTTCTTGTCATGATCTGTCTGATGCATGCACAGTGTGTAGAATGTATGATTTATGATAAATGCCCCCAGTGATGCATGCTCTGTGCTTTATGTCTGAATTACGCATTTATTATGCAATTCTAGTGATGAAATGTCATAACTATCCTCTTTTATGGAATTGGGCGCTGTGTGTGTTTCAAAACAAATAGTAACTAGTATAGGCTCCCAGTTTCTCTGGATTTCAAGCATCGAAGGATATAACATGCATTCTTACTCTTCGTTAATCACATGACTATATTCGTCAATTTCGATTCGTCTAGCAATCTAATTCCAATTGTAGTCTTCGATGTTATATTTGATTTGTGGAAAAACTAGGTCACTTCTACCTTCTTGTTATCATTCCAATGTGTAACCCTGATTAAATAATTCTCGTCGATTTAATATCCATGTATTCTTTAACGAAGAAGTGGGAGATAAGGTCTAACATCCACCTCACAGCAAAGCATATTCTAACATTGTGCGTCATTCTAAGCGGCAGTAAACATGCTTGTCATCTAGCAAGGGAATAAACTATTCGTAAGCAGGAAGCTATACCTTGTAATATCATTAATCGAAACACTTTATGTAATACGAATAATTAAGCATTACTTCAATCACCAAACCGATATGCAGACTTACTGAGACCAGCTGACATGAATCTGAAATTGAAACATGCTCGCTTTCTAGCTCATTATGCTGAAATGAATACCGCCATTTGCATAAGCGACCTCATAGTTGGCCTCTGGGCCTCCTCCTTAGGCCCGGCGACCTCAATTTCTTTCTTGCACATTTCCTCGATCGTCTCATACTAAAAAGTAGCTAAAGTATCGGGATAACAACGGACGCCCCTAACGAATGACGAAACTAGATGCAATGGTAACGAGACAGGGCAGACTCAATCCTAATTCAGCGATCTTGAAACTTAGACTACAGGCCATAGGGAAATGAACACATGGCTCACGATTACCAACTTTGTCACGACCCGACCTGGGGGCCGTGACCGGCACTAGGGAATGGGAAGGCATAAAGCCACTGAAACCCGTAGTAAGCCTAATTGAAATACTCATACCACTTATCATCACACGAACACATGATATATATATATAAATGATCAACTAATAGGTGTCGATAGGGAGAGATAAATCTAGATCCCACATACTCAAACAATGTATGCAATTAATAGAATACAGTGATTTGATACATTTTAATATCCAAATGCAGTGGCGCCTAGATGGAAAATAGACAAGGGTGGGCCATGTATAATACTAATTTTTATATAACCGTAGGTAAGAAGGAAGAGAGAATTCGGCGGGTTATCAGAGATACAGAGAAGGAGGGCGACGGTACCTGAAAAATAAATTGAGGCCGTAGTCGAGAATTGATTAACATCATATAGTATACCATCACAACCAACGGATACACATACATATAAATTCTGATTATAACAATACACTCCATAAGTATACATGCACACATTAAGTTTCCTTGTCATCATAATCATCACAAAATCGAGAACTCTATGAATACATACTCCGTCACTACGCAAACCGTCGGCTCTCTCAAATCGATGTGGCGGTGCCCACGGGAAATGCTTTCGACCGGGTTGCCACTCAATCGACACTTAATCGATGACTATAGGCATTTGGGCGCCCCAGAGACTACTCGACGGGGTCCTTAGCTCCGACCTTCAACATATCATACTCTACGGTAGGGCGCCCCCAGAGGTAGCAGCTGACGGGACCTGCCAGGCATCCCAGGAAGAAAAGCGCTCAACCCGGGGGAACTCATGTCCATAACCATAACCCTGCTTATAATCGATCCAATCTTAGGTGCGCCTGATCCCGATGTAATCCATTAGGTGGTATGTCTGCTATAGTTCCCATTACAGACATTTCCATTCTGATGCCTGACAATATCACCCAATGATACACACTCACATCCCATCGTCATAACAGGTCTCATATGCGAGATATATTTCCACTTAACAACTAAATAATTTAGTACCATAGTAAATACAATTCCAATAGTAATAATCATGTAGTGATGATGGGGTGTAGCCGATGCCATAAAATCTTTGTACGTGCATGCGAGATGATGTGTCATAAACTATATGATATCAACTCACTTTGAAAAAGTAGGGTCTCGAAAGCAGCTTCTACGCCTCATTTATACAGGCGTAGGCGTCGGACAATCTAGAATAGAAAAGACATAATCAATATCAAGATTGAGGTTTAAGCAACTCTAGACTAGACTAGACAATTCACCAGGCTAGACATTCTCATGCGTCTAAATTCTAGAAAATTTGTGGGAGACCTCCCACAAAGCTGGACTTAACTCCCTGTAAAACGGTTCCAGAACCTGATAAAAATACACTCCTAATATCCACAATTTATCCAATGTCGAGCCGGGCCACAACTACAGATAAATCCTGGCTCGACCAATCAACTGAGAGCTGACAAATCCTGATAACCTGATTGAAATACAATTTGTAGCCGGATAAATAATGATAACACACATTAATAGCTTCCCGGATATAAGAAGTAAAAGGATCACGTTTAATCAAAAATCCAGCGCGGATTCTATTACACGAGGATAAAATAAAACACAACATCCAACCGGCGTATGTGCTAGAAGTTACATGCTTTTCAAAACACGAACACACTGAAGTAATTAAAGCGATAAATAAGGCATTTTCAATATTAAAATAACAATTCTAGACAATTCAAAATAGAATATGAACAATTACAATTAGAGTTCTGCAGCGTTTTAGGGTATAGATTCTTTCTGGCTCGAATCGAAAACCCAGTTACCGTCGAGACACACGGGTGGGGCGAGCGTTCTGTTTTGCTTAAGCTCGAGGTCATGCGATCGGCGGTGGCGGAAAAGTTGAAGTTCTTAGGAATTAGATTCTAAGGACACCCACGAAGCTAGCTCAAAGAGCCAGTGATCGTTTCGTGCGAGGATCAGGTGGCGAGAATCGGCCCTGACGGTCCCAAACTCGTGAAATACGCGCCAGTTCTGCCGACCAGCGACCTTGACGTGGTCGAGGTGAATCATAGTTTGGGGCGAGGAGTTCGGATCTGCGGGTGTCGGTTTGGGGCGGAGGTGGCGATGGCGAGCGGTCGGCGGCAGGCGAGGAGAGAGCCTTGCGGGCGTGGTCGTGTGAGGCGGTGCTTTTGGCGAGGCAGAAACAGCCACAAGGGTGGCCGGAGGTGGGATTTTCGGTGTCGGACCCCGGATCATCGACTGGCACGGGGCAGTGTGGCACTAGGGAATGGGAAGGCATAAGGCCCACCCAAAGGCGTATAGAGCCTTATTAGTATTCATGTATCATCCCGATCACGGAGCTATGTATCCACCTCGCCTTACTCTTAATAATCTGGCTCGGATGCCAAACATCCAATGGAGAAATAAAGTCTGATCCTCCTTTGTAGTCATCATACAAATGAAACAGAATTATCCCAGATTTCTAAAACATACTAATATTCCAAAGTCTGCAGTGACCTGAATTAAAATAATTAAGATTAATAGTATGTAATGGTATGCTTGCTTGCTGAAGGAAAGATTGTGGTTTATCAAAGTCACAAGAGAAGGAGGTGGCATGCACAGAAAATAAATTGAGACGGTCAGGTCTGAGAGTGAGTTAATATCTTATAAATACCATACCTCTCTGATCAACAGGTTATACATATAGAGATTTCATTATAATATATATCATATTGAGACTGTATAATATCTTTTTCCATACCACCATTTTTATCAGGTTTCCTTATCATCATAATCATCTACAATAATCGAACTCTACTGGGACCCTATACCTCAATGCACAAAGCCATCGAAACCTCGAATCAATATTTGGCGCCCCAGGGAAAATGTGACAGATTCATAACTCCGATCGACACTTGTAATCCAGTAACTATAAACTGGCGCCCAGAGAATATTTCAGCAGGGTCCTTCCTCGACAACTAACATATCATAATCTGTGGCAGAGAATTGCCACTTCGACCGGGGGACACCTCATCAGAACGGCTGTTGGGGAACTCATGTCGCTAACCATAAACCTACAACATAATGGTCAATACCGGTGCATGCCGGTCCCCGATGTAACCCACTAGGTGGTATGATCACTACTATAGTTCCCATTACAAACATTTCAAATATAATGCCGCGACAATATCACTCCCAATGATACCTCACATCCATCATGTAACAGTCTCATATGCGGATATATTTCATAACAACTAAATAATTTAGTTACCACGTAATACAATTTCAATAGTATCAATCATCCGTGATGATGAGGTGTAGCTAATACCATAAATGCTATGCAATACATATTGGATGAGTAATGTCGCTCAAACTATATGATATCAACTCACGAAGTCGGATTCTCGAGGAATGTTGCAAAACACTTTTCTCAGTACATACAGGCGTAGGTGTTGACAATCTGAATGAAAAGACATAATCAATAGCAGTTAAAGTTTAGCTTGATTCAGACTTAACTAGACAATTCACAGGCTAGACCGATATAAGCACATTTAAAATTCTAAAAATTCCAGTGAGACCTCCTAAGCCCCGGACTTAAATCCACCGTAAAACAGAGTCCGAACTCTTTAATAACATTTCCAATATACACGATCAAATCAAACAGGAATCGAGACCACACAACTGCAAATTTTTGTTTAGGCTCGTCCCAAACCAACAAAATCAACAATTGTATTACTTAATATACACAATCAAGCATACTAACTACTTGGATCATACATTATAGTAACTAATTCCAACGTAATCCAAGGAAATATGATGAGACATATTCAACATATATTGTGAACAATTCAAAATCTGAATTCTCGGATAATTACGCGATTAGGGGTTACGTTTTTGGTATAGATTCTTCTGAAGCTCGAGATAGAAGCCCGATCTACCGTGAACCACGGAGCAGGGGACTGACGTTCTATCGAGTCGCAGCTTCCCGAGGTCAAATTCCGCGTGAGGCAATTGGCGGAGAAATCCCAGGTCGTCGGAGGTGGTTTCCAAGGCACACACGAAGCCTTGGCTCAGGAACCAGCCGTACACGTGGCTGCCACCGGGGCTCGCCTGGAACCACGGCGGGATCTAGGAACTGAAGTTCCGGCTCAGTGACGCTGTTCACGGTCGACGAGTTTGTGTCCATGCAGCCGGAGTGGTTGGATCCTGCAGGGTTTTGAGGTGGGGCTCGTCTCACGATCCATTGGGCTGAGGTGACGCCAAGAAACAGGTGGCGGTTAGAGAGAGAGTGGCGATCTGCCCCGCCGGCGTTTTCCAGTGGTGGCGATTCGAGGGCGCGCGGAGGTTAGTCGAGCGTTGCTTGGGAGGAGGGAAACATTTTTGGAGGTGAGGTCGAGCCTTAGGGTGGCGAAATGGCGAGCGATCGGCGGCAAGGGCGAGAAGAGCCTGGCGCGATTCGGCGAAGGCGGTGATAGCCTCGGCGAGATCAAGCGGGACAAAGGTGGCCGGTGGCGAGGTTGCCTTTCCGGTGTCGGGCCCCGACGGATCGGTGGCGGAAATGGCGGGCAGCGCCCGGTGGGGTGAAGCGCGCCGTGGTGTGTCGGGGAGAGAGAGAGAAGGGTTTTGGTTTAGTAGTTTTGCTAACTCCATTTTGCCCTTAATCAACTTAAATTAATATTTTAATAAATCAAAATAAATATTAAAACAATTATGGAAATAATTTAAATAGCCAAATTTACGGGTATTACATTCTCTCCCCCTTGAGAAAATTCGTCCTCGAATTTAGGAATAAAAACATACCTCATCATTGGAACAAGTATGGGGTATGGCGTATCTCTTGCCAGTTCCCAAGTGCACTCTTCAATCGAGCTGATCAGCCATGGGACCTTAACCATCGGAATGACTTTCGATCGGAGTTGTGAACACAGTATCCTGATAGCTACGGGTCGCTCATCATACGATAAATCCCTCCACACAAGTCTACCACTACTTGGGCTGTAGCACATGTGAAGGATCACGACACACATTACTTCCTCAACATAGATATATGAAAGACCGGATGAATATTGGCGAAGTGGGGTGGCAACTCAGGTGGTGGAGACACATCCCCAACTCCTATCCACAATCTCAAATGGCCCAATGCGAGGTGCTAATTCCACTTTCTTACGAATCTCATCACGCCTCGCATCGGGGAAACCTTCAGAAATACATACTCACCTACACCAAACTCCACATGTTTCCTCTTGGGAGTGCGCATGGCTCTTAAATGCCAACTGGCTGGTCCTCATAGATCTCGAATGATGGGATCTTTTCGGAAGTGATTTGGACAGTGGGACCTGTAACTTTCTTTCCTGACTTCTTCCCCGACAAAGCGGCGACCTACACTTCCTGCCATACAAGGCCTCGTAAGGCGCCATACCTATACTAGCATGCTAACTGTTGTTGTACGCGAACTCCACCAAAGGTAAATGCTAATCCCATTGGCCTCCAAAATCCATCACGCACATCCTTAACATGTCTTCCAACTGCGTATAATTCCTCGGGTATCCATCTGTCTTCACGAGGTGAAAAGAGTGTGCTAAAGTCTAATCAGTACCGCTCCTCATGAAGCTTCCGCCAAAACCTAGAAGTGAACTGGGGCCCTCTGTCGGATACAATCGAAACTGGGATCCCATGAAGACTAACAATCCTCTCAATATACACCCCAGCATACGGCTCGGAAAAGTTGTCTTCCACGAATTACAAGAAGTGTGCCGACAGTCATCCGATCGACTATCACCCAAATGGAATCATACCACTGCCGAAGTTCGAGGTAGCTTAGGTTACAAAGTCCGAGTAATATTCTACCATTTCCTCTGGAATGGGAGTGGGCTGCAACAACCAGACGACCACGATGCTCAAGTTTGACACAATGACAAGTGAAACACTTGGATACAAACTCCATTTACATCCTTCTTCATACCACTCCACTGAATATTACCCTTAAGATCATGATACATCTTGGTGGAACTGGGATGAATCTTTGTAAGTTGTATGATGAGCCTCTTTCATAATCTCTTTTAAGTCCATCCCAGCATGGGATATGACCCTAGTCACCCGATCTCGGCGTGCATCGTCCGGTGCAGTGTCTGCCCGACCTGCTGAGACCTCATTTATAATCTTCTGTCTTGTAGTTCACGCGGAGTTGTCTTAATTACGTCCATCAGATGGTTTGACTACGGGAAATGTGCTAAAGTGCTCGGACTCAACACCTCTAGGCCCATCAAACCACAGTCATACGATTCATACCACTCCTTAGTCAATTGTGGCTTCTACGCACTAATGTGGGCGAGGCGCGTGATTTCCTACTCAAAGGCATACATACCACGACTAGCCTTACAGGTGATATTGAATCGTGCAATCATAGTCCCTTAAGCAACTCCGGTATCTTCTGTCTCAAATTTAGCACAATACATTTGAAAGATATATTTTCAAACTCTTGTGATGAGTGAAAATCTCACCGTCTCACCATACGGTAATGTCTCGAGATCTTCAGTAGATCACATCGCCATCTCAAGTCATGAGTGGGGTAGTGCTCGTGCCTCTTAATTTTGCCTAGAGCGTAAGCAATCACCTTACCATGCCATCAATACACACCCCAATCCAGGCTCTTGGGCGTCACAATACCTTGTATAATCTCTCACAGACGGAAGGTAATGCTAGCCCATTTGGAGCGAGGAGGTGTATACGCCGTCCGAGAGAGTCTACGATTACATGACAACAAGGGTGTATAAGAGTACCAAGTGTCCTGAAATATTTTGGAGACTAAAATATGAAATGAGAAATTATAGAACCCAGTTTGTGGTATTAAACCAGGGTGAAATGGTCATTAGCAAAAGAATAGTGAAATCAAAATTTAGGAGTGTAAGAGATGGGCGTAGTAGAAATAGCATAAGAGATTACAATTGCAATAATTAAAAGAAGAGGGTTAATTGCAATTAAGGCAAAAAATATGAGGCTAAATGTGGGAGGCAAAGACAAAATGATTCATTTTGTCGCTGGCTAGAAACTTCACGATTTGGTGAGAGGAGAAGAGGCCAAGAGCAAGAGGAAGAGAAGGAAGAAGAAGGAAGAGGAAGGTCGAAAATCGGGTACCTTTGTCTTAGAATCAAGTGTATTAGATTTCTAGGGCTTGGAGTGTGGAGATTAGTTCTCCACTTTGATCTAGGTTTGTGCAAAAAGGCACATTAAACCTTTGTTGGTTGGGGGTTATGTGAGTAAAACCCCAGTGATGTAAAAGAAACTTGGAATCATCAAATTACATGATGTTAAAAGAGGTGGTGGACCTTAGGTAGTGTTCTTGGATTTTCACCTAAGGTTTTGGGTTTTGAGTTTCAAAACACCAATTCATGTTGTGGGATGTTTTAGATGATTTCCAAGTTAGTTGCAAGTATTATAGAATTATAGAAGTTATATGGAGTGAATTGGCATCAAAGTGGGAGAACATAACAAAATCTGGGCATTTGAATTAAGTCCTACGGTACAATGAGGAGTCCCTACCGGTGGGAACTTTATCTGGTCATTTTGGCCAAAGTCCTACAGGTAGAACTTAAGTCTGCCAGTGGGAACGTATTCTAGTTTTCCTGTTTCGACCGAGTTTTTCGTATTTCGGCCATGCATACCATTTCTTATCCGTTTGAGTGATTCAAGTGGCTACATAAAATAGACTTCAGAACAAAACTTAAAAGTATGAATCGTCTAATTCTTATCTAAGTGGCCTAAAAATTCCTCAAAGTGGGGCCATGCAAGAAAATTCCTGCATCAGTTTTGGACATAGATTAGTCGGTTGTTCGAGCGTAACTTGAGTTTCGATTACTCGAATTAGGTAATTCAGTTGGAATAGAGACCCTTAGCACCTTAGCTTTAAAAAGGTATGAAGGTGTGACTAAGTCTAGGAAGTACGTTAAGTTAATACGATTAATTTGTGTCGTATTCGTTTGAGTTGTAGGTTAAAGTAAAGGCGGGATAAGTGTGGAACTGTGCTCAAGTTAAGCAAGCAAAGAGGTGATGTTTCCTAGCTCATTTTCCAAATACTAGTGCTATTATTATTATTATTATTACAAATTGCTTTACACTGGTATTTTATGGTTTTGAATGCAAACCATTTTCAAGAAGCAAGCAATGAGATGAAAAGCAAGCAAATGGTTTTGAGTTAAACCATTTTTGAAAAACAAGTATTGGTTTTAAATTGTAAAACCATAATTAAGCAAGCAAGCAAGTAAGTAAATGGTTTTTGAAAAGTTAAACCATTTTGAAGAAAGCAAGCAACTAAGCAAATGGTTTTGAATAAGGTAAACCATTTTCAAGCAAGCGAGCAATAAAATGGTTTCAAAGTGTAAAACCATTTTACAAAATGACAAGCGAAACCATGATGAAAGGTTGAAAACAAGGCCTTCCTAGTTTAAGAAAGCAACCGGTCGGAGGTATCCACGTGTCGTTTTCACGGTGGTGTTGGGATTTCATACATGCATTGTAGTTTTGCACGGTCGGCGACCTTGGGACGCCACCATGCATTTTAAAGGGGAGGCAGTGGCTTGCGTACATGGGTATATAAGGTTATGAGGCTCTAACTAGAGTATGGTGATGGCGACACGAGGTCCAATTCCACCATATTCATAGGAAAATGAAAAGGTGGCCTTGGACAAAGGTCCTTCCACCGACACACGATTAGACATAGGTCCCGATGTTCACTAGGGCATGATAAGAAAAATAGAGGCCTCCATTGGTTGATGTTTTTTATAAGCATGATATGCGGGTTTGAAAAATCAACCATTGGTTCATTCGCCAAGGCTTCGGAGAGTTTTTAAAGCAAACGGTTGAGCCAGCTCCCGTTTAGATTTCAAGAACGTCGGTTGAGCCAAACTCCTGTGGGTTTTATTTTCAAAAACATGTGGTTGAGCTCGACTCCATTTTATGAAAAGTTTGAGAAACTTTTTAAAGAAAATGTTTGTGGATTTAAGAACTTTTCCAAGCACGATAAAGCAAGCAAGCAAGAAAAATTATAGGAAGTTTTATAAACTTCTAAGCTAAACAGAAATAAGAGTTTACAAGCTTTTAAGAAAGCAAAATAAAGCGAGCAAGCAAAGAAAGTTTTGAAAACTTTTAAGCAAACAAAGCAAAGAAAGGCTTACGGAAATAATTGTAAAGAGAGTTTTACATTTTTTAAGATGTTTTCGGAAAAGCAAAACCTTTTATAAAAGCATACACTCAGTGAGCTCGTTTAGCTCATTAGTTTCCATTTTAAAAACTATTTTCCAGTGCAGTCATGGTATTTGGAGCCTGATAGGATTAGTCTGACATCGGTTTAAGTGCGTGTATTATTAATTATATTTGTAGAACATACTTTGAATTTGGAACATGTATGTACATAGAGTAGTTTATGGGAATGTGTTGGTATGCTGGTTTGCCATGTGTATTTTGGATATAGTGTAAATTGGATGTGTCTGGGATTTGGAATTAAAAGACTATGTGCGTTAGTCATCTTTGCTAGGATTTTTCACTTTACTAAGATTTTACCAAATCCCCTAAGTTATAAATAAAAAGAAAATTTTATAGGAGGTTTAAGCAAGCAATACGAAACCGCTGCAGGGGGATTTCTAGTCGTTGCAGAGTAATGGCTGGGGTTTGTGGAGTGGCCGCTGCGCCGCCAGCCCGGAAGGGGGGTGGGGGTGTGTCGGGTGGCTATCGAGGCGGGTTGTATACCGTAACTGCCCTAGGACTTGAAATCGATACCACGGGGTGTATTGAGCATAATGTACTTAACCATGCATGTTCCAACTTAGAGTACATACATATCAAGTGATTCAAAGTATTAAATGGTTTATTTTTGGAAATTACAGCACTATGTCAGGAAGAGGACGTAGAGGTCGTCCTAGGAGAGTAGTTCCAGCAGTGTCTGAGCGTCCTGAAGTACCTGAAAGGGATGAGCACGTAATAGGTTCCACTACCGCATCTATGAATTAGCCTCCAGTGGTCAATTTGGACCATCTGCATCACCGGAAGGGCTCGAAGTGCCGGGAATGTTTCACAGTGAGCAAAGTGGCCTGATTACCTGAGATAGTAGCAATAGCGACTGACCGGCGGTCGCAGCCTCCACCACCACCTAGAGGTTATGGAAGCAAGAGGTCAATGAGAAGTCTGAGCTAGGCAGAAGCCATGATAGCGGTGGTGATCCGAAGCGGCTGGTTAGTGGTTAGACCCGAGTGAAGCAAGATTTATGAGTTATGGGTTGCACGGATGAGAAAAGGGTCTTGTTTTTTGAGTTTCGATGGAAGACGGGGCTAAGGTGGTGGGATGCATTAGAAAGAAGGTATCGATGGAATAGCATGGGACCAATTTCAACAAGAATTCTTGACCCGATTCTTTCCTCGAAGTCACAAGGATTCAAAAAATTGAGGGAGTTCTTCAAGTTAAAGGCAGGAAAGACATGTCGATATCCAGAGTATGAGAAGAAATTCTCGGAACTAGTTAGATTGGTTCCATACATTCAAGCAGATGAAGTCCGAAAATACAAGAGGTTTTTATGGGACTATAGTTGGATCGAGTGCATTTATCGGTGGATCCTTGAGAATAGATTTGGGGACTTAGTTGAGGCCTTCTACGAGAGTTGAGTAAAACACTTTACAACCATGTATCGGTAGGCGGGAAAGTAAAGTAAGAGGGAGTGCACGGTACGTCCCAGCAAAGCTTCGAGGCGATTATACTTGAAGAAGAACAAGGCGGAGGTTCACGAGGTGAGAGTGCGGTCGAGGCTATCTCTGAGTGGGGATCGGTAAATTTGATTCTTCGCGGTGGCACCAGGTATTCCTCCCGTTTGTCATATGTGTCGAAGCGACACCATGGAGTGTGATTCGATGCAGTGTTTCCACTTTGTGGCCAAGAGAAGGCCATTTGTTGAGGAGTGTCCTCGGTGATTGGTGCGGAGACATCGGTGTGATCCATTTACCAGTACCGAGATGAGCACACAAAAGTCGGCGGGAGAAACCGGGCGGAGGGCCCGACCACGGCCAGCGGAGGTAAATTGGCGTGGCGGTAGAGGCGTGCCCCGGGGGATCTGAGGCAGGCCCGCGCCGGGCCCGGAGTATATCTTTGGCGACTCGGCAAGATGCGAGATCACGACTCGATGTGGTCCGCGGGTATTGGCCTATTCGCCCAGGCATGGTGTATACGTAGTAGACCCGAGGGCTACGCATTCATTTGCATCTAAGCCATTCTTAGATCGTTTCCAGATAGAGACCCAACCATTAGAGGGTCGTGTGAGAGTTTCCCTTCGGTTGGAGATCCATTTTCATGACGAGTAGTCGAGAGATAGTAGAGTTCGATTGGCAGGGGCGGGAGTTCCCGAACGAGGATCTTAGCTTTAGATATGAGGGACTTTGATGTGGTTCGGCATGGATTGGCTATCTCGCCATGGGGGTACAATAGATTATTATAAAAAGGAGTAAAGCTGAACATGCCGGGAAGTGGAGGTAAAGTTCGGAGGATTTAAAGTAGAGAGTTATCTTCTTGTATGATCTCAGCCATGACTGACCGAAGATGTTGCGTAAAGGATATAGGGGTTATCTAGCTTATGTGGTGGAACGAGGAAGGAGGGACTATTGGATGAGATTCCAGGTTGTTAGAGTTCCCGGATGTGTTCGGGATGATGTTGCGGGTTTACCTCCGAAAGAGTGGAGTTCTGTACATTGTGAGGGATTTGATTCCGGGGAATTTGAGCCATTTCCATTCCTCCTTATAGGATGGCTCCTGCAGAGTTAAGGGAGCTTAAAGCTCAGTTAGAAGAATTGTTGAGTAAGGGATTTATTAGACCGAGCATATCCCCATGGGGAGCTCCAGTTCTGAAGGATCCCGACCCGGATTAACCTCATGAACCGGGGACCTCCCGGCACTCCAACAGATATAGAAACTTTTCCTTAAAACCATAAATTAAAATCCGTGGAACGGAACCTTTACAATTCTTCACATATCTTTTAAAAATAATGCGGAAGTGCTAAAAAAAATTTCTTTCTTTTCTTTTTCCAACACTTAGATTTTGGGAAAATCGGCGGGGATTTCCTACATTTTGGACTTTCCCAAATTTACAAAACACAGTGAAAACATTTGAAAACACTTCTCAACTGAATTCATCAACCATATTAGGACTCCTGGAATCCACAATCAAACCTGATATACATATATATACATTTATTTCTTTCAATCCTCAAAACATTTAAACCTTATTCAATTCCATACGCCATTTATGAAACATGACAAAATATTCCCTTATACAATATGCAAATTATTTTCAATGCGGTCACATGTGTCGTCTCTTCGATAGCTCGACTCCTTTGCACAGGGTGACCTCTATCGGCCTTTTGTCTTGGAGTCCTGAAAATGTTTTTTGAAACACCGGAAAGAATGGGCTAAGGGCCCGGTGAGTGTACATTTTCATTAAAATAACATTTCGGTACATACAAATAATACATACTTATACAATTAAAATCCATTTATACATTAAACATTTATACTTTAAACTTTCTTTCCATAAATACTTATACCATTAGAATCAATTTATGCTTTAAACATTTATACTTTAAACTTTCTTTCCAATAAATACTTATACATTTAAAATCCATTTATGCTTTAAGCATTTATGCAGTAAACTCTTTCAGATACTTATGCATTTAAATTCATTTATGCTTTAAGCATTTATGCCTTAACCTTTCTTCGCTATTTCTTTCTTTCATTCTTTACGATGGAACCCGGGGAATAAACATACCGAACGGTTTAAGTGCGACGGTGAGGGACGATCACATTCAGTCATAACCACTATTTCTTCGGAGGAAACTCACGCTTTGCATGAGGGTTCAGTCATAGCACTTTATCACGTGTAAGGATATTCTCCTAGACACCTATTTCCCTCCCTCAGTTAGTAACCTATAGCTACCCTCTTAATCCTTACACGCTTAAAGTACATTGACCGATATCAGTCATAACAGTCATAGGGGTTTGGGTATAACCATCAGTAAAACATTTCTTCAAAATACATTTATAAATACATTTTAAATCCTTTACTTTATCATTAAAACACATATCATACTTTAAACATTTTAAACTTTCATAATACCTTAACATATGCATACATATTTAATACACATATAAATATATTCGTGATGCAAGATAAAACAATGCAATATAAAACATTACCATATGCCTTAACATTTACATTAAACTTTCAGTTTAACATTAAAACCATTCACTTTTAAAAACTAAATTCTCAAAATATAATTTTCACTCACAGTTCACCGCTCAATCCCGCTTGCTTCCCGTTGAGTTCCCGTTCGATCCGATAGTCCTTTTCACCTTTTCAAGAAAATCACAATTACATTAACCATAATTTCCATTTAATCCACCATAAACACTCATTCCTATATTCTTATTCCTCCCAGGAATCTATTTTATAGGAATTGAATCAATCAATCGGATCATCAAAGCTAAAGTTATGGCATTTTTCATACCAGCTAGTCATTTACCCGATTTCTAGTGACAGTTTGTATTACTCATTTTCCGAGGTCTTGACTTCATATTTTGACACTATGTCCTTATACTCATTTAAAAAGCTAAGGTGCTAAGGGTTCTATTCCAATTGGAATCACCCAATTCCAGAGCACCCGAAACTCACTTTACGTCCAAATAACGGGCTAATCTATGTTCAAAAACTGAACCCAGAATTTATTTTGTAATTCCTACTTTTGAGTAAATTTTAGGCCACTTAAGTCAAGAATTTGGCGATACCTTCTTCTTCAAGTTTTTGTTCTCCTTCCAAGTCTATTTTACGTAGCCACTTAAATCACTCAAATTGGTCAAATTGAGCAAGTTATGACAAAATACCAAAACTAGTCAAAACTGAAAACAGGACATTTCCTGTACCGGACTACTGCCCAAAAATTGACCAAAATGTGTTTCTCTTCCATTTTTTCTTTCACTCTAAACACTTAAATCTGATGCATTATACCCATTTCAACATAACACACACAATTCACTATCAAACCCTAACCCTTACTCACTTGATTTTGTCAAAACCTAACCTAAATATGGCTTTCTCAATTGATATTAGAATTCAGCACCATTAAACCTTAAATACCATCAATTTAACATCCATACCAGAATTTAAGACATTAAACATGGAAAACATCAAACCCTAACTTTTCCACCATGAAAACACTTGTTTCTTGAGTTTCTTTGGCTCTCTCATGATTACCATGAAGATCACTTGAAAGCTTGAATGAGGAGAAAAATCACATCTCATACCTTTGCCCTTCACTTTTCTTCTTGCTTCTCCACTTTCTCTCCTTTCTTTTCTCTCTTTTCTTCCCTCACCCACCTTTCTCTCCCTACGGGTTCCTTAACTTTTGAGAGACCAAATGAATTATTTTGTTTGTCTCCCCATTTTAAATATTCTAACTTTCCTTTAATTTCAATTTGGTCCTCCATTTCTTTTATATTGCCAATCAACTTATTTTGTGCATTTGAGCCCATAGACCTCATTGGTCAATTCTAATGAGTCTAAACCCTAACTTAGCCCTTAGAAATGTTTTGATTGGCTCTCATAAGAAAATATCCTCCATTTTATCAGATTTTCTCGGTTTCACCTTATCTTTGCTTTATACCAGTTAAATGTCAAAAAATATTCATAGTGCGTCTAAACTTCAATTGACCATGAAATATTTTAATTAAATCCTTCACATTGGATTCAGGGCTTTGAAATCACCGAAATCAGTTTAAAATCATTAAAATCGGTAATCAGGACAATAGCGTATTATTACGAAGATACGTTCGAATCATTTGGAAACTATCCAAAACGGACTCCGTTTCACTTTATTCAGTTTCGTTAGTCTTTATGATTTATTCCGGACCTTTTCGTATTTTCGGCTCAATTTAGAAAAATTTGATATGAGCTCCAAATTCCGGTCCAAATCACTATTCACTTAAATCTCCATTATCTTCTAATGTCAGTTCAAAGTCATGGAACTGAAATTTTCTTAAAAATCCCTTTACAACCTCCATCGGATAAAATGAAAAAAATCACTATTCATTAGGGCACGGTTACAATTTTAATTTTCACTTCATACCCAAAATGATGTCAGGCGTTAAATTCTAATCCACCCTACGCGCTTCTATCATTAGACCTCAAATCGAGTTCAATAACTACTATTATAACATTCCAATAAGGTTGGGGTTTTACAATCACCCCTCGCATAAAAAATTTAGATCCTCGAATTTAAATTCTCATGTTGCTTTTCCTCTCTAGTGATTCATCCACAACACCTTTACTAAAGGAATCACTTTGTTTCAAAGAACCTAATCATTTCGATCATAATTTTAAGCAGGTCTTTCTTCATAGGTAAAATCTTCTTTCCAATTCCAATAGGTTGATCTCTTAACACATGTGAAGAATGCAATATATACTTTCGAAGCATAGAAATGTAAAATATGTCATGGCAAATGCAGCCAATTCGGGTGGCAACCTCAACGAACTACCTCCAATTATTTCCATAATTTCATAAAGTCCATTATAGAGAGGACTTGCTTCCTTTCTTTCGAATATAAACACCTTTCGGGGTGATATCCTCGTAAATACGATCCCCACTAAAATTCCAAATCTCTCCTTAGGTTATCAACATAACTTTAAATCCAATCTTGAGCTATCTTTAATCTATCATGATAACTTTAACATTATCATTGTGCTTTGAACAATTATGAACCTAAAAATTTTCTCTCTCTACCTCATCCCAACATAATGGAGTCTACACTTCCTTCCATATAAGGCATCATAAGGCATATTCAATGCTTGCATATTATGTGTAGGAAAACTCCATTAATGGTAAATGTCTTTCCTAACTTCCTTTAAACTCTAACACACAGAAGCCTTGGCATAACTGAAATATGCATGCAAACTTTCGGGTTGGTCATCGAGTGAAGTCCGCACAATCTCTCTTTTATATACAACTCGTAACTTCTCAACTAAGTCACTATTTTTTCCATAGGTAGAATTGGCGATTTCGTCGATCTATCCACAATCACACATATCACGTCACCCAGCACTCACGGCAAAGTGGAAATAAAAAAATCCATCATGATTCTCTCCCATTTCCAAAGGTTCGGAAGAGACTATAAGAACCTACCAAATCTTTGATGCTCAACCTTAACTTTTGACAATGAGACATTTAGAAATAAATTCTGACATCTTTCTTTATACCTCCTTTAGTATTCCCTTAGGGTATGATACATTTTAGTGTTCCACGATGCATAGCCTATATGAAAGAGTGAGCCTCTCCCATAATTTATTTCTTTAATCTTCCCACATCTAGTACACATAACTTTGTGACCTATCATCACTATACCATATGCCCGTGCCTAAAATCCTTTTAGCGCGGACTGACTTCCCTTTTCAATTTAATCATGATCGTATCTTGAGTCCTATAGCTCCCTTACCTTGTCTATTAGTACGGGACTAATATCTGTCAATTCTAGTCTACGCACCTAAGACCTCAATTTACATAAATCTAGGAGGTACACAACCTTTAGGTGAGATATGGAACCCGTAGGCTTCCCTCTTTAAGAGCATCGATTACCACATTAACATTTCCTTTGATGGTACTCAATAGTGCACTCATAATCCTTAATGAGTTCAACCCATCTCCTCTGTCTCATATTTAACTTTTTCTATGTGAATAAATATTACATGTTCTTGTGATCTGTAAAATTTTTACATGCAACTCCATATCGATGTGCCTCCATATCACGTGGAAGCGAGACTACAATGACCCTGACTCTAGGTTATGTCTCGGATAATTGCTCATGCTTTTCAATTGCCTTAAATCATATGCTATCACATTTTTCATGTTGCCCATTAACACCCCTAAGCTCGCCTAGAAGCATCACAATATCTTTGTATGCTTCTTGCCACGACGGAATTGTAAGAACTAGGGCTAAGGTCGAATTATTTTTAGTTCCTTCAGATCTTTTACGACATGTCTCTTACCATAGAAACTTTTCATCTTTCCTTGTCAATTTAGTCCAAAGGATCAGCTAACTGCAGAAAATCCCTTAACAACCTTCCGATAATACCTTAACCTAGAAAACTGTATCTCTGTCACATTCGTAGGTGGTCTGCAGTTCACAATTGTCTCAATCTTTTGAGGATCAACAGAAACCCCCTTCAACGAGAATCACGTACCTTAGAAAGCTGACAACGTCTAACTTAGGAACTAGAATTTACTAAGTTTGGCATACTAGAGTAAATAAATTTACTTAGATGCCCCTCATGATCTTCATTCTGCTAAATAGATTAAAATGTCATCAATGAATACTATAACAAAGCTGATCTAAATAAGAATTTGAAAGATCCTATTCATAAGATCCATAAAAGCATTTGAATATAAGTTAGTCCAACTAGCATGACTAAACTCATAATGCCTATACCGTGTTTCAAAGTTGTCATGAACATCCTCGACCTAATCTTTAATTGATGGTAACTGAGCTTAGATCCATTTTCAAAAATACCCTCGTTCCTGTAATTGATCAAAGATCAATCCAGGTAATAAATGGGTGTTGATTGCGTATTTTCACTTTATTCAACTCTATGTAATCAATATACAATCTTAAACTTTCATCATCATTTTTTTTTTTATAAACAGAACCGGCACTCCCCAAGGCGAAGTACTCGGCCTAACAAAACCCTTACTCACAAGCTCATCCATTTATACTTTCAATTCTTTCAATTCTTTCAACTTTTAAGGAGCCATCATATAAGGTGCCTTAGCAATTGGATTACGACTCCTAGGGTCATTTCAATCTAAAAATTAATATATATATATATATATATATATATATATATATATATATATATATATATATATATATATATATATATATATTTTTTTATATGTACCTAGAAGTCCTCACGGAAATACATCAGGAAATTATTTGACTATGAATATCTTCCATTCGACTACCATTATCCCTCACCTCAATAGCATAAAGCTAGGTACCTTTGATACTTTCGAAGTGTTAGCCCACATAGCGTCATATTGTGGTAGGTAGTATTTTCAGTAACCCACATAAAACAACCTCTCTGTCTTCCTTGGCTTATAGAACCTAACCTCTTTCCTATAACAATCCCCTTTGTAGCATGATGTCTAGATAGTAAATCCATACTATAATATAACATCAAGTCATGGATATCTAATAATATCAAATCACCAAAAACTCCTAGCCTCAATAATCACTCATTGTAACAATCAACTTTTCCATACTTTTCCTGAATTTATGTAAATCCTACACATTTACACATTCATCATTATGTCTTCAATTTCTTCATTTCTTTCAGCAATTACAATTAACAGATTCACTTAATGTCATTGATTCATAAACTAAATTAAACCCATGCATTTTCAATTAACCATCTCATTACCCTCTAGCCACGACCATGCCTTTTCGGGATCTCTATACCATCATAATTTCTTGCCTCTAATTTCCTTATCCTCCCGATGGACCTTTGTCGGCTCACGGAAATTTGATTAAATGTTGTGGCTAACATCGAGCCATCTGCTCTAAAGGTATCGTCCTCCTACGACCTCGGGAGCGGTGGCGGCCTAGGCTATGCTAACGGGTGGAGGAACATCTGCGAGACTCATCGACATGTTCCTCGGGTGGTGTTTCACGCGCCCAGGAGCTCTCTGGTGGGTGGTCGGCCTGACGGCATTTAAGTAATTTAAAATTAATATGTCATATAATGCATATATGATTTTAAATCACATAAATTTTATTTTTATTTTCATGAAATCTTAAGAAAACATTAAACAATCATATAAAAGTAACAATTTTCAAATCTTTATAACATTTTCAAAACTTCGCTCGTGCCATGTTGAAGGATCAGGCAGTTAACCTCATGAACGGGGACCTCGGCACTCAAGCCCAGAATGCAGAAACTTTTCCTTAAAACCATAAATTAAAATCCAGTGGGAGGCGAACCCCTTTACAATTCTTCACATATCTTTAAAATAATGCGGAATGAAGTGCTAAAAAAAAAATTTCTTTCTTTTCTTTTTCAACACTTAGATTTTTTCGGGAAAATCGGCCGAAGTTTTCTCTGTTTTTCGGACTTTCCCAAATTTACAAAACCTAGTGAAAACATTTGAAAACACTTCTCAACTTCAATTCATCAACTTCCATATTAGGACTCACCGTCACAACCCAATCAAACCTGATATACATATATATACATTTTATTTCTTCGAATCATCAAAACATTTAAACCTTATTCAATTCCATGCATAATTTTATCAAACATGACAAAATATTCACATATACAATATGCAAATTATTTTCAATGCGAGTCACATCAAGTCGTCTCTTGATGGCTAAAGACTCGCTGCGGAGTGACCTCTGTCGGCGCTGTCTTGGGTCCACGAAAATGTTTGAAACTACACGGAAAGAATGAGCTAAAGGAGCCAGTGAGGTGTTTTCATTAAAATAACATTTTAATTTTATACCAAAATAATACATACTTATACAATTAAAATCCATTTATACATTAAACATTTATGCTTTAAACTTTCTTTCCATAAATACTTATACCATTAGAATCAATTTATGCTTTAAACATTTATACTTTAAACTTTCTTTCAATAAATACTTATCATTTAAAATCATTTATGCTTTAAGCATTTATGCACGTAAACTTTCTTTCAATAGATACTTATGCATTTAAATTCATTTATGCTTTAAAAGCATTTATGCATATGCTTTCTTCACTTTGTTTAACTGCTTTCATTCTTTTCTGAGGAACGGGGAATAAACACAGAAACGATTTAAGATGCTTGGCGGTGAGGACGATCTATTCAGGTCATGCATATTTCTGACTGCGGAGAAACTCAAGCTTTGCATAGGGTTCAGTCATAACTTATCACGTGTAAGGATATTACTCTAGACACCTATTTCCGCTCCCTCGGTTAGTAACCTATAACTACCCTCTTAGTACTTACGCTTAAAGTACTTGACGATATCGGTCATAGGTCATAGGGGTTTAGGGTAACCATCAGTAAAACATTTCTTCAAAAATACATTTTATAGAAATACATTTAAATCCTTTACTTTATCATTTAAAACACATATCGTCTTTAAACATTTTAAACTTTCATATCTTAATAACGTATAAATACGTATTTATCTGGCATATAAATATATGCATTGATGCAAGATAA
The DNA here is from genome assembly GCA_016808115.1 of Tetrastigma voinierianum. Classification (NCBI taxonomy): domain Eukaryota; kingdom Viridiplantae; phylum Streptophyta; class Magnoliopsida; order Vitales; family Vitaceae; genus Tetrastigma; species Tetrastigma voinierianum. The sequence continues at coordinate 27,978 of JAEQBH010002949.1, read as the reverse complement.
AACAATGCAATATAAAACATTTCCATATGCCTTAACTTGTTACATTAAACTTTCAGTTTAACATTAAAACCATTCACTTTTAAAAACTAAATTCTCAAAATATCATTTCACTCCACGGTTCACCTTTCAGTCAGCTTGCTTCCCGTTGAGTTCAGTTCCGTCCAGATGAGTCCTTTTCACCTTTTCCAAGAAATGCAATTACACATTAACCATAATTTCCATTTAATCCACCATAAACCTCATTCCTATATTCTTATTATCTAGGAATCTATTTTACTTAGGAATTGGAATCAATCCAATCGGATCATCCAAACTAAAGTTATGGCATTTTCATGCCAACTAGTCATTTACCGATTTTCTAGTGACAGTTTGTACAACCTCATTTTCCGAGGTCTTGACTTCATATTTTGACACCCTATGTCCTTATACTCATTTAAAGCTAAGGTGCTAAGGGTTCCTATTCAATTGGAATCACGATTCGAGCCTGAAACTCACTTACGATCAGGCAACCAGGCTAATCTATGTTCCAAAAGCTGAACCAGGGTGGCTTGCACATGGTCCTACTTTGAGTAGAGATTTTTAGGCCACTGGGATCCAGGAATTTGGCGATACCTTCTTCTTCAGTTTGTTCTCCCTTCAAGTCTATTTTACGTAGCCACTTAAATCACTCAAATTGGATCAAAATTAGCAGGCAAGTTATGGCAAAATACCAAAACTGGTCAAAACTGAAAACAGGTTTCCTGTACCGAGACTGCTGCCCAAAAATTAGTAAAATGTGTTCTCTTCCATTTTTCTTTCACTCTAAACACTTAAATCTGATGCATTATACCCATTTCAACATAGCACACACAATTCACTATCAAGCCCTAACCCTTACTCACTTGATTTTGTCAAAGCCTAACCTAAACCATGGCTTTCTCAATTGATATTAAATTCAGCACCATTAAACCTTAAATACCATCAATTTAACATCCATACCAGAATTTAAGACATTAAACATGGAAGCATCAAGCCTAACTAACCATGAAAACTTCGCATTTGCGAGTTTCTTTAGGTTTCTCTCGCGATTCTGAAACTGAAGATCGCCCGAAAGCTTGAATGAGGAGAAAAAATCACATCTCATACCTTTGCCCTTCACTTTTCTTCTTGCTTCCTTTCTCTCCTTTCTTTTCTCTCTTTTCCTTCCCTCTCCTTTCTCTCTACGGGTTCGCTTAGCTTTTGAAATAAATCCTTATTTGTTTGTCTCACCATTTAAATATTCTAACTTTCCTTTAATTTCAATTTGGTCCTCATTTCTTTTATATTGCCAATCAACTTATTTTATTGCATTTGAGCCCATGAACCTCATTGGTCAATTCTAATGAGTCACAAACCCCTAACTAGCCCTTAAAATGTTTTGATTGGCTCTCATAGGAAAAATATCTCCATTTATCGGATTTTTCTCGGTTTCACCTTATCTTTTCCTTTTATCACCAGGTTAAATGTCAAAAATATCTATGGTCGTCTAAACTTCAAATTGACCATGATATTTTTAATTAAATCCTTCACATTGGATTCAGGCTTTGGAAATCATAAAATCAGTTTAAAATCATTAAAATCGGTATCCAGACGATAGCGTATTACGATTACGTTGAATCACTGGAAACTATCAAGCGGACTCCGTTTCACTTTATTCCGAGTTTCGTTAGTCTTTATGATTATTCGGACCTTTTTATTATTTTTCGGCTCAATTTAGAAAAATTTATTACTTGAGGCTCAAATTTGATCCAGGAATCGCTGTCCTTAAATCTCATTATCTTACAAATATGATTCTAGTCATGGGCGAAATTTTCATAAAAATCCAGCTGCAACCCCTCATCCGGATAAAATAAGAAAAAAAATCACTATTCATTAGGGTACCACGATTTACAATTTCGAAAATTTTCATTCATGCCCAAATGATGTCGGGCGTTCTGATTCTAATCCACCCTCGCTTCTATCATTAGACCTCAAATCAGTTCAATAACTACTATTATAACATTCAATAAGGTTGGGGTTTTACAAGTTCTCTTCGTGAAAAAGAAAGATGGGAGTTTGCGGTTTGTGTATGAATTCTGGGCGGTTGAGCAGAGTTACCATCCATAATCGATTATCCACTCCTAGAATTGATGAGTTATTTGATCAACTCCGAGGATCTCGAGTATACTCAAGATAGACTTGAATTCGAGGATATCATCGATTGAGAGTGCGAGTGATGTACCCAGTACATTCGGGACATACTACGGGCATTATGAGTTTGGTGATGCCATTTTGGTTTGACTAATGCTCGGCGGCGTTTATGGATTTGATGAGCGGGTATTCCGGCCCGTATCAGGATAGGGTTCGTCATAGTTTTATTGATATCTTGGTGTATTCGGTAGTTCGAACATTGAGCACACAGGGATTGTATTCTGAGACCCTAGGGAGAAACCGGGTTATATGCCAAGTTGGGCAGAAGTGTCGAGTTTTGGCTCGATGAGGTGGCATTCCTTAGTCATGTAATTTCCAGCGAGGAAGGGGTGATGTGGATCCCCGGAGAAAATAAACGATGGTAAATTAGAAACCACCAAGAATGTGTCGGAGGTCGAAGCTTCCTTGGTTTGCTTGAGGGTATTACAGGGAAGTTTGTTGAGGGCTTCTCGAGATCATGGCCCCAACGACAGTATGAGGAAAGATGTTAAGTATGATTGGGTAGAAGCACAGTCAAAGAGTTTGAGGAGTTGAAAGATGAGTTGACTTCAGCTCGATTCTAGCTTTACTTGATGGAAGAGATGGATTTGTGGTTTTATAGTGATGCTTCAGGCGAGGCCTTGGTTGTGTTTGATGCGGGAATGATAGGGTGATTGCATATGCCTCTAGGCGGCTAAGAAGCATGAGGAGAATTGCAGACACGACTTAGAGCTTCACGTGATGCGTGTTTGCAGCTGAAAATATGGAACATTATTTATATGGTGTTCATTGTAGGATCTTCTGGATCGTAAAAGTCTTGATATATTTTCACCCCAAAGAGTTAAACACGAGGCAAGAAGATGGCTTGGAGTTGATTAAATTTCTGTTACTACTCGAGTACCATCCGGAAAAGCTAATGTCGTACTTGAGATGCCTTAGGTAAGGCGACCGAGAGAGTTCTTTGTCTCACATGAGATCGGGTTATCTTCAGCAGTGGTGGATCGAAACTTTTAGGGGTGATATTGGAGGTTGAGGATTACGGGCCTTGTTAGCCACATTTCATGAGTAGACCGGCTCCTAGTGGACTGATTCTAGCGGGCGATCCACGGGATCCACAGATGATTAAGCTTAAGAAGAGATAGAAAAGGAAAGAAAGCGAGAGTTTCAAATCGGGGATGATGGCATGATAGTGAAGGTCGGAAGAATGTGTGTGCAGGAGTATGGGCGAGAAGACATCATGGAAGAAGCACATTCATCTGCGTATGCTATGCATCGGTGAGTACCAAGATGTCACGAAGGAACTTTGAAGAACATTACTGGTGGAATGGGATGAAGAAAGAGATGGCGAGTTTCGGTTCAGTGCCTAACACATCGACGAGGTGAAGCGAGGCATCCGAAGGCCGCGAGAAGGTCTGATTACTCCCATTCCGGTGTAAGAAGTAAGGAAAGATTTACTATGGATTTTTGTAGGCAGAGTCTTCCACGGTTTCAGGAGGCAACATGATGCGATAGGTGATAGTAGATCGATTAGTAGAAGTCTTGCTCATTTCCTACCGGTTAGTGTTGAAGATTCTTTAGAAAAGTTGGCGAGTTGTATGTGGATGAGATAGTAAGACTTCATGGGGTTCAGTGTCGATAGTGTCGGATGGAGACCCAGTCAAATCTAGGTTTAGCTAGTTTACGAACAGCGTTAGGGACTCGCCTACATTTCGGCCGCAGCATTTCATCCTCGAGACGGATGGCCGGTCGAGAGGAGGAATTTATTCAGGACGTTAAGAGGATGATATCTTTGGCTTTTGTGTGATGGAATTCAAAGGAAGTTGGGATACTCACTTAGCACTAATGGAGTTTGCCTACAACAATAGCTATCAAGCCAGTATAGATATGGCTCCATTTGAGGCATTGTATGGCAGGAAATGTAGGACTCCAGTGTGCTGGGATGAGGTTGGTGAGAGAAGACTAGTAGTGAAGGATCCCGACCCGGATTAACCTCATGAACCCGAGGGGACCTCCCGGCACTCCAACGGATATAGAAACTTTTCCTTAAAACCATAAATTAAAATCAGATGGAGGCGGAACCCCTTTACAATTCTTCACATATCTTTTACCAAAAATAATGCAGGCGAAGTGCTAAAAAAATTTCTTTTTCTTTTCTTTTCCAGCCTTAGATTTTGCAGGAAGTATTTGAGTTCTCCATTCGGACTTTCAAATTTACAAAACCTGATGAAAACATTTAGAAACACTTAAACTTGATTCATCAACTTCCATGTGGACACCTCGTGCAACCCAATCAAACACAATATACATATATATACATTTATTTCTTTCAAATCATCAAAACATTTTAAACCTTCTTCAATTCCATTATAATTTTATTAAAAACATGACAAAATATTTACATATACAATATACAAATTATTTTCAATGCAGTCACATACGTCGTCTCCTCATTAAACGACTCAACGCCTGAGAAGATCTTTCTACAGCTCCCTTTGTCTCGAGTCCTGAAAATATTTTGGAAACATATGAAAAAGAATAGGCTAAAGAAGACTCGGTGGTGTGCATTTCATTTATATAACATTTTCATTGCACTATCAAATAATACATACTTAAACAATTAAAATCCATTTATACATTAAACATTTATGCCTTAAACTTTCTTTCCATAAATACTTATACCATTAAAAATCAGTTTATGCTTTAACGTTTATACCTTAAACTTTCTTTCAATAAATACTTATCATTTAAATCGTTTATCTTTAAATTTATCTGCCAAACTTCTTTATAAATACTTATGCGTTTAAAATCGAATTTATCTTTAGAATTTATGCCTTAAACTTTCTTTCCATAAATGTATGCATTTTAAAATCCATTTATACTTTAAGCATTTATGCCTTAAACTCTTTCTTTATTTCTTTCTTTCATTCTTCACGATGGAACCCGGGGAATAAACACAGAGCAGTTTAAGATGCAGCGGTGAGAATGATCACATTCGGTCATAGCAGCTACGGCTGGGCTTCGCGCTTTTGCATAGGAGTTCAGTCATGAATACTTTATCACGTGTAAGGATATTACTCTAGACACCTATTTCCCTCCCTCGATTAGTAGCTTTATACTTTACCCTCTTAAATCTTACAGCTTAAAGTACTTGACGTGTCGGTCCTGCAGTCATAGGGGTTTAGGGTAACCGTCGATGAAACATTCTTGAAATCACGTTTATAAATACATTTAAAATCCTTTGCTTTATCATTAAAACGCATATCATCTTTAAAACGTTTTAAAGCTTTCATATCTTATTACTTGTGTCATCATATTTAATACGTATAATATCGTTGATGAAGATAAAACAATGCAATATAAAAACATTTCATATGCCTTAACATTTATAAATTTACATTAAACTTTCAGTTTAACATTAAAACCATTCGCTGCGTAAATTCTCAAAATATCATTTCGGCTCCACAGTTAATACTTCGATTCCGGCTTGCTTCGGGTTAGTTCCGTTCGAATCCGATCATCCTTTTCACCCCTTTTCGAAAATCCTGGTATACATTAATCATAACTTCCATTTAATGCTGTCTGCTTGTCGTTAAGCCGAAATAGGCAATTTCACCGCTAAGCACTAAACTTCATTCATTTTGGCCAACCTTTTTCGACCATACCTATGAAACTTTATAATTTCAAAAATTATTGAAATAGTGCCAAAATTTATGAAACTAGGATCGATTAACGATATATCAAATCTTGTCTAACTTTAAATTTTGATTTAAAATTAGTCTCTAAAGCATAATATAACCACAATCTAGCATGACAAATACTCAGTTTGGCAGAACAAAATCTACGTAAACACTTTGAATAATTTTCTGGGCACTTTAAGTTCTGATTTAATGAGCTTCGCTGAATAGATTTTTCGCAGAAGTCTGACCTGTAGGAATTTTGAGATCATTTCGATTCCGTCTGAAATGAAGCGAAGTTATAGTAGAAATCTGTAGTCGAAACAGAAAACGGGACATTTCACGCCTTAGGACTCTTTACTTTGAAATTCTCAAATTGTGTTTTAACCCCGGGTTTTCTTTCCTCTAAACACTTAAATCGATGCATTATCTTGATTTGTATGCTCGCGCGAGTCGTAAGCCATAACCATTCATTCACTTGATTTGTCAAACCTAATCTAATCATGGCTTTCTCAATTTATCTCAAAATCATCGTCATTCAACCCTAAATGCCACTAATTTAACATCCATTACAAGAAAATCAAATCGTTAGGCATAGCTTGTAAAAATCGACTTTCCCACCATAGAAAACTTCTCTTTGCTGTTTGGGTTTGCTTGTCTTCTCTTCCTTGATTCACTTGGAGGCTCACTTGGAAGCTTGAAAGGAATAAAAATTCACTCTGCGAGCTGCCTGCACACCCTTTCTCCTCCTCTTTCTCCTTTCTTCCCTTTCTTTTCTCTCTTTTCTCCTTTCTTTCCTCTCCTATACGTGATCCCCTCTTGAGCACTTAAATCCCCAAATTTTGAAACTTTAAAATATTATTCGAGTGCGTAAGTAACAAAAATATCATTGGATTTAGTTTAAAGTGAATTACTCTTTTCTCCAAACTTCTCATTGGTCCCATTCCCATGAGACCGATCATTTACCATTATTTAAATCATAACTTAGCCATTAAGAAAAGATTTTGATTGGCTAGTACAATTAAATATCTCAATTATAAGCGAGATTTTATCTCGGTTTACTTTGTTCTTTTATATCGATTATATGCTCGAAAATACATGGTCGTCTATATTTAAATTTGAAACATAAAATATTTAGCCGTCATGTGAGTGAATTCGGGCTCTGAAATCACCAAAATCGAATTAAAATCATTCGTCGGTATCCAGGACAATAAGCGTATTACGGTCGTTGGATCAGGAAACTATCAAGCGATTTCAGTTTCACTTTATTTCGGTTCGTTAGTCTTTATGATTTATTCCGGACCTTTCGTATTTTTCGACTCAATTTCGAAAAATTTCAGCGAGCTCCAAATTTGGTCTGGAAATCACTATTAAAGCCCAAATACCAAAATTTATCTTACAAATATCAGTTCAAAGATCATAGGAACTGAAATTTTCTTAAAAATCCCTTTGCAACCCACTACATGGGATAAAATAAGAAAAATCACTATTCATTAGGGCGCGGTTACAATTTTTCGGCAATTTTCACTTCATGCCCGAATGATGTCCGGAAGCGTTCTAAATTCTAATCTCTACGCCTGTCATTTAGGCGCCGAATCGATTCGATAAGCTACTTTATTATAACATTGATAAGGTTGGGGTTTTACAATCACCCGCCGCATAAAAATTTGATCTCGAAATTTAAATTCTCTGTTGCTTCCTCTCTGTGATTCATCCACGCACCTTTACTAAAGGAATCACTTTGTTTCAAAGAACACAATCCTTTCGATCAACAATTTGAGCGGTCTTTCTTCGTACGTCAAATCTTCTTTCAATTCAATAGGTTGATCTTAACACATGTGAAGAATCTGTCATATACTTTAAGCATAAAAATGTAAATATGTCGCTTGATACAGCCGAATTCGGTGTGACCTCAACGAACGCTACCTCTCCAATTATTTTCATAATTTCATAAAGTCCCATATAGAGAGGACTTAACTTCCTTTCTTTAAGATATAAACCCTTTCGGGTGATATCCTCATCATACGATCCCCCACCTAAGATTCCAAATCTCTCCTTGGAGTTATCAACATAACTTTTCTGTCGAATTTTGAGCTATATTTAATCTATCGCGATAACTAACATTATACATTGTACTTTGAACAATTTATGAACCTAAAAATTTTCTCTCCCATAACCCGTCTGACATAATGGGTCACTTACACTTCCCTTCCGTATAAGGCCTCATAAGGCGCCATTTCCAATGCTTGCATGATAAGCTATTATTGTGAAACTCCATTAATGGTAAATGTCTTTCTAACTTCCTTTAAACTCCTTACCCTGAGCCTTGAGCATAACTGATATACGTATGGCTCTTCCAGTTGGTCATCCGTGAAGTCGTACAATCTCTTTTTATATACAACTCAGCCCGACTTCTCCTTCAAGTCACTATTTTTCCATGGGTAGGAAATTGATTGATTTCGTCCCGATCTATCTGATCACCTATATCACGTCATAGCCACTCGTGAAGTGGAAGTAAAAAATCCATCATGATTCTCCCATTTCCAGGGATCGAAAGAGACTATAATAACCACACCAAATCTTTGTGTAACCTTAACTTTGACAAATGAGGCGTTTAGAAATCGTGCGCAACATCTTTCTTTATACCCCTCCACCTTTAGTATTCCCTTAGGGTATATGATACATTTTAGTGTTTCACGATGCATCGCCACTATCACGAAGAGTGAGCCCTCTCCATGAATTTATTTCTTTAATCTTCCGCATCTAGTACACATAACTGTGACCTATCATCACTATACCATATGCGTATTAAAATCCTTTTAAGCGCCGGACTCGAGCTTCCTTTTCCAGATTTAATCATGATCGTATCTTGAGTCTATAGCTTCCCTTATCTTGTCTATCAGTACCGAACAAACATGAAATGTAGCTAGTAAAGCTCCAGTATTTGTCAACTCTAGTCTCGCACTTAAAGACCTCAATTCCATAAGTATAGGGAGGTACACAACCTTTAGGTGAGATATGGAACCCATAGGCTTCCTACTAGGCATCGATTACCACATTAACATTTCCACGATGGTACTCAATAGTGCACTCATAATCATAATGAGTTGACCCATCTCCTCATCTATATTTGCTTTTTCTATGTGAATAAATATTACATGTTCTTGTGATGCGCAAAAATTTTACATACAACTCCATATCGGTAATGCCTCTATATACGTGAGGCAAGACTACAACAACGCTCTAGGTTATGTCTCGGATAGTGCTGCTCATGCTTTTTCATTGCCTTAAATCATATCTTTATCACGTTTCATGTTGCATTAACACACCCCTAAGCTCATGCAGAAGCATCACAATATCTTGTGTATGGCTCTTGCCACAGCTGAATTGTAAGAACTAGGGCTAGGTCAAATTCCTTTTTAGTTCATGAATCTTTTCGACATGTCTCTTACCATACAAACTTTCATCTTTCCTTGTCAATTTAGTCAAAGGATGTCAGCTAACTTTGAAAATCCCATAACAACCTTAGATAATACCTTAACCTAGAAAGCGTTATATCTACGTCACATTAAACTAGGTGGTTTCGGTTCACAATTTTCTCAATCTTTTGAGGATCTTGAGAAACCCTTCACGGAAATCACATGCCTTAGAAAGGCAACCTTGTCTAACCGGTAGAATTTACTAAGTTTGGCATACTAAGTAAATAGAATTGCCAGATGCTCCTCATGATCTTCATTACTGCTTAAATAGATTAAAATGTCATCAATGAATATAACAAGCCCACAGTCTAAATAAGTGAAGATCCTATTCATAAGATCCATAAGCGGTGAATATAAGTTAGTCGACTAGCATGACTAAAAACTCATAATGCATCTGTGTTTTCAAAGTTGTCCTTAGGAACATCATCGACCTAATCTTTAATTGATGTAGCTTTGAGCTTAGATCCATTTTCAAAAATACCCTCGTTCCACTGTAATTGATCAAAAGATCATCCAATCGGAGTGTAGGGGTGTTGATTGCGTATTTTCACTTTATTCAACTCTCACGTAATCAATATACAATCTTAAACTTTCATCATCATTTTTTACTCCTTGAATAAGCCTCCCAAGGCGAAGTACTCGGCCCTAACAAAACCCTTACTCACCGGCTCATCCATTTATACTTTCAATTCTTTCCAATTCTTTTCAACTTTTAAGGAGCCCATCATATAAGGTGCCTTAGCAATTGGATTCTGTCATAGGGGTCATTTCAATCTAAAGGTATATATATATATATATATATATATATATATATATATATATATATATATATATATATATATATATATATATATATATATTTTATATATACCTAGAAGATCTCTGGGAAATACATCAAATTATTTGACTATCGAGTATCTTTTCCATTCGACTACCATTATCTCCTCAATAGCATAAGCTAGGTACCTTTGATATAACTTTTGTCTTTACTATCCCTTATAAGCTGTCATATTATTGGTAATTAAAAAGAAAAAAGAATTAGTATTTTAAAGTAACCATAAAACAACCTCTGTCTTCCTTAGCTTATAGAACCTAACCTCTTTCTATAACAATCCTTTGTAGCATGATGTCTAGATAGTAAATCTATACAATATAACATCAAAGTCATGGATATCTAATAATATCAAGTCTAAAAAAAACTCTAGCCTCGATAATCCCACTCTGTTGTAACAATCAACTTTTCCATACTTTTCCTAGAATTTGGCAAAATCCTACATGTACATTCATCATTATGTCTTCAATTTCTCCGTTTCTTTCCAACAATTACAATTAACAATTCACTTAATGTCATTTGATTCACTTAAAAATAAATTAAACCCATGCATTTTCAATTAACCATCTCATTACCCTCTATCCACGACCATGCCTTTCGGGATCTCCTATACCGTCATAATTTCTTGCCTCCTAATTGCCTTATCCTCTCAATGGACCTTTGTCGACTCAGATTAAATGTTGTGGCTAACATCCCCGAGCCACTCTGCTCTAAAGGTATGTCTCCTCTACGAGCCTCGGGAGGCGGTGGCGGCCACCCAGGCATCTTGGTGGAGGAACATACAGTGAGACTCATCAACATGTTCCTCGGGTGGTGGTACTCGCCTCGAGGAGCTCTCACAGTGGGTGGTCGGCCTCGGCAACATTTTAAATGAATTCAAAAATTTTAATATGTCATGTAATGCATATATGATTTTAAATCACATAATTTTTTTGTTTTTTTTTTTTGAAATCTTAAAGAAAACATTAAAACAATCATATAAAATAAAATTGCAAATCTTTATAACATTTTCAAAACTTCGCTCGATACCACCATGTTGGAAAGGATGGGCAGGATTAACCTCATGAACAGGGATTACTCAGGCACTCGGATATAGAAACTTTCATAAAACCATAAATTAAAATCCGTGGAAGAACCCCTTCCACCCAATTCTTCACATATCTTTTTAAAAATAATGCGGAGACGAAGTGCCTAAAAAAATTTCTTTTTCTTTTCTTTTCCCAACACTTGTGATTTTTCAAGGAAAATCGGCGAGTTCCTCTGTTTTTCGGACTTCCCAAATTTACAAAACTTTGATGAAAACATTTAAAAACACTTCTAAACTTCAATTCATCAACTTTACATATTAGGACTCCTCGTCTAACCCAATCAAACACAATATACATATATATACATTTATTTCTTTCAAATCATCAAAACATTTAAACCTTCTTCAATTCCATGCATAATTTTATCAAAACATGACAAAATATTTACATATACAATATACAAATTATTTTCAATGCGGTCACATCGTCGTCTCCTCGATGGCTCGACTCCTTTGCCTGAGGAGGGTACTCCTACTTGGCTCACTGTCTCGGGTCACGAAAATATTTTGGAAACATATGGAAAGAATGAGCTAAGGAGCTCAGTGAGTGTACATTTCATTTATATAACATTTTCGAGTACATATCAAAATAATACATACTTAAAACAATTAAAATCCATTTATACATTAAACATTTATGCCTTAAACTTTCTTTCCCTGTAAATACTTATACCATTAAAATGAGTTTATGCTTTTTAAACATTTATACCTTAAACTTTCTTTGATAAATAACACATGTTTAAAATCCATTTATGCTTTAAATTTATGCCTTAAACTTTCTTTCCATAAATACTTATGCATTTAAATCATTTATGCTTTAAGAATTTATGCCTTATTTCTTTCCATAAATACTTATGCATTTTAAAATCCATTTATGCTTTAAAGCATTTATGCCTTAAACTTTCTTTCTTTATTTCTTTCTTTCATTCTTTGATGGAACCCGGGGGAATAAACACACGAGCAGTTTCGAATGCCGACGGTGAGGGCGGTCTATTCAGTCATAACCACTGACTGGAGAAGCTCACGCTTTGCATGAGTTCAGTCATAGTACTTTATCACGTGTAAGGATATTACTCTAGGCGCCTATTTACTCCTCGATTAGTAACTTTATAACTGCCTCTGCCAATCACCACGCTTAAAGTACTTGACGATGCTCAGTCATACTTGATCATTAGGGGTTTAGGGTAATCAGGTAAAACATTTCTTCCAAAATACATTTATAAATACATTTAAATCGCTTTCACTTTGTCATTCGCTTAGCGTATCATCACTAAGCATTTTAAGCTTTTCATGTCCCTTGCTTTTTTATATCATCATGCTTCAATACACATATAAATATATGCATTGATGCAGATAAAACAATACAATATAAAACATTTCCATATGCCTTAACATTTACATAAAAATTTACATTAAACTTTCCAGTTAACATTAAAACATTACTTTTAAAAACTAAATTCAAAATATCATTTCAGCTATGATTCACCGCTTTCAATTCCGCTTGCTTCCACGTTAGTTCCCGTTCCCGTCCGATCGTCTTCCTGCCCTTTTCAAAGAAAATCCACAACTATACATTTGTCATAACACATTTAATCCGCATGCGTTCATTGGCCAGATAAACGATTCACGCCCCAGCCTTTAAAAAACTAAATTCGTTTTGGTAGAGCGCTTTTTTGCCAAATCTGCAGACTTTATGACTCAAAAAATTATTGAATGGTACCAAAATTTATGAAACTCTCAGGATGAGTTAACGTGTAAATCTTGTCTTAAATTTTGATTTAAAATTGTCTAAAGCCTCAACCATATAACACAATCCTGCACAACAAATACTCAGTTTGGCAGAACAAAATCACACATAGCTCCACTTTGAACCATTTTCTGGGCACTTTAAGTTTTACAATTTAAATGAACTTAAACTTTAGATAAATTTTTCCACAGAAGTGTTTCTAAGAATTTTGAATCACTCAATTCCGATCACGAAATGAAGCGAGTTATAGCGAAATCTAATAAGTCAAAACAGAAAACAGGACATTTCCTGTACCGAGACTGCTCTTGCAAAATTTATTTCCCAAGTGTGTTTCTCTTAGTTTTTCTTCGCTCTAAGCAACTACGTCACGATCATTATACGTTCGACATATCGCTTAAAAGTCACACATCAAACCCTAACCATTCATTCACTTGATTTGTCGACCTAATCTAATCCATACGGCTTTCAATTTATCTCAAAATCATCATCATTCAAACCCTAAATGCCACTAATTTAACATCCATACAAGAAAATTCAAATCATTAAGCATGAAAAACATAAAATCCAACTTTCCCACCATGAAACTTACTTGTTTCTCGGGTTTCCCTTGCTCTCTCTTTCCCGATTCACTGGAGCTCACTGAAGCTTGAAAGAGACTGCACCACCTCACCACTTCGTCCCTACCCTTTCTCCTCCTCTTCTCCTTTCTTCCTTTCTTTCTCTCTTTTCTCCTTTCTTTCCTCTCCCCATACATCCCTTTCGAAAGCACTTAAATCCCCAAATTTTGCACTTTTAAAAATATTATTCCAAAAGTCGCCTTAAGAACAAAATATCACGGTTATTTAAAGCTGAATTACTCTTTATCCAGTTTTCTCATTGGTCCATTCCTATTTATATCAAAGCTCATTTACCCATTATTTAAATCATAACTTAGCCATTAAGAAAGATTTCGATTGGCTAGTACAATTAAATATCTCAGCTTATAAGTAGATTTTATCTCGCCAATTACACGCTTATATCGATTATATGTCAAAAAATATTCTATGGTCGTCTATATTTAAATTTGAACATAAAATATTTTAACTAAATCCTTCACAAGGAATTTCTGCTCTAAATCACCGAAATCGATTTAAAATCATTAAAATTCCAGAACCGGACACACAGACATTACCCGAATTATGCCTGGATCACCCTGAAACTATCCAAACCACCTGCTTTCACTTTATTTCGCCATACTTACGATTTATTCCGCACCTTTCGTATTTTCTACCAATTTCCGAAAATTTCAGCGCAGTCTAAATTTCGCCTCCCAAAATCACTATTCACTTAAATCTCCCATTATCTTCTAAATATCAGTTCAAAGCTTCATAGGAACTGAAATTTTCTTAAAATCCCTTTGCAACCCCTTCTTCATCCGGATAAAACAAAAATCACTATCCATTGAAACTACATAATTTTCGACTAATTTTCACTCTATGCCCAAATGATGTCCGTGAGCGTCTAAATTTAATCCACTCGTCTATCATTGCACTTCAAATCAGTTCAATAACTACTATTATAAATATCCAATAAGTGTCGCTTACAAGAAATTAACTGCATGCATCACTTCTGAGAAAGTGAAAGTTGTCTTCGCGAGTAACTTAAAGATAGCAAGAGATAGACGTAAAAGCTATGTAGACAACCACGTAGACTTGCACCGAGATAGGTGACCAAGTCTTTTTCAAGATTTCACCCCTGAAAGGCGTGTTGGAGATTTGGGAAACGAGGCAAGCTTAGTCCGAGGTATCGACCTTATGAGATCGTGGAGCAAAGTGGGGCCGTAGGCTACGCATTGAAGTTACCCTGCAGTTGTCAAGGATTCATGATACTTCCATGTATCGTCGAGGAAATATATCCCGATCCTTCACATGTATCGAGAGCAACCAAAGGCGCTTAAAGGAGAATTTGACTTATGAGGAGATACAATTCGTGTGCATTGTAGATCGCATGAATGTGTGTCGAAGCAAAGTGATTCCATTAGTTAAAGTCTTATGGAAGAATCATGAGAGGGAGGCAGCTACTGGGGAGCCGTGAGCCCGCATGCTACCATCAATACCCCTACTTATTTTCCTGGATAAGGTATGTTCCTTCCCTCACTGAGTTTTCATCAAGGGATCTAAATGTTCCTAGCGAGTGAGGATTCAGAACACGCCGTCCCGAGAGAGTCTACGCATAATGACACCGTGAAAGGTATAAGAGCACTCAAGTGTCACACTGAAATATTTTGGAGACTAAAATATGAAATGAGAAATTATAGAACCCGGATTGGTGGTATTAAACCAAGGGTGAAATGGTCATTAGCAAAAAGAATATGAAAAATCAAAATTTAGCAGACGCCATAAGAGAAATAAGATAAGTTACAATTGCAATAATTAAAAGAAGAGGGTTAATTGCAATTAAGGCAAAAATATGAGTTAAATGTGGGAGACAAAACAAAATGATTCATTTTGCTCTCACACTCAGCTAGGGCTTCAATGATTCGTGAGATTTATAATAAGCTGCAAGAGCAAGAGGAAGAGAATGGGAGTTAAGAAGGAAGAGGAGAGGATCGAAAATCAGTATGCCTTGTCTTAGAATCTATGTATTAGATTCTCTAGGCTTGGGTATGGAGATTAGTTCTCCTTGATCTAGGTTTTGTGCAAAGAAAGTACATTGGCCTTTATCGCCAGTTATGCGGAAGAAACTTCAATCGACGTAGTTAAAACTAATCATCAAATTACATGATGTTAAAGAATTGGTGCACCTTAGCCGTTTCGATTTTTCACCTAAGGTTTTGGTTTTCAGCTTTCCAAAACACCAATTCACATGTCGTTGAGTTGTTTTGGGATGATTTCCAAGCTGGGCTGGCGAGATTACGAATTATGTTATATTTGTTAATCACATCAAAGTGGGAGAAATAACAAAATTCAGCATTTTCGGGTAAGTCCCACCGTACAATAGGAAGTCCTACCGGTAGAACTTTGCTTCTGGTCATTTTTATTATCCGGTAGAACTTAAGTCCTACCGGTAGAACATGTCTGCTTTCGCTTCGACCAGTTTTCGTATTTCGCCATAACTTCCTCATTTCTTATCCGATTTGAGGATTCAAGTGGCTACATAAAATAGACTTCGTAAGGAGAACAAAACTTAAGAAGTATGAATTGTCTAATTCTTATCCTAAGTGGCCTAAAAATTCACTCAAAGTGGGGCCATGTGCAAGGAAAATTCCTGCATCAGTTTTGACATGAGTATCCTAGTTGTTCTTAACTATCTCAGCTGGCGTCTGAATTGGGTAATCTAGCGAATAAATTTCAAAGACCTTAAATTTTTGCAGAGTATGCGAAGAGTGACTATGCCCAGGGGAAGCATGCTGGGTTATGCGATTAATTTGTCGTCGTATTCGCTTGAGCTGTTGTAGGTTAAAGTAAAAGTGATAAGTGGAACTGTGCCTGCTAAGCAAGAGGTGGGAGTGTTCTAAAACTCATTTTTCCAAATACTAGTGTATTATTATTATTATTATTACAAATTGTTTTTACACTTAGTATTTTATGGTTTTGAATGCAAACCATTTTCAAGAAGCAAGCAATGATGAAAAGGCAAATGGTTTTGAGTTAAACCATTTTTGAAAACAAGTATTGGTTTTAAATTGTAAAACCATACTACAGCAGCAAGTAAGTAAATGGTTTTTGAAAAGTTAAACCATTTTGAAGAAAGCAAGCAACTAAGCAAATGGTTTTGAATAATTAAACCATTTTTCAAGCAAGCAAGCAATCAAATGGTTTCAAAGTGTAAAACCATTTTACAAAGAGCAAGCAAGCAAGCAAGCAATGAAAAGGTCAGGAAAACAAAATTCTTCCTTAGTTTAAGAAAGCAACCGGTCAGAGGTATCCCGTACGTGCACGGTGGTGTTAGGATTTCATACATGCATTGTAGTTTTGCCTGGTCGGCAAACTTAGGACATACACCATGCATTTAAAGGAGACCGGCACGCATGGGTGCATATGGCGCACAAGGAGCTCTAACTAAGTATGGTGATGCGCGACACGAGGTCAATCTCCACCATATTCACCGGAAAATGAAAAGGTGACGCGATTAAAGGTCCTTCAATCGCACGGTGGAGCATGTTCCCGTGTTCACTAGGCATGATAAGCAAAATAGCTCATTGGTTGATGTTTTATAAGCATGATATGCGCTTGAAAAATCAACCATTGCTCCTGGGTCGCCAAGGCTTCCGGAGAGTTTTAAAGCAAACGGTTGAGCCAAGCTCCCGTTTAGATTTCAAAACGATCGGTTGAGCCAAGCTCCTGTGGGTTTTATTTTCAAAAAGCAGCGTGGTCGAGCTCAAGCTCCCATTTTTATGAAAAGCTGAGAAACTTTTAAAGAAAATGTCATGGAAAGTTTTTAAGAACTTTTCAAGCACGATAAAGCAAGCAAGCAATAGGAAAATTACAGAAGTTTTATAAACTTCTAAGCAAGCAAGAAATAAGAGTTTTACAAGCTTTAAAGAAAAGCAAATAGCAAGTAAAGGTTAAAAGTTTTGAAAACTTTTAAAGCAAGCAAAGCAAAGAAAGGCTTCTGGAAAATAATTGTAGTGAGCTTGTTTTAAGATGTTTTCCTGAAAGCAAAACCTTTATAAAAGATACACTACCGAGCTCGTTTAGCTCATTAGTTTCCATTTTAAAACTATTTTCCGTGTAATAAAGTACAAGACTGAGCACAATAGATCGTCCCACGCTTTAAGTGCCGTGTATTAATTATATTTTGTGTTAACATACTTTGAATTTGTAATGGAACATATGTATGTACATAGAGTAGTTTTATGGGAATGTGTTGGTATGTCAAGGCTATATTTTGATATAGTAAATTGGATGTATACAGGATTTGAATTAGACTATGTGCAAATTGGCCATGCCGTCTAAGTTTTTCCACGGCTTAAGATTTTACCAAATCCTAAGTTATAAATAAAAAGAAAATTTTATGAGTTTGGCAAGCAATACGGCTTCGCTCACAGGATTTCTAGTCGTTAGGAGGCCGGCTGGGATTTCTGTGGGAGGGCTGGCACGCCCAGCCACGGAAAGGCGGTGTGTCAAGAGGTCAAACAATCCTTCAACTTATGAAAACTCGCTCTCACAACCTCCGGGTCCACCGAAATTTAACTTTCTCCGGTTAACCGAAAGTTAAAGGTGCAAAGAATCCTCGAAAATCCTGCACAAACGCTATAATATCCGCTAAGCTCAGAAATCCGAACCCGCCACCGTGGCCGGGTCTCGCCAACCATCACCGCCTATCTTCTTGGGGATCCACTAATACCTTCCTGATACTACACGTCCCAAGAAAGCTACACTATCCAAATCAAAATTCACACTTTGGAGAATTTGGGCATATAGCCGATGCTCCCATCAAGTAATACTATCCTAGATGCTCTACATGCTCCTCCTTACCCGAGAATATACTAAGATATCATCAATGAACACAATCACAAAGTGATCCAGAAGCGGCTCAACACCCCGCTCCATCAAATCCATAAAGGTCACAGATAGTGAGTCCAAAAGACATCACTAGGAACTCATAATGGCCGTATTCGCCCCCGACGTCGCTCTTCTCGGAACATCCTCATGTCTTATTCTCAACTGATGATATCCTGACCGTAGGATCAATCTTAGAAAATACGATAACCCCCAAGTCGATCAAACAAGTCATCTATTCTGGGAGCGGGTATTTATCATGAATGGTCACCTTGTTCACCGTCACTATACATAGCCGTAGAGGAACCATCTTTCTTCTTTACAAATAGTACAGAGCACCCTGTGGAGAAAATAGGGCCCGACAAAACCTTTGTCTAACAAATCCTGTAATTGCTCCTTCAGCTCCTTCAACTCCGCAGGTGCCATCCTATAAGGTGGCAAGGAGATAGGAGCTGTGCCCGGTACCACATCAATGCAAAATTCTATCTCCCTGTCAGGTGGCAACCCTGGCAACTCCTCTGGGAAAACATCAGGAAATTCACAAGCAATGTGGATGCCATCAACCTACTCTATCCACTCGTGAAGGTCCTCACAAGAGCCGTATAACCTCGCACCCCTACGTATACCGCCTACGTAATGGCTGAAATTAAATTAGAAGGGGCTGGTGACCGTCACCACGAAACCCAAACTCAACTCCGAACTGAAAATCACTTGTTTCTCCCTAAATCTAGGTGGCGAAGGCTCGGCCAACCAATCCATACCTGCATAACCTCGAAATCCATCACATCCAACAAAATAAGATCCGCCGAAGGCCCTGGGCCACTACAGAAACTGATACCATGGAAGGTGAAATATCCGCCTAAGGCATCACCGGGAGGGGTAGTGACTCGATAACGGAGTCTCAAGTCTGGCTGGCTGAACACCAAGCTTAAATGCAAAACTAGGAGACACAAAGGAGTGTGTGGCACCTGGATCTAATAACACCCTAGCCTTGGGGGCTCGACGTAATCGGAATGTTGACCTGACACGACAGCATTTGACGCCCCGCGCTCCCGAGGAGGAGCGTGAAAACCCTCGCCCGACCACGTCCGCATCACTGGTAGGAGCTCAAACCCAACCCCCGGCTCCCTACCACTCAATCCGCTCCCTGAGCCCTCACCTCCATATCTACGCCCGCCGGCCACTATATCGCGCACCCACCAGAAGAATCCAGGGCGCGTCCAACGAATCAAGCGGCAATACTCAGCCGCGTAACTCCGGGGGAAAAGGCCGCTGGCCGGGAAATCTAGGACATGATTTCCGGGGCCATATGGCCCAACCCACACCTAAAACAAGCTCCACTAGCCGCCGCAAGGGCCTCGATAAACTGGCCACACCGTGGCACATACTCGGTGCTGCATCCAGCGCCACAGAATCCGAACCTCGAACTCGTCCCTTGAACTATAGCCCTAATCGCCTAAACCCCGTCCAATCCGGAAGCCTCTATAACCCTTCGTCATGGCCTACCCTTCTTGGTGACCCCTTGGTTTAAACCGCCCGTCTCGCCGAATTGCATCACCGAAGTACCCCTGCATCACTACAATACTGCGTTGCGGTGCAGCGGTACTAGTTTGCTCCAGGCGGGTCTTCTTCTTAGCACCATCCACTCAAGATACCCATGAAGACGGTCGCCCATCCGTCCCGCTAAATCGCTGACCTCCAAGAAGCTACACTTCCGACCGTACTCAAGGATATGAAATGTGGTCCAAGCCCTAAGTGATGTACTTCATCAAGCCTCGCAGCCTCCGCTGCAACTAACTCCGGAGCAATTTACTAAGATACATGAAACCTCGCGGTGTACTCCACTGGGCGATATACATCTCTTCACCAACCGTTTTCTGTGATTTCGCTTCACGGCAAAAAAGAGACGAGTTATCTTCAAATCTCTCCCCGAACCGAGCCCATGTCACACCTCTCAAGAAACGGCTTGATGTAACTTTGTACCACCGCAATGCGTTTTTCCTTGAGGGAGAAACCCGCCATCTCAATAGTCCGTCTATCGATGCTCTCGCATCAAATGCCTTTCCACTTCGCCCGTAGTGTCCATATCGGGTCACCAGATACCCCATCAAATAACACACCTCATTAAGCCTGTACTGGAATAAAGGAATGTGGATCTCGTCAAACCCTCGTCCACCCGGCCGAGAACCATTAGCAAATCGTCGATGCTCTATGTTGCCGGAGAGCCACCGCACCCGGGCCATACCCGCCAAAAATGCCTCCATGGCCGCCGACATGCACCAGGCCCGAAACCGCGCCCTGGGTATATTAACCCGTGGCCTCGGCCCGTGGCTCACGCCCGGCACTGCCTAGCTGCTGCACGGCCTACCTCACGCCTTCGCCCTCTCCCAGAACCGTGGATCGGGCCAGGATACTCATCTCGCTCTAAAGCTCATCATAGAATCAGGTAAATTTCCATTTGTCACACAGCAGATCGGGTACCGCCACAGATTAACCTCGACTCCGTCTCATACTGAAAGGTAAACACAAGACTATCGTGATAAGAACAGACATCTTCCATCGGACGGGCGTAAACTAGACGCAATAAGGATGCACAAGGACGAACCCACTTAATTCTCAAGAAGACTGAAACTAAGACTCTAGCTACAGTGAAATGAACCTATGGCTCGACACCAACTTTGTCACGACTCCAATCTTGGGCCGTGGACCTATGAGACTAGGAATGGGAAGGCATAAGGCCACCGAACCCGTGAGTGCCCATTGAAATATTCATGCCGACTCATCATAATGATCACCGACTATGTATCCACCTACATATATAAATAATACGCCAGATGCCAAACATCAATAAGGGAGAAATAAAGTCTGACCAGGTTCACATTCTTTCAGGATTATGAAAGCTCTTTCAGTGGCTTCACTTTGCACCAATTATCGGTGGCTTCAGTGGAACCATCACAGACACATGCCTTCCTCTTTTCGTCAGATTAACTCAAGACTGGGAAAGTATGTCCACTGGAGCATTCTACACCAACCGAGCTACCAGCTCGCTTTTGTTAGCAGCACGCCTCCCATCGACCTTGCCCCTCGGTCCCGGGGTCTCGAGTCTCTACGAGGCGTAAAGAAAACGCCAGGGAGGGCATGATATTCCCGTGAGGACCACTCAAGGGCACCCAAAGGGGTTACGAAGGGTGGACCCCACAAGGCCACCTCGGCACCCCGTGGTCACGGCAAAGCAGGAGACTCACCTCACTCCATGGTACTTCAGTGTCACCATGAGATATTCATCGAAGCTGCTTTTCTCATTCGAACTCAGATCTGGGGTCTGTCTGTCGGGAAGAGCCTGGCACCAACCGAGTCAGTGGCTCAGCTGGCACCGCAGATGCTTCCTCATCGACTAAAGACCCCAGTCCCGGGTTCAATCTCCTGGTGCGAAAGGAACTCAGCTGAACGAGGATATCCTATGGTTGTTTTCCACCATGGCACGGCGAGTGTCAATGGCACTGGGTCTCACAATCAGTGATAGATTAAGATAGCTCAAAATCGGCGTAAGTTTATGTTGATAACCCAAGGAGCAGATTCAAATTTCCAAAGCGTGAACGTATTTACGGCGATATCACCCCGGGCGGTGTCGTTATTCTGAAGAAAGGAAGTTAAGTCCTCTATATAGGACTTTATGAAATTGTGGAAATAATTGGAGAGGTAGCTCGTTGAGGTCACACCTGAATCACGAATACACACATATTTACATTTCTACGCTCAGTATATGACAGACATCTTCACATGTGTTAAGAGATCAACCTAATAATTGAAAAAATTGACGTATGAGGAAGATCCGCTCAAATTGTTGATCGAAATGATTAGGGTTCTTTCAAAACAAATGATTCCTTGGGTGAAAGCGTGTCAGTGGATGAATCACTAGAGAGAGGAAGCAACATGAGAACGTGAAGATCGCATTTTACTCAGTATGTTATTTAAATTTCGAGATCTTAAATTTTTATGAGGGGTGACAGAAACCCCAACCTTATTGAATGTTATAATAGTGGTTATTGAACTGATTTGGAGGTCTAATGATAGGCGAGGGTAGATTAGAATTTAGAACGCCTGACTTCACTGGGGCATGAAGTGAAAATTTTCAAATTGTAACCAGCCCTAATGAATGTTGGATTTTTTCTTATTTTATCCCATGGAGGGGCTGCAAGGATTTTTAAGAAAATTCTCAGTTCCTATGACTTTGAACTGATATTTAGAAGATAATGGGAGATTTAAGGAATAGTGATTTCCTGGATCGAAATTTGGAGTCAAGCACAAATTTTTCTAAATTGAGCCAAAATACGCAAAGGTCCGAATAAATCATAAAGACTAACGAACTGAAATAAAGGAACTGAAACCGGCTTGGATAGTTTCCAAAGGATCTCAACGTAATTCCGTGCAATACGCTTATCGTCCTGATTATCGATTTTAATGATTTTAACCGATTTCTGATTTCAGAGCCCGAAATTCACCGTGAAGGATTTAGTTAAAATATTTTATGTTCAAATTTAAATATAGACTAATTATAGAATATTTTTGATACATAATCGATATAAAAGCAGTATAAGGTGAAACTGAGATAAAATTTGCTATAAGGGAGATATTTTCTTGTGAGAGCCAATTAAGAGCCTTTTCTTTAATGGCTAAGTCATGATTTAAATAATGGGTAAATGACTTGGTCTCATGAGAATGGACCAATAGGAAGCTTGGATAAAGAGTAAACCACTTTAAACAAACTAATGAGATTATTTGGTTTAAGGAGTAATTTTGGAAACTTTGAAATAAAAAGAAAATTTAGGAGATTTAATGCTCGAGTGAGGAGAAACGTGCAGTAGAGGGGAAGAAAGGAGAAAAAGGGGGGAGAAAGGAGAAAGGAGAGAAAGGAGAAAGGTTAGGGCAGAAGTGGAGGTGAGTTTTTTCTTTACTCCTTCAAGCTTTCCAAATTTCACAAGTGATAGCAAAGGAGAGCCAAAGGAAACCAAGAACAAGTAAGTTTTTAATGGTGGGAAAGTTAGTTTTGTTTTTCATGTGTGTTTTGATTTTCTTGTCATGGATGTTAAATTAGTGGCATTTGAGGTTGAATGATGATTTGAATCAGGTAGAAAGCCATGGATTATTAGATTAGGGTTTTTTGAAAATCAAGTGAGTAAGGGTTAGGGGTTTGATAGTGAATTTATTATTGGCTGATATGTTGAAATGGGTATAATGCATGCAGATTTAGTGTTTAGAGTGAAAGAAAAAAATGGAAGAAACACATTTTGGTGAATTTTGGGCAGCAGTCTCAGTACAGAAATGTCTCATTTTCTGTTTTGACCAGTTTAGTATTTTAGCCATAACTTGCTCAATTTTGATCCGATTTGAGTGATTTAAAGAAGTGGCTGTGTAAAATAGACTTGAAGGGAGAAAAAATTAAGAAGGTATGTAAATTCTGAATCTTAAGTGGCTAAATATTCACTCAAAGTAGGACCATGTGCAAGCCAAATTCTGGTTCAGTTTTTGAACATAGATTAGCCAGTTATTTGAGGACGTAAGTGAGTTGGGTGCTCCAAATTGGGTGATTCCAATTGGAACTCAGAGCCTTATGCATAGCTTTAAATGAGTATAAGGACATAGTGTCAAGGCTTATGAAGTCAAGACCTCGGAAAAATGAGTAATACAAACTGTCACTAGAAAAATCGGTAAATAGCTAGTTTAACATGAAAATGCCATAACTTTGTTTGGATGATCCAGTTAGGATTGATTCAATTCCTAAGTAAAATAGATTCCTAGAGGCAAGAGTCATAGGAATGAGTGTTTATGGTAAGTTAAATGCAAATTATGGTTAATGTGTAATTGTGATTTTCTTGGGGAAAGGTGAAAGGACTATCGGAGCGGGAGCAGGGAACTCATGAAGCAAGAAGGATTGAAGGCGGTGGTGAGTGAAAATGATATTTTGAAAAATGAGTTTTTAAAAGAAGTGAATGGTTTTTAATGTTAAGCTGAGGTTTGGCGGAAATGTTTATGTACATGTTAGGCACTGTAAGATGTTTTTTATCTTGCATCAGCCTGCCTCTATTTATATGTATGCATATGATAAAGTGTTATGAAAGTTTTAAAATGTGTGAAGAATGCATAATGTGTTTTAATGATAAAGGAAAGGATATAAATGTATTTATAAAAATGCATATGAAATATGTATGCATATGTTAAGAGTATTATGAAAGTTTTAAGATGTGTAAAGGAATGCATGTATGTTTTATTAGTCAGTAAAGGATTTAAATGTGTTTTACAAATGTATTTGAAAAATGTTTATGATGGTTACCCCTAAACCCCCTATGAGCGTACTTGGCGGTAACAAGTAGTACTTTAAAGCGTGTGGGATTTGGAAGGAGAGCAAGGGATCCCTCAGGTTACCGAGGGAAGAAATAGTGTCTAGATGTCACTTACAGAACAATTAAAGTGCTATGGCAGAACTATGCAAAAACGTGGAACTCTCCAGCAACTTTATAAACAATTAACAAAGCTGAGAATATTTATCTCTTGTGATCACAAAGCACTATTAAATATATTATTCACAGAATTCCATAGAAAAAGAAATGAAAAATAAAGAAGAAAAGGATGAGCATAAATACTTAAAAACATAAATATTTTAAATATGAAATATGTATTGAAAGAAAGTTTACGGCATGTGCTTAAGCATAAATAAGACACTAAATCATAATCTTGTCGAAAGAAGTTTAAAGTAAATGTTTAAAGCATGGGGTGGGACTACTATTGGTATGAGAGCTATTTATGAAGAAAAACTAAGCTTCCGCATGTTTTGATATCAAATGAATTTTAGTAGCACCATAGCTCTTATTATTTGGTATGTGCGAAAATGATGGCCACAACAAAATGTGCACTCAGCAGGCTCACTGCTGCTGCTTTCCGTGTGTTCAAAAACATTTTCGAGACCCCAGGCAGGCTCTTGGCCGATAGAGTCACTCACGTGCGTGGTCAGCTTGAAAGGCAGCGCTCTGCTGTAGCTTCAAACCCCACTGCCGCCATAAATGGCCTGTCATATTTAAATAAAATGCTACGTAGTGAATAAAGTTTAAACTGATGATTGAAAAGAAAAATGTATATATATAACCTGTCATGTCTGTTTGAAATTGAGGATTGTGAGCAGAAAAGTACAATATGGGGGAGTGATGACAGGTTAGAAGTGAGCTCAAATGTTTTAAATGCGGGACACTAACAAGGCTGAAGAGTCAACTTTGAGAGAAGCTCCCAAACGGTATCAAAAAATCTACAAGTGTTGAAAAAGAAAAAGAATTTTTAACGCCGCATAAAGACTATGTGAAGAGCAACAAGGGACCGCCCGAAGATTTGGTATGATTTTTAAGAGAAGAGATTTCTATATCTGAGCCCAGTCTTGAAATTTCAGTTCATAATTAGCTCCTGAATTAAGTCTTACATAACTAAATGAAGCAATTTGTTAAACTATATATTCGAAATAGGCTCGATTATGTTTACTAAAGTGCGAACTATTCCTATAAGTTGTTGAATCAATCTTGGACTCCTTAATAATATTCTTTTTTTTAATATTTTTAAATTTTATAATACAATTAATTTCGAATATAAAAATAAGGAATTTTTTTAATAAGCATGCATCACAAATCGGTCCACAAATTTTGTGGCGGAATGATATAAATCCGTCACAACTTTGTGGCGGAATTTTATTCGATCACAAGGCAGTAAGCGGAAACACAATTCCGTCTGAATTTTCTAGCCGAACTTGTGACCATTTGTGACGATATCTATTTTTTTAAAAAAATTCGGCACTTTATATTTTTTAATTTGCATTAGAAACTATTTCAAAATATTCTATGTTTGAAATATTCTCAAACTGGAATTTTATTATTAATATATACTTAGTGCTATTTTGTGTAATTGTTTTTTTAATTCTTTTTTGAAAATTTGCTTGATATTTCAATATTTTAAATTGTATATCATAATTTTGTACGACTATAGTCATAAAAATAATAAAAATTAGAATAAATAATTTATATCATGCTAGATATTACAAAATTTGACATTATTAAAATTTGTGATATTTGAAAATAAATTTTTATTTTATCCTGTCGGGCATAGCTAATTGAAGCAATTTATTAAGCTTCATATGTCGAAATAGGCTCGATTATGTTTACTAAAGTACGAACTATTCCTATAAGTTGTTGAATCAATCTTGGACTCCATAATAATATTCTTTTTAATATTTTTAAATTTTATAATAATTAATTTCGAAATATAAAAAATGAATTTTATGCTTCATCACATCCTGAATCGATTCACAAATTTGTAGTGAAGGATTATGTCGGTCACAACTTTGAGGCGAATTTTTATTAGTCACAAAATAGTAAAGCGGAAACACAATTCACGTCTGGTGCATGGGCTTATGCTGACCATTTTAACAGTAGATATCTATTTTTTTAAAAAATTCATTTTTATATTTTTTTAATTTAGTGAAACTATTTCAAAATATTCACAATGTTTGAAAATATTATAAACTATTTGGAATTTTATTATTAATATATGTAGAATTGCTATTTTGTGTAATTACGAATTTTTGAAAATTTGTGATATTTCAATATTTTTTAAATTGTAATGTATAATTTTGTACGATTATATAGTCATAAAAAATAATAAAAATTAGAATAAATAATTTATAATATTGTCTTTACGATGTTACAAAATTTAGCGTTATTAAAATTTGTGATATTTGAAAATAAAATTTTATTTTATATCCATTAAATGAGGGCATAGCTAGTGAAAGCGATTTGTTCGTATATATTCGAAATAGGCTCGATTATGTTTACTAAAGAAATACAGACATTTCACATAAGTTGTTGAATCGATCTTGGACTCCTTAATAATATTCTTTTTTAATATTTTTAAATTTTATAATACAAATTAATTTCGAATATAAAGATGAATTTTTTTAATAAGCATGCGTCTCAAATCGGTCACAAATTTGTAGCGGAATGATATCGTAGTACCCAACTTTGTAGCCCGGAGTCTATTCCGTCACAAAATAGTGGCGGAAACACAATTCGTCTGAATTTTCTAACCGACTTGTGACCATTTTGTGTGACTGATATCTATTTTTTTTTAAAAAAATTCATTTTATATTTTTAATTTGCATTAGAAACTATTTCAAAATATTAATGTTTGAAAATAATAAACTATTTGGAATTTTATTATTAATATATGTAGTGCTATTTTGTGTAATTGTTTTTTTTTTTTTAATTTTTTTGAAAATTTGTGATATTTCAATATTTTAAATTGTAATAGCATAATTTTATGCGACTATATAGTCATAAAAATAATAAAATTAGAATAAATAATTTATATCATTACTACGATGTTACAAAATTTAGACATTAGTAAATTTGTGATGTTGAAAATAAATTTTATTTTATCCTGCATCGGGGCATAGCT
>JAEQBH010002948.1:0-66840 GCA_016808115.1 Tetrastigma voinierianum | reverse complement strand
CTAAAAATATGGAGACATTATTTATATGGTGTTCCTTGTAGGATCTTTACGGATCATAAAAATGCTGATATATTTTCACCAAAGAGTTAAACGAGGAGCAAAGAAGATGGCTTGAGTTGATTAAGGACTACGACATCTTATCGAGTACCATCGAGGAAAAGCTAATGTCGTAGCGGATGCCTTCAGTGGCGACCCGAGAGAGTTCTTTGTCTCCGTGAGATCGGGTTATCTTCCAGCTGATGGTGGATCGAGAGCTTCATTGATGTGGAGGTTGGATTGCGGAGCCTTGTTAGCCACGTTTCATGTTAGGCCCAGGCTTCTAGTGGACCGATTCTAGCGGGGCGGGTCGGGGATCCATAGATGATTAAGCAGGAAGAGATAGAAAAAGGAAAGAAAGCGAGGGTTTCAAATCGGAGATGATGGCATGATAGTGAAAGGACGAGAATGTTGTGCCAAAGTATAGGCGGTGAAGAACCTTGATTATAGAAGAAGCACATTCATCTGCGTATGCCGTACATCCGAGGCGATACTAAGATGCAGAGACTTTGAAAAGAACATTCTTGGTGGAATGGGGATGAAGAAAGAGATCGTGAGTTTTACCGTTTTAAGGTGCCCCAACACATTTAGCGGTGAAAGGTGAAACGCTCAGAGGCCCACGGGAAGAATCGATTACTCCACTATTCGGTGTGAAATAGGAAAAGATTACTATGGATTTTGTGACGGGTCTTGCGGTTTCAGGCTGACATGATGCGATATGGGTGATAGTAGATCGATTAACAAAGATCGCTCATTTCCTACCGAGTTAATGTTGAGGATTCTTTGAAAAGTTGGCGGGAACATGCAGATGAGATAGTAAGACTTCCTTGGGTTCAGTGTGATGTGTCGGATCGAGACCCCGAGTTCACATCAGGTTTTGGCTGGTTGCGGCAGCGTTAGGTACTCGCCTACATTTAAGCCTGACATTTCATCCTCAGACGGATGGCCCCGATCGAAGGTGACGAGACGTTAGAGGGGATATCTTTGAAAGCTTGTGTGATGGTCAAAAGGAAGTTGGGATACTCATATATAATGGAGTTTACTGTGATAGCTATCGAAGCAGTATAGATATGGCTCCATTTGAGAGCCTTTGTATGGCGAAATGTAGGACTTCAGGTGTCTTTGGGATGAGGTTAATTGAGAAGACTAGTAGGCCACCCCAGACAAGTCTGAATCACTTCGGAGAAAGTAGAAGTTGTTATGATAACTTAAAGATAGCAAAGAGATAGACGGAAAAGCTATGCGAGACCAGCCCAGTCGTAGAGACTTCTGATTTGAAATAAGTGACCAAAGTCTTTTAAAGATTTCACCTTGGAAAGGTGTGTTGAGATTTGGGAAGCGAGAGAAGCAGGTAGGGGTATATTGGACCTTATGGTCATTGAAAGCGAAAGTGGGGCCGGTAGCTTCACAGTTGAAGTTGTAAAACTGACCTTATTGAATGTTATAATAGTAGTTATTGAAGCGATTTGAGGTCTAATGATAGAAGCGAGAGTGGATTAAATTTAGAGACGCTACGGACATCATTTGGGCATGAGTGAAAATTTTGGTATGGCAAGATTGCCCTAATGAATAGTGATTTTTTCTTATTTTATCGGATGGAGGGGGTTGCGAAAGTTTTTAAGAAAATTTCGGTTCTTATGACTTTGAGCGATATTTAGAAGATAATGGAGATTTAAGTGAATAGTGATTCGGATCCCGAGAATTAGATGCATCTTTGAAATTTTTCGATTAGGCGGAAATCTGAAAATGTCCAGAATCAATCATAGAGTCTAAAAACTGAAGCAATTGAAACGAGGGTCCGTTTGGATAGTTTCAAGCGATCACGACGTAATTCGGATAATAATACGCTATTGTCCGTTCCGATTTTAATGATTTTAATCAGATTCGGTGATTTCAAAACTGGAATCCCGCGTGAAGGATTTAATTAAATCTTTCATAGTCAATTTGAAGTTGACGACCATAGAATATTTTGGCGTTTGTCCCGGTATAAAAGCGTTATAAGACAAAGGAATAATCGATAAATGGAGATATTTTCTTATGAGAGCCCAATCAAAAACATTTCTTAAGAGGCTAAGTTAGGGTTTGTGACTCATTAGAATTGACCAATGAGTTCATGGGCTCAAATGCAATAAATAAGTTAGGTGGCAATATAAAAGAAATGGAGGACCAAATTGTAATTAAAGGAAAGTTAGAATATTTAAATGGGAGACAAACAAATAATTCATTTGGTCTCTCAAAAGTTAAGGAACCCGTAGGAGAAAGGAGAGGGAAGAAAGGGAGAAAAGAGAAAGGAGAAAGGAGGAAGCAAGAGAAAAAGTGAGGGCAAGGTATGAGATGTGATTTTCTCCTCGAACCAAGCTTTCAAGTGATCTTCAAGTGGTAATCAAGGAGAGGAGCAAAAACTCAAGAAACAAAGTAAGTTTTCATGGTGGGAAAGTTGGGGTTTGATGTTTTCCATGTTTAATGTCTTAAATTCTGGTATGGATGTTAAATTGATGGTATTTAGGTTTAATGGTGCTGAATTAATATCAATTGAGAAAGCCATGGTTTAGGTTAGGGTTTTGACAAAATCAAGTGAGTAAGGGTTAGGGTTTGATAGTGGTGTGTGTGTTATGTTGAGAAATGGGTATAATGCATCAGATTTAAGTGTTTAGAGTGAAAGAAAAATGGAAGAGAAACACATTTTGGTCAATTTTGGGCAACAGTCTCGGTACAGGAAATGTCCTGTTTCTGTTTTGACCAGTTTTGAGTATTTTGGCCATAACTTGCTGAATTTTGATCAATTTAAGTGATTTAAGTGGCTACATAAAATAGACTTGAAGGAGAACAAAACTTAAGGAAAGGTATCGCCAAATTCTGATCCCTAAGTGGCCTAAAAATTCCTCAAAGTAGGACTCAATAATGCAAGCCAAATTCTGGTTCCAGTTTTTGAACATAGATTAGCCAGTTATTTGGACGTAAAGTGAGTTTCGATTACTCAGGGTGGGTGATTCAATTGGAATAGAACCCTTAGCACCTTAGCTAAATGAGTATAAGGACATAGTGTCAAAATGATCAAGACCTCGGAAAATGAGTAATACAAACTGTTACTAGAAAAATCGGTAAATAATGACTAGTTGGCATGAAAATGCCATAACTAGTTTGGATGATCCGGTGGATTGATTCCAATTCTAAGTAAAATAGATTCTAGAGGAATAAGAATATAGAATAGTGTTTATGGTGGATTAAATGATATGGTTAATGTGTAATTGTGATTTTCTTGGAAAGGTGAAAAGGACTATCGGGGTGGGAGCGAGAACTGACGGGAAGCAAGCGGGATTGAGCGGTGAACTGTAGTGAAAATGATATTTTGAAAATGAGTTTTAAAAGTGAGATGGTTTTAATGTTAAGCTGAAAGTTTAATGGAAATGTTTATGTACATGTTAAGGCATATGGAAATGTTTATCTTGCATCGATATATATATATTTATATGTATGCATATGATAAAGTGTTATTATGAAAAGTTTTTAAAATGTGTGAAGAATGCATATGTGTTTTAATGATAAAAGGAAAGGATATAAATGTATTTATACATGTATATAGAAATATGTATGCATATGTTAAAGTATTATGAAAGTTTTAAGATGTGTAAAGAATGCATATGTGTTTTAATGATCAAGTAAAGGATTTAAATGTGTTTGAAATGTATTTGAAGAAATGTTTGCGATGGTTACCTAAGCCCCTATGAGCGATATCGGTAGAAGTACTTTAAGCGTGTAAGGATTTAGAGGGTAAGTTATAGGTTACTAGCGAGGGAAATAGGTGTCTAGAGTAATATCCTTACACGTGATAAAGTCTTGTAGTGGAACCCTATGCAAACGTGAGGTTTCTCCCATGACGTAGTGGTTATAGTTACAGGTCTGTTGTCCCTCACCAGTCGTGCCGGAAGCGTTCGGTGTGTTTATTCCACGGTTCCATCAGAAAGAATGAAAGAAGAAATAAAGAGAAAGGTTAAAGGCATAAATGCTTAAAGCATAAATGAATTTTAAATGCATAAGTATCTATTGAAAGAAAGTTTGGCATAAATGCTTCAAAGCATAAATGGATTTTAAATGCATAAGTATTTGTGAAAGAAAGTTTAAAGTATAAATGTTTAAAAGCATAAATTGATTCTAATGGTATAAGTATTTATGGAAAAGAAAGTTTAAAGCATAAATGTTTAATGTATAAATGGATTTTAATTGTATAAGTATGTATTGTATTTTGGTATATGCGAAAATGTTATTTTAATGAAAATGTACACTCACGGGCTCCTTTAAGCTCATTCTTTTTTAGTGTGTTCAAAAACATTTTCGGGACCCGAGAACGGGTGCGTAGATAGAGTCACTCTGTCACGCGTTAGTCATTTATCGAAGAGGCGGCGCATGTATTTGCATTGAAAATAATTTGCATATTGTATATGTGAATATTTTGTCATGTTTTGATAAAATTATGCCCATGGAATTGAATAAGGTTTAAATGTTTTGATGATTTGAAAAGAAATAAATGTATATATGTATATTGTGTTTGATTGGGTTGTGGTAGGAGTCACAATATGGAAGTTGATGAATTGAAGTTTAGAAGTGTTTCCAAATGTTTTCATCGGGTTTGTAAATTTAAAGTCAGAAAAGCAGGAGGAAACTCGTAGATTTTCTGAAAAAAATCTAAGTGTTGGAAAGAAAAGAAAAATTTTTGCACTTAGCTTAGCATTATTTTAAAGATATGTGAAAGAAGAGGAGAATTGTAAGGGGTTCGCTCCACGGATTTTAATTTATGGTTTGGAAAAGTTTCCTATCTGTTGAGTCTGGAGGTCCCTCGGGTTCATGGCAGGGATTGTCAAGGTCGGGATCCTTGAAGTTTACCCCGAGTTGTCGAGGATTCATGATACTTTCCATGTATCAATGTTGAGAAATATATCCGGATCCTTCACATGTATTGTTTGGAAAGCTGACGGTCTGATTAAAGGAAAATTTGACTTATGAGGAGATACATGTGCCAGTTAGTAGATCATGAGAATAGGTGTTGAAGCAAAGTGATTCGGAATTTAGTTAAGTGCTATGGAAGAATCATGAGAGGAGAGCGACTACTTAGGAACGGAAGGCTGAATCTTGTAAGTGATGCCCCCTCCTTATTTTAGGATGAGGTATTTCGTTTCATTTCTTTTGGAGTTTAGTTTATTCATTTCGAGGCCCAATGTTCCTAGAGAGGGAGGATTTTGTAACACCCCAGGTCTCGAGAGAGTGTCTGATTACATGATGCGCCCAGGTGTATAAAATCTCACGAGTGTCGCATTATGTAGTATTTTGGAGATGAAATTAGGAAATTATAAATTTTGGAACCCACAGAATTTGGTACTTAAAACAAGGAGTACAATTGTCATTTGCAAAGGATATGTAAGGCATAATTAAGTTAGAGATGGGCCATAGTAGAATTTCAAAAGTTAGGTTGTAATATTTAAATGCTTGAGGACAAATTTACAATTAAGGAAAGTTGAGGGTGAAAGTCAAATTAAGGGAAGTTTAAATAGTAAAAGCAAATATTAATAAATTGCGAGAATTTTTCGAGGAAGTGCCGAAATTCTCTAGATGCGGATAATGACGATTTCTTGGATTAAAGTTAAATCTGTAATCAGTAACCTAGGAAAGTTTGGTTTAATTAAGAGGCAGTTCGAATATTTCTGATTTCTAGGCGAAACGAGTTTAAGGAGTGAGCACAGAAACGGATTTTAGAAAATTCAGAAAAATGGTAAATAATTAAAGAATATTCATTTAGGATAAATAAAGTGAAATAGGGACAAAATAAATTGTTTCGGGGCTCAAGCGGACCATAAAGAGTAGAATAAAGGGACATGGGTCCCACATAAAAAGAAAAGAAAAAAAAGACAAAACAAATAAAAGTAACAAACCTCTTGATGACGGACGGACGGACGAGCAGTTCTGAGAGAAGATTTTTAATTTTTCTTCTTTTAGTTATTTCTCAGTTCTGGAATCGATCGTCGGTTTCGTCGGGATAAACATGGAAAGTGCTCTGTGACGGGGGCTGGCGTGAAAATTACCGAAACCACGGGGTTTCAGGAATTCGGGTAAATATGCGAAAAACCCAAAATTTTAGTTTTCGGATCCTAAGCCATTCTGAGTGGTGCTTTTCGGATAGGTAGGTAAAGAAAGTTACTCTGTGACGAGGCTGCGCGTGGACATAAAATCTTGGCTTTTTGTCAAGGTTGAAGGGTGGGAAATTTTCACTGCTTGTGTTATTTCGAGCCTAAAGACTATATAATGGCTTGAAATATTAACTAGAGCATAGAATTTAATTAAATTTTAGGCGAGTTTAGGAATTTTAGGAATTTTAGGAAATTTTGGGATTATTTTCGGACCAGTCAGGAATTTGAATTTGGAGTGTTGTTTGGACAGTTTAGTTAAAATTTAGGATTTTATTCAAGCGATCCGGATGAATTCGAGAAATATTTACCGGGTGTTTTAGACTATATGGAAAGTCCCTTTGAAGTACAGGAATCTAACCATATGCTTGTGAATGGCATTTGAACACATATTTTAAAATTTTAATTGAACACAGTATGCAAATTGCTTGGTTGTCTTGGCGATGTGTGATCTAATCGTCAGTGTGTAGAATTTAAACGAGGCGGGGGAAAATTGTGGAGATCGTGCTCAAAGTTTAATCGCGAGAAAGATGTAGGTGTTCTAAACTCATTTTCCCCGAATACTAGTGTATTATTATTATAAATTGTTTACCTTTGGTATTTCATGGTTTTAGATACAAACCATTTTCAAAACAAGCGAAATGAATTAGAAAGCGACAAATGGTTTTGAGTTAAACCATTTTGAAAAGAAAGCATTGGTTTTAAATTGTAAAACCATAATTAAAAGCGGCAACCAGTAAGTAAATGGTTTTGAATAATTAAACCATTTTCCAACTGACAAGCGTGACGGAAATGGTTTCAAAGTGTAAAACCATTTTATAAAGAGCAAGCAAGCAAGAAAGTTTGTGAAAAGCGAATTCCTAGTTCTAAGCAAGCAGATTCGAGAGGTATTCTGCGTGCACGGTGGTGTTAGGATCTCCTTGTGCATTTTAGTTTTGCTGGTGGGCAGGCTTGGGACATACATCATGCATTTAAAGGAGGCAGGTAGCGATACGAGGGAGTATATAAGGTTATGAGCTCTAACTACATATGGTGATGGCGTGTGAGACCCTCACCCTTCGTGACCACCTCATGGGTACCCTTCAGGGTGGAAGCTCACTCATAAGGATATCCTCATTCCCACTTGAGTTCCTTTCGCCTCCCGAGAGATTCGAACCCGGGACCTAGGGCCTTTGGTCAATGGGAAGCATCTGGTACCAAGCTGTGCTTTCGGTTGGTACGAGAGATGCTTCCCGACAGACAAGGCCCTAGGTCTGGAGTTAAAATCTGGGAAGCAGCCGATGTATCTGCTGAGTGAAGGCCACTGTAGTGATCTGAAGTGAAGTCTCTAAAGCGCATTGTAAAACCCGACCTTATTGAATGTTATAATGAGTAGTTATTGGAGCGATTTGAGGTCTAATGATAGAAGCTTGAGGTGGATTAAATTTAGAACGCTGCGGACATCATTTGGGCATGAAGTAGAGAAAATTTTCGAAAATTGTAGTAGGGTGCCTAATGAATGATGATTTTTCTTATTTATCGGATGGAGGAGGGTTGCAAAGGGATTTTTAAGAAAATTTCAGTTCCTACAGCTTTGAAGCGATATTTAGAAGATAATGGGAGAGATTTAAGTGAATAGTGGTTTTCGGATGGGAAATTTGGAGCACAACGTTGAAATTTTTCGGAGGTGGTAATACGAAAATGTCGAATATATCATAAAGACTAACGAAACTGAAATGAGTGAAAGCGGTCCGTTTGGATAGTTTCCGGTGTCAAGGCAGTAATTCGGGTAATAATCATATTATCAGATTTAGATTTAATGATTTTAAATCGGAGTTTCGATGATTTCAGAGCCTAGAATCAATGTGAAGGATTTAATTAAAATATTCATGGTCAATTTGAGTTTATTGACCATAGAATATTTTGACATTTAATCGGGTATAAAAGCGTTATAAGGTAAGGCGTAAAATACGCTTTTATAAGGGATATATTTTCTTTATGAGCCAATTAAAACCTTTCTTAATGACTAAGTTATGAATAAAATAATAGGTTAATGGATTTGTGATTCATTAGAATGGACCAATGAGCTTCTTTGGTTCAGGAAATTTTGGCAAATTAAGGAAGGGCAATTTGAATTGAGTGTGAGAAGCAAAATCTAAATTTAAGGGTTAAGTTGGCTCCAAAGGAGGAGGGCAGAGTAGGAGAGAAAGGAGAGAGGGAAGAAAAGAGAAAAGAAAGGAGAGAAAGAAGGAGAAGCAAGAAGAAAAGTGAAGGGCAAGGTATAGAGATGTGATTTTTTTTTCACTCATTCAAGCTTTCAAAGTGATCTTTGAAGTGGTAATCAAGGAGAGGCAAAGAAACTCAAGAAACAAGTAAGTTTTCATGGTGGGAAAGTTAGGGTTTGATGTTTTCCATGTTTAATGTTTTAAATTCTGGTATGGATGTTAAATTGATGGTATTTAAGGTTTAATGGTGCTGAATTTAATATCAATTGAGAAAGCCATGGTTTAGGTTAGGGTTTTGACAAAATCAAGTGAGTAAGGGTTAGGGTTTGATAGTGAATTGTGTGTTATGTTGAAATGGGTATAATGCCATCAGATTTAAGTGTCTAGAGTGAAAGAAAAAATGGAAGAAACACATTTTGGTCAATTTTTGGGCAGCAGTCTGGTACAGGAAATGTCCTGTTTTCTGTTTGACCAGTTTTGGTATTTTGGCCATAACTTGCTCAATTTTGATCCGATTTGAGTGATTTAAGTGGCTACGTAAAATAGACTTGAAGGAGAACAAAACTTAAGAAGAATGTATCACCAAATTCTGATCCTAAGTGGCCTAAATATTCACTCAAAGAGTAGGACCAATATGCAGAAACCAAATTCTGGTTCAGTTTTTGAACATAGGTGGCAGGTTATTTGGACGTAAGAGTGAGTTTCGGTGCTCAGATTGGGTGATTCAATTGGAATGAGACCCTTAGCACCTTAGCTTTAAATGAGTATAAGGACATAGTGTCAAAATATGAATTCAAGACCTCGGAAAAATGAGTAATACAAGCTGTCACTAGAAAAATCGAGGTAAAATGACTGATTGGCATGAAAATGCCATAAACTTTGGATTTGGATGATCAGTTGAGTTCCAATTCCTAAGTAAAATAGATTCCTAGAGGAATAAGAATATAGGAATGTGTGTTTATGGTGGATTAAATGGAAATTATGGTTAATGTGTAATTGTGATTTTTTCTTGGAAAAGGTGAAAAGGGACTGTCGGACGGGAGGCAGGGCTCAGCGGGAAGCAAAGCGGGATTGGCGGTGGCTTGTAGTGAAAATGATATTTTGAGGTAAGTTTTAAAGTGAATGGTTTTAATGTTAAGCCCGAAAGTTTAATGTAAATTTTATGTAAATGTTAAGGCATATGGAAATGTTTTATCTTGCATTGTTTTATCTTGCATCAATGCATATATTTATATATTATTATTAAATATGTATGCATATGTTAAAGTATTATGAAAGTTTAAAAATGTTTAAAGATGTATGCATATGTTAAGGTATTATGAAAGTTTAAAAATGTTTAAAGAATGCATATGTGTGTTTAATGATAAAGTAAAGGATTTAAATGTATTTATAAATGTATTTTGAAGAAATGTTTCTTGATGGTTACCTAAACCCCTTATGACATTATATGAGGCGATGTCCCGGTAGAAATGCTTTAAGCGTGTAGGATTTAGAGGAATTAAAGTTATAGGTTACTAAGCGGGGAGGAAATAGGTGTCTGGTAATATCCTTACACGTGATAAAGTGCTATGGTGGAACCTATGCAAAGCGTGAGTTTCTCGCGTAGTGGTTGGTTATGAGCCGGAGATGTATTTGTCCCTCACAGGTCGGTGCCGAGAGCTGTTCGGTGTGTTTATTCCCCACAGGTTCATCGGAAAGAAAGAAAGAAAGAAGAAAGAGCGAAAGAAAGAAAGTTTGAGGCATAAATGTTTAAGGCATAAATTGATTTGAAATGTATAAGTATTTATTATAAAGAAAGAAAGAAAGTTTGAGGCATAAATGTTTAAGGAAGAAAGTTTGAGGCATAAATGTTTAAGGCATAAATGGATTTAAATGTATAAGTATGTATTACTTTGATATATCTGAAAATGTATCTTAAGGCATAAATGGATTTTTAAATGTATAAGTATGTATTACTTTGATATATCTTGAAAATATTTGTCTTAATGAAAATGTACACTCACTTTGGGCTCCTTTAGCTCATTCTTTCCATATGTTAAAAAATATTTTCAGGTTCGAGAGACGGAGTCTTGTAGGTAAGTATCCTCTGTGGTAATTCGAGTCATGGGAAACGATGTGGGCTCATTGTATAAATAGTTGCATATTTATATGTCGAATAATTTGTCATGTATATATAGCACCTATGGATATATTTTTAAAATGAATTACTTAAGATTTGGCTTAAGTCAAACTCAAACCCAATTTTAAATACAAATGTGCATGGAATTGAAGAAGTTTTAAATGTTTTGATGATTGAAATGGATAAAAAAGGTATATGGTATATATATTGTGTTGATTGAGTTGTGGACGAGGAGTCTACGCGGAAGTTGAAAAATTGAATATTAGAAATTGTTTTTAAATGCTTATCGAATTATATATTTAGGAAGGTAAAACGAGAAACTCTGTAATTTTATAGAAAAAAATCAAGTGTTTGAAAAAGAAATAAAATTCACTTAAACTTCCGCATTATTTTCTAAAGATATGGTAAGGATTGTAAAGAGGTTAGCTCCATGGATTTTATTTGATGGTTTTAAGGGAAGGGTTTCTATATCCATTGGAGTCTTGGGAGACCCTCAGGTTCATGAGGTTAATCGGTCGAGATCCTTCATGGCGACCAGTCCAATTCCACCATATTCCCATGGGGAGAAAAAGGTGATGCGGACCCCGGGTCCTTCATGACCGCGGTCGCCCGAACCAGTGTTCACTGAGAGTCTGATAAGCAAAAATAGGCCTCAGTGGTTGATGTTTATGAGCATAATATATCTGAGTTTTGAAAAATCAACCAGTGGTTCCGTCGCCGAGGCTTAGGAGGAGTTTTAAACGACGGTTGAGCGAGCTCAGGTTTAGATTTCAAAGCGATCGGTTGAGCTAACTCAGTGGGATTTTAAAGCAAAGAGTTGAGCCGGCTCCGGGTTTTATTTTCAAAAGTACCAGTTGAGCCAGGCTCAGTTTTTATGAAAAAGTTTTGAGAAACTTTTAAAGCGAAAAGGTTTGTGAAAGGTTTTAAGAAACTTTTCAAACAAGATAAAGCAAGCCAAACAGAGAAGTTTTGAGGTTTATAAACTTCTAAGCAAGCGAAAAAGTAAGAGTTTTATAAGCTTTTAAGAAAAGCAAACTTAAGAAAACAGCAAGTATTAAAGAACATAAACTTTTTAAAAGCAACAATCTGAAAACAAGCAAATAAGAAGAGTTTAGAAACTTGAAAAGCGAGAAAAACTACGGAAAATGTTATTTGTAGAGGTTTACATTTTTGAGGATGTTTTTAGGAAGAAAGCAAAACCTTTGCAAAGCTTTTCGGCAGGCTCGTTTAGCTCATTATTTTGTATTTAAAGCCCCATTTTCAGTGATGGACACTCGATTGGGCAGTTAAGTTCTCGACATTTATACAAGTCTTTGTTAAGTAAGAATATTATGTAAGAAAATGCTTTGGAATATGTATAATGGAACATATGTATGTACATAGAGTAGTTTTGTGAGAATGTGTTGGTATCTTGGTTGCCATATTTTGGATATAGTGTAAATTGGATATACGAGGATTTGGGACATGTCTATATCGATTTGTTATCTTTCTTAGAAATTTTATAAAATCCTTAAGTTTTAGAAAAAGAAAAATTTTATAGGAGGTTTTGTAGCGATACGACCCGCTTCTGGGAGTTTCTAGTCGTTGAGAGATAGCAATTTGAGGATTTACGTGGAGTGGTGACACACGCCATCTCCTTTGGAGGGTGGGGTGTGTCATATTAATAATAAAATTCAATAGTTTATAATATTTTCAAACATTAGAATATTTTGAAATAGTTTCTAATACAAATTAAAAAATATAAAAATGAATTTTTTTAAAAATAGATATCGATTCCATGAAAATGGTGAGTCGAGAGTCGGTTAGAAAATTGTGGAATTGTATTTAAATCCTTATTTTATGACAGAATAAAAATTAGTCACAAAGTTGTGACGGTTATAGTCCGTCACAAATTTATGTTCGATTTGTGACGAATGATGTCAAAAAATTCATTTTTATATTTGAAATTAATTGTATTATAATTTAAAAATATTAAAGAAATATTATTAAGGAGTCGAATTGATTCAACAACTTATAAGATAGTTAGTACTTTAGTAAACCATAATGGAGGCCTATTTTTCGAGATATATAGTTTAACAAATTGCTTGATTAGCTGTACCCTAGATGGTGGATAAAATAAAATTTATTTTCAAATATCACAAATTTAATAATGTCAAATTTTGTAACATCGTAGCATGATATAAAATTATTTATTCTAATTTTTATTTTTATGACGCTATATAGTAGTGCAAATTATACATACAATTTAAAATATTGAAATATCACAAATTTTCAAAAAAATTAAAAAAACAATTACACAAAAATAGCACTACATATATTAATAATAAAATTCCAAAATAGTTTCTAATATTTGTTTTCAAACATTAGAATATTTTGAAATAGTTTCTAATGCAAATTAAAAAATATAAAAATGAATTTTTAAAAAAATAGATATCGGTCTAAGAAATGGTCTGAGTCGGTTAGAAAATTGTGTGGGTGTGTTTAGTCACTATTTTTGTAGCTGAATAAAGTCAAAGTCACAAAGTTGTGAATGATTATATTCGTCACAAATTTGTAACAAATTTAACAACGATTATTGAGATCGGCAGGATTAACCTCATGAACTGGGGACCTCAGGCACTCAGTGGATATAAACTTTCCTTAAAGCGTCAAATAAAATCATGGGCGAACCCCTTTACAATCTTTAGCATATCTTTAGAAAATAATGCGAGACGAAGTGATAATTTGTTTTTTCTTTTGTTTTTCAAACAGTTTCAAAAAAAAATTGTGAGTTTCCTCTGTTTCGGACTTTCCCAATTTACAAAACCCGATAAAGCATTTAAAAACACTTCTAATCTTTCCATCCTCAACTTCCCAACTTAGTTTTAGGACTACTCCTCGTCCGCAGCAAATCAAACACAATATATACATATATACATTTATTTATTTCAATCATCAAAACATTTGAAACTTCTTCAAATCCATGCATTTATTTTATCAAAAATTGGGCAATGGGACTTGCAGCCAGGCCAGCCCCTGCGTACCCT
Source organism: Tetrastigma voinierianum (assembly GCA_016808115.1). NCBI lineage: Eukaryota > Viridiplantae > Streptophyta > Magnoliopsida > Vitales > Vitaceae > Tetrastigma > Tetrastigma voinierianum. The sequence continues at coordinate 53,279 of JAEQBH010002948.1, read as the reverse complement.
CGTCACGAGGATCAAAGCCAGTGATTCTTTTCAACTTTATGTATACATATATCCGCAACAAAATGTTGACATATCACGAGTATGGAAAATTATCTGATGAAATCCACCAGTGTCGTCTCCCTTGATGGCTCGACTCCTTTATAGGGAACGGCTCTGCACATTGCACCTATCTCGAGGTCCTGAAATGTTTTGAAACATAGGAAAGAATGAGCTAAAGGAGCCCGGTAGTGTACATTTTCATTAAAAATAACATTTTCGGTATATACCAAATAAGCACATACTTATACAATTAAAATCCATTTATACCTTAGAAAACATTTATGCCTTAAACTTTCTTTCAATAAATACTTATGCATTTAAAATCCATTGTCTTCAACATTTGTCTGAAATGCTTTCTTTCTTTATTTCTTTCTTTCTTTCTTTCTTTCTTTCTTTCCTTTTTCTTTCTTTCTGATGGAACCAGAGGAATAAACACAGAGCAGTTTAGAATGCGACGGTGAGGAGACGATCACATTCAGTCATAACCACTACATTTGTGGAGAAAACTCCGCTGCATAGGGTTCAGTCATAGCACTTTATCACGTGTAAGGATGTGCTCTAGACACTATTTCCCTCGATTTAGTAACTGTCGCTTTACCCTCCCAATCCTTACACGCTTAAGTACTTGACCCGATATCATTCATATGGGGTTTAGGGTAACCATGTTAAACATTTCTTCAAAATACATTTATAAATACATTTAAATCCTTTACTTTATCATTTAAAACACGCCATTCTTTAAACATTTTAAACTTTCATAATACCTTAACATATGCATACATATTTATTTTACATAAATATAGGCATTGATGCAAGATAAAACAATACGAAGATAAAACATTTCCATATGCCTTAACATTTTACATAAAAATTTACATTAAACTTCGGTTTAACATTACAAACAATTCACTTTTAAAAGCTTCGATTCTCAAAATATCATTTTCACTCCGTTAAAATAAATAAAACAATAAAGTTGGGGTTAGTTCAAAAATCAGAATGGTCTTTTCTTGTTTTCAAATCCTGATACATTAACATTTTAACAATCACCACATAACTTTCATTCCTATTCTGACCATCTAGAATCTATTTTACCAAGGTGGAGTCAATCCAATCGGATCATTAAACTAAAGTTATGGCATTTTCATGCCAACTAGTCATTCTTAGAATTTTTCTCGTGACAGTTTGTATTACTCATTTTCCAGTCTTGACTTCATATTTTGACACTATGTCCTTATACTCATTTAAACTAAGGTGCTAAAGGTTCTATTCCAATTGGAATCACCCAATTCGAACCACCAAAACTCACTTCAAATCGAATAACCAAGACTAATCCATGTTAAAAAGCTAGACAAATTTGTACACATGGTCCTACTTTGAGTGAGAATATTTAGGCTACTTAGGATCAGAACTTGGCGTACATTCTTCTTAATTTTGTTCTCCTTCAGTCTATTTTGCATGCCTTAATCTCAAATCGGATCAAAATTCAAGCAAGTTATTAAAATACCAAAACTGGTAGAAACAGAAACAGGACATTTCTTTGTGCACCGAGACTGCTACTTAAAGTGACCAAAATGTGTTCTCTTCCACTCTTTCTCTAAACACTTAAATCTGATGCGTATACCCATTCAACATAACCCCACACAATTCACTATCAAACCTAACCCTTACTCACTTGATTTTTGTCAAAACCTAACCTAAACCATAGCTTCTCAATTGATCCTTAAATTCGCACCATTTAAACCTTAAATACCATCAATTTACATCCATACCAGAATTTAGACATTAACGCTGGAAAACATCAAACCCTCTTCCCTGAAAACTTACTTGTTTCTTGAGTTTCTTTGGCTCCTCTCCTTGATTACCACTTGAAGATCCTTGTAGGCTTGAATGGGAGAAAATCACATCTCATACTTGGCCCTTCACTTTTTCTTCTTGCTTCCCTTTCTCTCCTTTCTTTTCTCTCTTTTCTTCCCTCTCCTTTTCTCTCCCTCACGGGTTTCTCCTCCTTTTTGAGACAACAACATCTTAATTATATTTTGACTAACTCTTCCAATTGCCCTTTCATACTTACAAAATTACCTTTGAACCAAAATAAGCTCATTGGTCCATTCTATTGATCACAAATCATGTATATTATTTCATTCTTAGCAGTCATTAAGAAAAGTTTTAATTATCTAATAAAATATATATATACTTGACTTTATCTCAGTTTCCACCTTATCTTTTATCACAGATTAAATGTCAAAAATATTCCTTAATTAGTCTAACTAATTAATATGAATTATTCAAATTAAATCATCACGATTAGTTCAGACTAAATCCAGAATGGATTAAAATCAGTAGAATGGAAGTCGGACAAATAGCGTATTATTGTCAGATTACAGTTGAGACCACTTTGGAAACTATCAAGCGGACTCGCGTTTCACTTTATTTCGGTTTCGTTAGTCTTTATAGATATAATGCGGACATTTTACGTATTTTCGTGATTTAAAAATTTGACCAGGCTCCCAAATTTTCGGTCGATCACTATTCATAAATATCCTATTCTCTTCTAAATGTAGTTCAAGTCATAGGAACTGCATTTCTTACAAATTCACGCAAACCCTCCATTCGGGATGTAATAGAAAACTCATTTATTCACTTGTTAGGTTTACAATTTTCGAAAATTCACTTCATGTCGAATGACGTCCAGGAGCATTCTAGAATTCTAATCACCCTACGTTTATATCATTGGACCTCTAATCGGTTTAAAAACTATTATTATAAGCATTCCAGTCGGGTTGGGGTTTTACAATCCCTCCTTATAAAATTTCGTACCAAATTAAACAAATTATTTTTGCATCGAGAATAGAATAATGCCCTCTTAAAAATTCTGCTCCTCATTGCTCCCATGTGCCTGCAGTATGACTCCTCCATGAGCCCTTGCCCGTGAATAGTCTTGTTGGGCAGAACTTGCTCTCGACGGTCGAGATACATACTGGTTCCTCTTCGGTATGTCAAATTCTCACTGTATTTCCAACGGTTGCTTTCTGTCCATTACATGTGAAGGGTCTGATATAACCTTGCGACATAGAAACATGGAACATCGGTGGTCGATCGAGGTCGGATAATGAGCTCATTCAGTATGCCCTCTCAGTCTCGACAATCCACATTATGTGATATATGTGATTTCAGGCTTCCCACGTTTCCCAGTCGTCATACTTTGCGGGATGTGAAAGCCATATCCCACATTTCGAGACTCTGGGTCCTGCAGTGATTGTCAGCATAACTTTTAATCGGTCTTGTCACGTTCAGTCTATCCCTTTGCTTTGATCTTTATCATGATCATTTGAGCAAATTTAGGACTACTAATTTCCTTTCACTACCTGTCCCAACCAGAGGCGGGTTCGACATTTTAGTCATAAGAGCCTCGTAAGGGGCCGCCACAGCCTAACGATACTTGTTATTGTATGCAAACTCCATCGGGGTAGATGGAGTGTCTATTTCCTCTAAACTCCGTAACATGCCTAAGCATATCCTCCCAACGTCTGTATAGTTCTCTCGGATTGGCCATGCGTACGTGGATGGCTTGTGCCCAAAATGCGGTTTGGAGTGCGAGGGCATTCTTGTGCTTGGAGCCCCGAAATCGTAAGAGGTAAACCTTGGATCTGCAATGCGAGCAATGGGCGGCGTACCATGCGGTCGATGAAATCTCTCTAGCATTATGGTGGAATGACTTATCGATGAATCCGGTGATTCACGATAGGGAGGAAATGGGTGATTTCGTCGATGCATCTACGATCACCAGTATCGTATCATGGCCATTCGGGGCGTGGAAGTCTGCCCGCCGAAATCATAGTGATTCTCTCCATTTCCAGAGGGATCGGGGTATTTGTAAAAGCAGCGGAAGCGATGTTCGGCTTTCACTGGCGACATATGAGACATGCAGGCAGACACCCAATATCCCTCTTCATGCCTTTCCACCGTAGTGTTCCTTTGGGTATGATACATCTTTGTGCTTCAGGATGCATAGCATAAAGCGGAGGGAATGGGGCACCCTCCATAATCTCTCTCCTCGTATCCACACATCTGGTACCATGACCTACGTCCCATGACCACGGTACCATCCTCTCTCGATGACAAATCCCTCGTTGCCCGGACTCTGCTTCACCTCATAACTTCACTATACGTGGATCGAATGCAAAGCTCTCTCACAATCCTGTCTATCAATACGGACGTACATGTGGAATGGCTAACGGTGCTCTAAAGATCTGTCGATTCAGGTCTCAGCGAGGACACGATTCTATGGAGTCGGGGAAGATGACCCTCACGTGCGATGGGGAACTCTGTGGGTCTTCTACTAAGAGCATACACGCTACCGTTCGCCTTTCGGGATGATATTGATGGTACATTCATAATCCTTGGTCAGTTCAATCCATCTCTGCGCCTCATGTTAGGTTCATACCAACGTAAACAAATACGCAAGCTCTTATGATCAGTAAAATCTCTGAGGCCTCCATATAAGTAATGCCTCCATGTCCATGAAGTAAGATACTAATTTGCTAGCTCGGTCGTGTGTAGGATAATTCTGTTCATGCTTCTTCAATTACTAGAAGCATGTACCAATCTGTAATCATTACGCATTAATGCCTGACTAAACCTGCTTTGGGGCATCCTGAGTACAGCTGAAGCCAAATACGTGATGGAAGTGTGAAATCTTTAAGATGAGGTCGATCTCACTAGGTTCATCAAACTCTGCACATGAAGCCTCGACCATAAACGGTTCCTCTTTCCTTGTCAATCCCCAATTGAAGGTGCGGCTATCTTGAAAATCCCTCAGCAGACTTACGGTAATACCACAGGCAGGAAAACTCCTTATCTATTTGTAACACTTTCGTGGGGTTTCCAATTCGGTATAAGCCGACCTTGCGGATCAGGACCTCTGTGACTATGTGTCCCAAAATGACAACGTCGAGGCCAAAATGACACTTACTAAGTTTAGCATATAGTAGATGTTCATGATGTTGCGAGAATTATCCTCGAAGTGCTCTTGCATGTTCTTCTCCTTGCCAAGATAGATCGATTATATGCGATCGATAAACACGATCACAAAGCGGTCCCCAAGTAAGGCTAAAAATCCTATTCATGAGATCCGCATAAGCGGTGAGGCGTTAAGTAAGTCAAATGGCATGACTAGAAACTTCAAAAATGCGTCTGGAGTGTTAAGATCTTTGTCTTGGGAACATCCTCTCTTGAACTCTCAGTGATGATAGCGACCTCAGAATCGATCTTGGAGAATACCTTGGCTTATGTGATCAAAGAGATAATCAATCCTCGGAAGAGGATCTGATTCTGATATTGTTACTTTATTCAACTCTACGTAATCAATACACAATCGCATGCTCGAAGATCATCTTCTTCACAGATAAAGCGGTGCTCCCAGGAGATGTGCTGGCGTAAATGTTTAAGGTATAAATGGATTTTAATTGTATAAGTATGTATTATTTTGGTATATCACGAAAATGTTATTTTAATGAAAATGTCTATTCATTTAGGCTCCTTTAGCTCATTCTTTTCCCATGTTTCAAAAGCGAACGAGAATTTGGCTTGCACATGGTCCTACTTAATTGAATATTTAGGCTACTTAGGATCAGAACTTGGCGATACATTCTTCTTGTTTGTTCTTCAAGTCTATTTTACGTAGCCACTTAAATCACTCAAATCGGATCAAAAAATTGAGCAAGTTATGGCGAAAATACCAAGCGATTGTGAGAAAGCAGGACATTTCTGTCTGAGGCTAACTGCGAAAATTATTGAAATGTTTCTCTTCATTTTTTCTTTCCTCTAAACACTTAAATCTGATGCATTATACCCATTTCCAACATAACCCACACAATTCACTATCAAACCCCAACCCTTACTCACTTGATTTTGTTATTCTTTAAACCATAGCTTTCTCGATTGATCAAAATTGACACCATTAAACCTTAAATACCATCAATTTACCATCCATACGGAAATTTAAGACATTAAACATGGAGAAAACATCAGCCCTAACTTTCCCACCACGAAAACTTACTTGTTTCTTGAGTTTTCTTTGGCTCCTCTCCTTGATTACCACTTGAATCACTTGTAGAGCTTGAATGAGAAAAAATGCATCTCATACTTCCAGCCCTCAAGCACCTTCTTGCTTCCTTTCTCTCCTTTCTTTTCTCTCTTTTCTTCCCTCTCCTTTCTCTCTACAGGTTCTCCTCCTTTTGGAACAACTTAACCTCTTAAATTATATTTTGACTAACTCTTCCAAAATTGCCCTTTCATACTTGCAAAAGTACCTTTAGACAAATAAGCTCATTGGTCCATTCTAATGAATCACAAATCCGTTAACTTTATTATTTTATTCATAACTTGATCATTAGAAAAGTTTTAATTGAAACCTCATAATAAATATCTCCACTTATAAGCGACTTTATCTAGTTTCACCTTATCTTCTTTATCTTAGATTAAATGTCAAAAAATATTCTATGATGATCTAAACTACAATTAACCATGAATTATTCAAATTAAATCCTTATGATGGATTAAATTTCTAATCATGTCAATTTAAAATCATTAAAATCGGAAAGTCGGATGATAAGCGTATTATCAAATTCGTTCGGATCTTTGGAAGCTATCCCGAGCGAGGATTTCAGTTTCGCTATTCGGTTCGTTAGTCTTTATGATATATTCTGGACATTTTCGTATTTTATTGATTTGAAAAATTTGACACAGGCTCGATTTTGATTCAGAATCACTATTCATAAATATCCTATTCTCTTCTAAATATCGGTTCAAAGTCATAGGAAATGAAATTTCTTACAAATTCCTTTACCAAACCCCTCCCATTCGGATATAATGAAAACTCATTATTGTGGGCATTGGATTACAATTTAGAAAATTCACTTCATGTCAAGATGTAATGGGCATTCTAAAAAATTCTAATCTCCCTCGATTTCTATCATTGGACCTCTAATCAGTTTAAAAACTACTATTATAACATTCAACGAGGTTGGGGTTTCTGATTATTGAAAAAAATTCATTTTATATTTGAAATTAATTTTATTATAAAAATTTAAAAATATTAAAAAAGTATATTATTAAGAGGTCAAAGATTGAAGTTCAACGACTTATAGGAATAGTTCGTGCTAGTAAACATAATCGAGCCTATTTCGAATATATAGTTTAACAAATTGCTTCAATTAGCTATGCCTGATGGTGTAAAATAAAAATTTATTTTCAAATATCACAAATTTAATAATGTCAAATTTTAACATCGTAGCATGATATAAATTATTTATTCTAATTTTATTATTTTTAACGATATATAGTCGTACTAAATTATACATACAATTTAAAATATTGAAATATCACAAATTTTCAAAAAAAATTAAAAAAAAACAATTACACAAGAAATAGCACTACATATATTAATAGTAATAAAGTTCCAAATAATTTATAATATTTTCAAACATTAGATTATTTTGAAATAGTTTCTAATACAAATTAAAAAAATATAAAAATGAATTTTTTTAAAAAAATGAATGCTCGATCACAAAATGGTGCAAGTCGGTTAGAAAATTGTATTGGTGTGTTTACGTCACTATTTTGTAATGGAATAAAAAATTCCGTCACAAGTTGTCAACCTTGGTTATAATTAGTCACAAATTTGTATTAGATTTATGACTGACGATTCATAAAATTCATTTTTATATTTGAAAATGGTATTATAAAATTCAAAATATTAAAGAATATTATTAAAGAATTAAGATTGATTGACGAACATAGGAATAGTTCGATACTTTTCGTAAACATGTCGGCGCATTTCGAATATATAGTTTAACAAATTGTGATGCTTTATGCCCAGATGGTGGATAAAATAAAATTTATTTTCAAATATAAATTTTAATAATGTCAAATTTTGTAACATCGTAGCATCATATAAATTATTTATTCTAATTTTTATTATTTTTATGTATATAAGTCGTACAAAATTATCATACAATTTAAAAATATTGAAATATCACAAAGTTTCAAAAATTAAAAAAAAAACAATTACACAAAATAGCATACTACATATATTAATAATAAAGTTCCAAATAGTTTATAATATTTTCAAACATTAGAATATTTTGAAATAGTTTCTAATACAAATTAAAAATATAAAAATGAATTTTTTTAAAAATAGATATCGGTCACAAAATGGTCGTCAGTTAGAAAATTGTGAGATTGTCATTTAGTCACTATTTTGTGCGGAATAAAAATTCCAGTCTACAAAGTTCAATAAGCAATTTATAATTAAATCACAAATTTGTAATAGGTTATGTGACTCAGTTATTAAAAAAATTCATTTTATATTTGAAATAATTAACTATTATAAAAATTTAAAAATATTAAAAAAGTATATTATTAAGAAGTCAAAGATTGATTCAACAACTTATAGGAATAGTTAGTACTTTAGTAAACATAATCGAGCCTATTTAGAGATATATAGTTTAACAAATTGCTTGTTAAGTATGCCTGATGGTGGATTAAAATAAAATTTTATTTTCCAAATATCACAAAATTTTAATATTGACAAATTTTGTAGCATCGTAGCATGATATAAATTATTTATTCTAATTTTATTATTTTTATGACTATATAGTCGTACAAAATTATAAATACAATTTAAAATATTGAAATATACTTAAATTTTCAAAAAAATTAAAAAAAAAAAACAATTACAAAATAGCACTACATATATTAATAAAGTTCCCAGATAATAGTTTTATAATATTTTTTCAAACATTAGAATATTTTGAAACATTTTCAATACAAATTAAAAAATATAAAAATGAATTTTTAAAAAAATAGATGCTCCCGGTCATGAAATGAGTCGCAAGTCGGTTCAGAAAATTGTGTGAATTGTGTTTAAAGTCACTATTTGTGACGGAATAAAAATTCCGTCCACAAAGTTGTGATAGTTGTAATTAGTCACAAATTTGTAGCCGATTTGTAACAGAGCGATAAAAAATTCATTTTTATATTGAAAATAATTAATATTATAAAAATTTAAAAGCAAAAAAGAATATTATTAAGGAGTCCAAGATTGATTGACGAAACTATAGGAATAGTTAAATGCTGTAAACATAATCGAGCACATTTGAATATATAGTTTAACAAATTGCTTCAATTAGCTATGCCCAGATGGTGGATAAAATAAAAATTTATTTTCAAATATCACAAATTTTAATAATGTCAAATTTTTGTAACATCGTAGCATGATATAAATTATTTATTCTAATTTTATTATTTTTTATGACTATATAGTCGTACAAATTATACATACAGCATTTAAAATATTGAAATATCACAAATTTTCAAAAAAATTAAAAAAACAATTCACAAAATAGCACTACATATATTAATAATAAAATTCAAATAGTTTATAATATTTTCAAACATTAGAATATTTGAAATATTTTCCTAATACAAATTAAAAAAATATAAAATGAATTTTTTTAAAAAAATAGATATCGGTCATAAAATGGTCTATTCGGTTAGAAAATTGTGGCGGAATTGTTCAAGATCATTTTGTGACGGAATAAAAATTAAAATCACAAAGATTGTAACAGTTATAATTAGTCACAAATTTGTGGCCGTTGTGGCGTGGTGACGATTCAATAAAAAATTCATTTTATATTTGAAAAATAGTGTTTTATAAAAATTTAAAAATATTAAAAGTATATTATTAAGGAGTCAAGATTGATTCAGCAGAAACATAGGAATAGTTACGTACTTTAGTAAACATAATCGAGCCTATTTCGAATATATAGTTTAACAAATTGCTTCAAATTAGCTATGCCTGAGTAGTGGATTAAAATAGAAAATTTATTTTCAAATATCACAAATTTTAATAATGTCAAATTTTGTAACATCGTAGCATGATATAAATTATTTATTCTAATTTTATTATTTTTTATGACTATATAGTCGTACAAAAAATTATACATACAATTTAAAATATTGAAATATCACAAATTTTCAAAAAAATTTTTAAAAAAAACAATTACACAAAATAGCACTACATATATTAATAATAAAATTCCGAATAGTTTATAATATTTTTAAACATTAGAATATTTTGAAATAGTTTCATACAAATTAAAAATACTTAAAAATGAATTTTTAAAAAAAAAAATATAGATATCGGTCACAAAATGGTCTAGAGTCGGTTTAGAAAATTGTGAGCGGAATTATGTTCAGTCACTATTTTTGTAGGAATAAAAAAATTCGATTCTGAAGTTGTGACGGAATAAAAATTCGTCCTTAGTTGTGACGGATTTATAATTAAAGTCGCAAATTTATTCTGCGTTAATGACAGAGCGGTTATTAAAAAAATTCATTTTTATATTTGAAATTAATTGTATTATAAAAATTTAAAATATTTAAAAAAATATTAAGGGGCTCAGATTGATCCAACAATTTATAGGAATAGTTAGTACTTTAATAAACATAATCGAGCCTATTTGAATATATAGTTCAACAAATTGCTTAATTAGCTATGTCTCAATGGTGGATAAAATAAAATTTTATTTTCAAATATCATAAATTTTAATAATGTAAAATTTGTAACATCGTAGCATGATATAAATTATTTGTCTAGTTTTATTATTTTTATGACTATATAATTAAATTATGAGAGAATTATACATACAATTTAAAATATTGAAAAATCACGAATTTTCAAAAAATTTAAAAAAAAAAACAATTACAGATAGCACTACATATATTAATGCAATAAAATTCCAAATAGTTTATGATATTTTCAAATATTAGAATATTTTGAAATAGTTTCTAATAAATTAAAAAAATATAAAATGAATTTTTTTTTTTGAAAAATGAATATCGGTCACAAAAATGGTCCACCAATCGGTTTGAAAATTGTGACGGAATTGTTTTTAGTCACTATTTTGTGATGGAATAAATTACAAGTCACTTAAGGACAGCAGTTTATAATTCGATCGCAAATTTATGCTTAGATTTGTGGTTGTAATGACAGGTTATTAAAAAATTCATTTTATATTTTAAGTATTATGTATAAATTTAAAAATATTAAAAAAAGTATATTATTAAGGAGTCAAGATTGATTCAACAACTTATAGGAATAGTTCGGTACTTTGGATTGTAACCTTGAGTCAGAGAGTGTACGATGCAGCGATCTTTGTAGGGGGTGTATAAAATTAAGTGTCATATTGTAGTATTTTGGAGATGAAATTAGGAAATTATAAATTTTGGAACACGGAATTTGGTACTTAAAACAAGGGTACAATTGTCATTTATCAAAAATGATATGTAAAATAATTAAGTTAGAGATGGTAATAGTAGAATTTGAAAGTTGGATTTGCAATTAAGAGGAAAGTTGAGGGTGAAAGTATAATTAATGAAAGTTTAAATAGTAAAATAATAACTAATGAATTAGAATTTTGAGAGAGTCTAGAAAATTCTCTAGATCTCGGATAATGAAACGGACTGTGTAGATTAAGTTAAGTCTCATGAAAATCTGAAGTGACACAAGAAAAGTTTCGTTTAATTTGAACCAGGCGGTTATTTTACGAATTTTTAGGCGACGGATAAGAGTAGAGAAAGCGCAGCGGGATTTTGAAAATTAGAAAAATAAGCAGTATATAAAGAATATTCATTTAGGATAAATAAAATTAGGCAGGAGACAGAAATAAATTGTTTCGGGGTTGAAGCAATTTGAAAGGAATAAAGGGACATGTAGGTCCCACATATAAAAAAAAAAAAACAAAAAGCAAAACAAAGAACTTTTTGCTCGGAATTCAGATGACAGAGACGGACGACGGTGAGATTTTAAGTTTTTTCTTTTCAAATCTTCTTTCCAGTTTCTGAAAATGCGTAGTCGAGGTTCATCGGGATAAACACGAAAAAGTGCTTTCTACCCAGCGACGAGGGCTACGCGTGAGTACCAAAAACCGCGAGTTTCAGAAATTCGGGTTATTATGTCTGAAAAACCGAATTTTGGTTTTTACTACCGGATCTACGTCGTTAAGTGGTCGAATTTTGAGGATAAAGTTTAGGGTGCTACCTACTTGTGACGAGAAATTTACGGCGTGGACACGAAATCTTGGCTTTTTGTGAGGTTGAAGAGAGGTGGAAATTTTCTACTTGTATTATTTCGAGCCTAAAGGCTATATAATGGCTTGGAATATTCTTAGAGGCCATAAATTCAATCCGAAAATTTTTAGATTGAGTTTAGGAATTTTTAGGAAATTTTAGGAAATTTTGGGGCCCCATTTTCGGACCAGTCAGGGCTGAATTTCGAATTTGTTTTGCTTCATTTTTGGTTAAAATTTCGGGATTTATTAAACGGTCAAGACAAATTGCAATGTTTCGGTGTTTTAGGTATATGGAAAAGTCCACTTTAGTCTAGAATCCTTCATATGCACAATGAATGGTTTAGGGCCCACATATTTTACGAAAATTTTAATTGCTTTCAAGTGTGCAAATTGCTTGGTTGTCTTGACGTGTGTGATCATATCAGTGTAGGCTAAATGAATCGGGAAAGTTGTGGAAGCTGTCTTCCGAGTTTAGCGAAAGCGAGGTGAGTGTTCTACTTCGTTTCCAAATCTTAGTGTATTATTATTATTATTATAAATTGTTTTGCCTTTGACATTCATGGTTTTGAGTTCAAGCCATTTTGAGAAATGGCTTGATGAATTTGAAATCAAGCAAATGGTTTGAGTTAAACCATAATTGAAAGCAAACATTGGTTTTAAATTGTAGTGTTTTCAAAAAACAACGAGCAAGTAAGTAAATGGTTTTGAATAATTAAGCCATTTTTCGAGCAAGCGGCAAATGGTTTAAATTGTAAAACACGTTTTCAAAGCCAAGTGACGGCGACAGCAGAAGTTTGAAATGAGCTTTAGTTTTAAGCGACAAGCGGTCGGAGGTATCCGTGCGTGCGGTGGTGTTAGGATTTCATACATGCATTATAGTTTTGCACGGTCGTGACGTGGGACGTACATCATGCATTTAAAAGGGGCGAGTGGCACATACGGGGGTATATAAGGTTATGAGCTCCTAACTAAGAATTATGGTGATGGCGACCCGGTCGATTCCACCATATTCACTTAGGAAAAAAGGTGATGCGGACACGAGGTCCTTCCACAGGCCGCGATCGCCAGAGCTTAAAGTGTTCACTAAGTACGATAAGCAAAATAGGCCTCCAGTGGTTGATGTTTTATAAGCATAATACCCCGAGTTTGAAAAATAACCATTGGTTCCCGGTCGCCAGGCTTCAGGAGAGTTTAAACGAGAAGCGGTTGGGCGAGCTCAGTTTAGATTTCAAAGAAAGCGATCGGTTGAGCGAGCTCTCTGTGGGATTTTAAAGCGAAGCGGTTGAGCCAGGTGAAGGATCAGGCGGTTAACCTCATGAACCAGGGGACCTCGGCACTCGAAGCGGATATAGAAACTTTTCCTTAAAACCATAAATTAAAATCAGTGGGCGAACATTTTACAATTCTTCACATATCTTTTAAAAATAATGCAGACGAAGTGCTAAAAAAAAATTTCTTTTTCTTTTCTTTTCAACCTTAGATTTTTTTTTCGAGAGAAAATCGGCCAAGTTTCTCTCCTACATTTTCGGACTTCCAAATTTACAAAACTTTGTTGAACGTTTAAAACAACACAAGCTGATTCATCAACTTCGTATTAGGACTCTAGTCATGACGATCAAAACCTGATATACATATATATACATTTATTTCTTTCAAATCATCAAAACATTTAAAACCTTAACTTCAATTCCATGCATAATTTTATCAAAACATGACAAAATATTCACATATACAATATGCAAATTATTTTCAATGCGGTCACATGCGTGCGTCTCTCGATAGCTCGACTCCTTTACGAGGAGAATTTTCTATATGATACTGTCTCGAATCTGAAAATATTTGTTGAAACATGGAAAAGAGTGACTAAGCGAGCTCGGTAAGTGTACATTTCATTTATATAACATTTCGAAGTACATATCAAAATAATACATACTTATACGAATTAAAATCATTTATACATTAAACATTTATGCCTTAAACTTTCTTTCCATAAATACTTATACCATTAAAATCAGTTTATCTTTAAAACATTTATACCTTAAACTTTCTTTCAATAATACTTATGCATTTTAAATCCATTTATGCTTTAAATTTATGCCTTAAACGATAAATGCAAGTAAACTTTCTTTTCTTTATTTATTTCTTTCGTTGCTACGATGGAACCCCGGGGGAATAAACACAGAGCGGTTTAAGTGCGCAGTGAGAGACAGTCACATTCCAGTCCTGCCTGCGGGACTGCGGAGAAACTCCTTTTATGTACCGGAGTCGAGAGAGTGTACGATCACGCAGGAGTTTGTAGGGGTGTATAAAGTAAGTGTCACATTGTAGTATTTTGGAGAGATGAAATTAGGAAGTATATATTTTGGAACCGAGATGTGGTACTTAAAACAAGGGATACAAATTGTCATTTAGAAAAAAAGGATATGTAAGGCATAATTAAGTTAGAGATGGGCGTAGTAGGAATTTCAAAAGTTGGATTTGCAATATTTAAATGCTTGAGGGGGTGAAAGTACAATTAAGGAAAGTTGAGGGGGTGAAAGTATAATTAAGGGAAGTTTAAATAGTAAATTAATAATAATAAATTGCCAGAATAATTCAGGGAAGTCTCGAAAATTCTCTAGATCTCGGATAATGAAACGATTTGCTTGGGTTAAGTTAGTCTCTGAAATCCTAATAACCTAGAAAGTTTCGTTGAATTCAGGCCGGTCGGAATATTTTAAATTTACAGGCGACGGGTTTAAGTGAGAAAGCGCAGCGAGTTACAAAAATCGAAAAATGACAAATACTTAAGAATATTCAATTATGATAAAGGAAGTAAGCGGGACAAAATAATTTGTTTAATTTGGCTGTTAAGAAGTGGAATAAGGGACATGTGGGTCCCACATAAAAATTAAAAAAAAAAAAATGGCATCAAAGACAAAGAAGCGGCGGTGAGAGCGTGAGATACGAGAGAGAGGCAGTGTGGTGCAGTTTTTATTTTCTTTATCTTCTTCTCAAATTATGGAAAATCGAATGTCAGTTCATCGGGATAAACACGAAAAGTGCTGCGCGACGAGGGCTACGCGTGAGTACTAAAAACACGAGGATTTCACTTAGGAGTGGGCCAAATATCTAGCCGAATTTTTAGTTTTTGCCGGATAAGTCATTCTAGTGGTGAGGAATTTTTTGGGACCAAGTTTAAGTTACTTTCTACCTTGACCGAGCTACATGGACCTTCAAAATCTTGGCACAGTGAAGCAAAAGGGTGGGAGATTTTCCTACTTGTATTATTTAGAACCAAAGGCTATATAATGGCTTGGAATATTCTTTAGAACCGTAATTAGGTCCCCGAGAATTTTAGGCGAGTTTAGGAATTTTAGGAAATTTTAGGAGATTTTGGGACTATTTTCGGACCCGGTGGGTGAATTCAGGCTTTGTTTTGGACGGTTTTGGTTAAAATTTCGAGTTTTATTCAAATGATCCAGGTGATTTTCCATAAATGTTTTCGGGTGTTTTATTTATATGGAAAGTCCCTTTAGTCTAGAGATCTAGCCGTATCTGTGAATAGCATTTTGGGGCCCACATATTTTCGAAAATTTTAAAGTTGTACCCTGAGAGTGTGCAAATTGCTTGGTTGTCTTGTGTGTAATATAATACATGTGAGTGTGTAGGTTAAAAAGCAAGCGGGAAAGTTGTGGGGCTGTATCGAGTTTAGCAGCCGAAAGAGAGTGAGTGTTCTAAACTCATTTTCAAATACTAGTGTATTATTATTATTATAAATTGTTTTCACCTTTATTTCATAAGTTTTGAGTTCAAACCATTTTCAAGAAACAAGCGATAAATTAGAAATCAAGCAAATGGTTTTAAGTTAAATATAATTGAAAGCGGCTTATTGGTTTTAAATTGTAAAACCATTTTAAGCAGCGAAGCAAGTAAGTAAATGGTTTTGAATAATTAAACCATTTTCAAACAAAAAACGAAGCAAATGGTTTTTAAATTGTAAAACCATTTTCAAAAGCAATAATAATAGAATGGTTGTGAAAAACGAAGCCTTCCATAGTTCTAAGCGAGAAAGCGGTGGGAGGTATTAAAATGCGTGCACGGTGGTGTTAGGATCTCATACATGCATTTTAGTTTTTGCACGGTCGGCAGAGCTTAGGACATACATCATGCATTTAAAAGGAGAGGCGTAGCACGTACGAAGTATATAAGGTTATGAGCTCTAACTACATATGGTGATGGCGACCAGGTCAGAGACCATATATTCCATAGGAAAAACAAAGGTGATGCGGACCCGGGTCCTTCCACGAAGCACGGTCGCCCGAACTTCAGTGTTCAGCAGGGTATAGTAAGCAAAAAAAAAAGGCCTCCGGTGGTTGGTGTTTTATAAGCATAATATACAGTTTTGAAAAATCAACCATTGGTTCGTCGCCAGGCTTAGGAAGTTTAAACAACGGTTGGCGAAGCTCCGTTTGGAATTTCAAAAGCGATGGTTGACAAACTCCGTGGGATTTTAAAGCAAGCGGTTGAGCAGGCTCAGTTTTATTTTCAAAAGCATGCGGTTGAGCCCGAGCTCCGTTTTTATGAAAAGTTTTGAAAAACTTTTAAGCCAGAGTTTGTGAGTTTTAAAAACTTTCAAACAAGATAAAGAAAAGCAGAATCAAAAGGAATTTGAAGTTTATAAACTTCAAACAAAGAACAATAAGTTTATAAGCTTTTTAAAAGCAAGCAAGCGAGCAAGTAAAGAAAAGTTTTATAAACTTTTAAGCAACAGTAGAAAAGTTTAGAAACTTGAAAAGCAAAGAAAAGCTTACGGAAAATATTTGTAAAGAGGATTTTACATTTTTGAGATGTTTTAGGGAAAAGCAAAAACCTTTTATAAAAGCATACGCTCAGGCTACGTTTAGCTCATTATTTTGTGTTAAAACTATTTTCCAGTCTAGTCTGTAGGGGCCAATTTAGACATAATAGGGTTTGTCACGACGTGTACAAGTCTTTGTTAGTAAGAATATTTTGTAGAACATACTTTGAATTTGTATATGAACATATGTATGTACATAGTTTATATGATGGGAATGTCTGTTAATTATCTTTGGTTGCCATATTTTGATTATAGTGTAAATTGGATGTATACGGGATTTGGGACATGTCTATGTCATTGTTATCTTCTTAGAAATTTTATAAAATCATAAGTTTAGAAAAGAAAATTTTTATAGGAGGTTTTATGGCAATGCGGCTTAAGCTTCTGGAGTTTCTAATCGTTAGAGTAGCAGTGGGGATTTATTAGGTCGTAGAGCGCGCCCATGCTTTGAAGGGGGTGGGGGGTGTGTCGAGTGGTATCAGAGCATAAAGTGTGTGACCATGCATGTTTAAGTTCAAAGTACATACATATCAAGTGATTCAATAGTTGAGTTTTGGTAAATACAGCACTATGTCGAGGGGGCGGTAGAGATTAGTCTGGGAGAGTCATTCCCGGTTTCGGCGTCACGAAATGCACATGAGAGATGAGCACGTAGTAGGTTTCCCTTCACAGCCTCTATGAATCCCAGCCTCGACGAGGTCGGGGCCCGGACCGTCTAGGCCGCTAGAGGGAGCTCGAGTGCGGGATTATTTACGTGACGGTGGCACATATTGCTCGGATAATTGGCGATAGCGACCCATCGGCTGATCCCGCGACCTCCACCTGACCTAGAGAGGTTACGGAAGAACACGGGAGGTCGATAGAGTCTGGCGGGCGCGAGCCGTATGGCTTGATAGCGATCCGGAAAGCTGACTAGGTATGGCTAGGCCCAGGAGTAAATAAGGTTCACGGAGTTATGGGGGCACGGATGAGTAAAGTCTTGTTTTCCAGGTTTTCGATGGAAGATAGGGCTAAGTTGGTGGGATCTTTGTAGAGAGGAGGCATCATGATGGCATATCATGGGACGATTTATTGAATTCAGCGGCGGATTCTTTCTGAGTCATAAGGATTCAAAAATTGAGGAGTTCTTCAAATTAGAACAAAAGAACATGTCAGTGTCAGAATATGAGAAGAAGTTCTCGGAATTAGTTAGATTGGTTCCTATGTTCAAGGCTGATGAAGCCGTGAAGTGCGAGTTTTTAGGCGGATTACGTGCATCAGAGTGCATTTGTATTGGTTCCTCAAAATAGATTTGGGGACTTAGTTGGGACCGCTCGAGTTGAGTACCATAGCCATGTGTCGAGTAGGCGGGAAAGTAAGAGTGAAGGTGCACCGGGCACATCCAATAGTTCGGGATGATCTGATAGAAAGCGAGGGTTATGAAGTAGAGGTGCGGTCGAGCTATCTACAGTCGGATCAGTGAGGCCCCGGTTGCTATGATGGCGCGAGTATTACTCGTATGTTATATATGTCGGGAAGCGACACTTTATGGATAATGTAAGAGGTCCCGGTCTGGGGTGTTTCCATTGTGGCCCGGGAAGGCCATTTCATTAGGGTGCCTCGGCGGTGGTGCGGAAACATCGAGTGGCCGGTCCCGTACCCGATTACCGAGGAGATTAGCACCTGAAGTCGTCGGGAGAGGTGTCCCCGAGCGGAGGGGCGACCACGGTAGCGAGGTAGAGTGGTCGTGGTAAAGGTAGACGTGCCGGGGATCTGATGAGACCTGCGCTCGGGCGAGTATCACGTAACTCGGCGAGATGCGGATCACGTCGATGTAGTCCAGCGGTATTATTTCTATCCTTGATCATGATGCATATACATTGAGTGGACCAGGAGCTACGCATTCATTTGCATCGAGCATTTCTTAGATCGCTTCGGATAGAGACCCGGCCGACAAATTAGTATGAGAGTTCCCTTCGGTGGAGTCTCAGTTATTCCCGACGAGTAGTCAGAGATAGTAGAGTTCTGATTGGGGGACAGGAGTTCCCAACGGATCTTGTGGCCTTAGGTATGAGGGATTTTGATGTGGTTCTCGGCATGGATTGGCTATCTCGCCATAGAGCCACATTAGATTGTTATAAAAAGGAAGTAAAGTTGCATAGGCCAGGGAAATTGGAGGTAAAGTTCAGAGGAATAAGCAAGCAGGTTATCTTCGATATGATCTCAGCCGTAGTAGCGCGAGAATCTTTGCTGGCAGGGGACTCGGGGTTATCGGCTTATGTAGTGTGGAGACGGAAGGAGGAGTTCTAGTGGATGAGATTCCAGGTTGTTAGAGAGTTCCGGATGTATTCCCCGAATGATATTCTGATTTCCTCGAAGAGAGGTGGAGTTCACATTGATTTGATCCCGGGGGCCAGGCGATTTCATTCCTCCTTATAGGATGGCTCCTACTGAGTTAAGGGAGCTTAAGGCTCAGTTAGAAGAATTGTTAAGTAAGGGATTCATTCGGCCGAGCATATCCCCATGGGGAGCTCCAGTTCTCTTTATGAAAAAGAAAGATGGGAGTTTGCGGTTGTGTATAGATTCTGAGCGATTAAACGGAGTTACCATCCGTAATCAGTATCCACTCCCCAGGATTGATGAGTTATTTGATCGACTCAAGGATCTCGGTATACTCAGAGATAGACTTGAGATTGGGTATCATCGGAGTTGGGAGTGCGGGAGAGTGATGTGCACAAGGCCCGCATTCAGGACACGCCTACGGGCATTATGAGTTTTTGGTAATGCCGTTTGGTTTGACTAATGCCCCGGCAGCGTTTATGGATTTGATGAGCAAGTATTCAGTAGTATTTGGATAGGTTCGTCATAGTTTTTTATTGATGATATTATCTTAATGTATTCGAGGGTGGTTCGGAGGAACATTGAGAACACTGAAGATTGTATTGGAGACCACCCCCAGGGAGACGGGTTATATGCGAGTTGAGCAAGTGTCGGTTTTGAGAAACCGACAAGATGGCGTTCCTGGGTCATGTGATTTGGTGAGGGGGTAGTGTGGATCCCCCGAGAAAAATAGAATCGGTGTCGTGGAAACCACGAAAGAATGTGTCGAGGTCGAGCTTCCTCGGTTTAGCGGGTATTACGGGAAGTTTGTTGAGGTTCTCGAGATAAGCCATTTTGTTCAAATTTGTGAGAAAGATGTCGAGTATGATTGAGTAGATGCACATCAGTGTTTGAGGAGTTGAAGAGTAGATTGACTTCGGCTCAGGTTCTGGCTTACCCGATGGAAAAGATGGATTTGTGGTTTATAGTGATGCTTCGAGTGAAGGCCTTGGTTGTGTTTGATGCGAAAATGATAGGGTGATTGCATATGCCTCAAACTGACTAAAGAAGCATGAGATAATTACCTACGATTTAGAGCTAGCAGCAGTCGTGGTTGCACTAAAAATATGGAGACATTATTTATATGGTGTTCCTTGCGGGATCTTCCTGAGATCATAAAAGTCTTGATATATTTCACGAAAGAGTTAAACACGAGAAACGAAGATGGCAGGTTGATTAAGGACTACGGTGTGTATCAGTACCCGGCCCGGGAAAAGCTAATGTATCGTAGCGGATGCCTTGGTAGGCGACCGGAGAGTTCTTTGTCTCGCTATGAGATTAGGTTATCTCAGTTGGTGGACACGAGAACTGGGGTGATATTGGAGGTTGAGTTCGGGAGCCTTGTTGGCCACGTTTCATGTTAGGCTAAGCTTCTAGTGGACCGGATTCCTAGCCCAGGGCGATCCACGGGATCCACGGATGATTAAGCCCAAAGAAGAGATAGAAAAGGGAAAGCGAGTTTCGAGATTAGAGATAATGGCATGATAGTGGGCCCAGAGAATGTGTGTGCAGTATAAGCGGCCCGAGAGAAGAAATTATGGAAGAAGCACATTCATCTGCGTATGCTATGCATCAGTAGTACCCAGATGTACGGGACTTTGGAAAAGAACATTGCGGTGGAATGGGATGAAGAAGAGATTGCAAGTTTCGGTCTCCGGTGCCTGGCACGTCAGCGGGTGAAGGCGAGCATGAGAGGCCGCGAGATCTGATTCTCCACATTCCGGTATGGAGTGGGAGAAGATCATATGGATTTTGTGGCCGGGTCTTGTGGACTTCCAGGTGACATGATGCGATATAGGTAATAGTTGATCGTTTGTAGTCACACTCATTTTCTACCCGGTCGATGTTGAAGATTCATTTGGAAAAGTTGGCGGGGATTGTATGTAGATGAAATGGTGAGACTTCATGGGGTTCGGTTCGATGGTAGTCGAGACCACAGGTTCACATCTAGGTTTGGCTAGTTCTGAAACGCGTTAGGGACTCGTCTACATTTCGGCCTGACATTTCATCCTCGGACGGATGGCGGTCGAGAGAGAGGGTATTGAGACGTTGGAGGATATCTTGAAGCAATGTAATGGAAATCAAGGAAGTTGGGACACTAAATGGCATTAATGGAGTTTGCACTGCAATGATAAATTGTCAAATCCAGTATAGATATGGCTCCGATTTGAGGCGTTGTATGGCGGGGAAATGTAGGACTCAGTGTGTCTTGGGATGAGGTTGGTGAGAGAAGACTAGTAGGCCACGAACTAGTACAGGATCACTTCGGAGAAAGTGAAAGTTGTTGCGATAACTTAAGATATGAGAGATAGACGAGAAAATTTATGCGGACAAGCGGAAATCGTAGAGACTTGCAGTTTGAAATAGGTGATAAAGTCTTTTGAAGATTTCACCTTGGAAAGGTGTGTTGAGATTTGGGAAGGCAGCAGAAGCTTAGTCGAGGTATATTGGACCTTATGAGATCGTGAGCAAAGTGGGGCCATTAAACTACAGTTGAGTTACCGGAGTTGTCAAGTTCAACAAATACTTTCCATGTATCGATGTTAGGAAATATATTAGGATCTTCACATGTATTGAGAAGCGACCATTGCAGTTAAAGGAGAAATTTGACCTATGAAGAGACAAGTGCAGTTGTAGATCGAGGAGCAGTGTTGAGAAATAATGATTCCATTAGTTAAAGTCTTATGGAAGAATCATGAGAGGGAAGCGATGCCCGGGGCCCCAGAGGCTGAGATGCGTAGTCGATGCCCCTCACTTATTTTCCATATGAAATTATTTAAGTTTATTTCTTTTGGAGTTTAGTTTATTCGTTTAGAGACGAAATGTTCTGAAGGGGACTGTAACACCAGATCCAGAGAGTGTCTGATGCCTTGAGGCGTAGAAAGGGGTGTATAAAGTCTGCAGAAAGTGTCGCGTTGTAGTATTTTGGAGATGAAATTAGGAAATTATATATTTTGGAACCGAGATGTGGTACTTAAGCAATTCTGATTGTCATTTAGAAAAAAAGGATATGTAAGGCATAATTAAGTTAGAGATGGGCCATAGTAGGAATTTCAAAGTTGGTTCTGATATTTAAATGCTTGAGGACAAATTTGCAATTAAGGAAAGTTGAGGGGGTGAAAGTATAATTAAGGGAAGTTTAAATAGTAAATTAATAATAAATTGCCATAATAATTGCGGGAAGTCTCGAAATTCTCTAGATCTCGAGATAGTGAATGGAATTCGCTTGTAGATTAAGTTCGTCTCTCGAGAAATCCTAATAACCTAGAAAGTTTCGATTTGAATTCGAGACCAGTCGGAATATTTCACAGATTTCTGGCGACGGGTTTAGAGTGAAACTTTGAAAGCGGGATTTTAAATCTCGAAAAATGACAAAATACTTAAAGGCATTCAATTATGATAAAGGAAGTGGCGGGACAAAATAATTTGTTTGAGTGAAACGAACTAAGAAGTGGAGTCAAAAAAGGGACATGGGTCCACATAAAGAATTAAAAAAAAAAAACAAAACATCAAAAAGGCAAGCGGCGAGTGAGAGGCGTGAGATACGAGAAGGCGTGGCGATTTTTGAGTTTTATTTTTCTTTTATCTTATTTCTGTTGAATCGTAGTCGGTTTCATCGGGATAAACACGAAAAGTGCTCTGTGACGAGAGCTGCCAGCATTAGTACTAAAAACCTGGATTTCAGAATTCGGGGTAAATATGCAAAAAACCCAAATTTTTAGTTTCTCGGATCTCGTCATTCCCTGAGTGGTCGGAATTTTGGACCAAAGTTTAAGTTACTGTGACCGAGAGCCCTCGCATGGACACCAAAATCTTGGCTTTTGTCAAACTTAAAGAGGTGGAAATTTTCCTACTTGTATTATTTCGAGCAAGGCTATATATAATGGCTTGGAGATATTCTTAGAGCCATAAATTAGGTCCAAAATTTTAGGCGAGTTTAGGAATTTTAGGAAATTTTAGGAAATTTTGGGACTATTTTCAGTTGATCGAAATTTGAATTTGAGGCTTGTTTTCGGACGGTTTGGTTAAAATTTCAAGATTTTATTCAACGATCCAGGACAATTTTCATCGTGTTTCGGTGTTTTTTAGTATATGGAAAGTGCTTTAGTCACAGAATCTAGTATATGCAATGAATAGCATTTGGGATTTATATTTTAGAGAATTTTAGAATTGTCTGTGAGTGTCTTGAGTGGCACCGGTTGTGTGCGTGTGTATTATAATACGTCAGTGTGTGGGTTAAAGAAGCAAAGGCGGGAAAATTTGTGGAGCGTAACCAGTTTATGACGAGAGGTGAGTGTTAAGCTAGTTTCGAATCTTAGTGTATTGTGTATTATTATATTTGTTTACTTGGTATTTCATGGTTTGAGTTGAACCATTTTCAAAGAAGCAAGCAATAAATTAGAAATCAAGCAAATGGTTTAAGTTAAACCATAATTGAAACGAGAAACATTGGTTTTAAATTGTAAAACCATTTTCAAGCAAATGACAAGTAAGTAAATGGTTTGAATAATTAAACCATTTTTTCAAGCAACAAACAAATGGTTTTAAATTGTAAAACCATTTTCAAAACAAACAAGCAAGCAAAGAATGGTTGTAAAACAAGCCTTCCCTAGTTCTAAGCAAGAAGCCTTAGGTCGGGAGGTATTCGTACGTGCCGTTGGGGATCTCATACATGCATTTAGTTTTGCACGGTGTCGGCAAACTTAGGACGCCATCATGCGTTAAGGAGGCTAGGTGGCGCGACTGAGGAGTATATAAGGTTATGAGCTCTAACTACATATGGTGATGTCGACCAGGTCGATTCACCATATTCAGGAAAACAAAAAGGTGATGCGGACGGGTCCTTCCCATAAACACGGTCCTTGAGCTTAGGTGTTCGTGGGTATAGTAAGCAAAAAAAAAAAAAAGGCCTCCGGTGGTTTGATGTTTTATAAGCATAATATACGGTTTGAAAAATCAACCATTGGTTCCGGTGTGAGGCTTAGGAGAGTTTAAGCAACGGTTGAGCGGCTCCGTTTAGATTTCAAACTTGTCCGGTTGAGCAACTCGTGGGATCCACAGCAGCGGTTGAGCCCGGGCTCCGTTTTATTTTCAAAGCATGCGGTTGAGCCAAGCTCAGTTTTATGAAAAAGTTTTGAAAAACTTTTAAAAGCGAGGTTTGTGAAAGGTTTAAGAAACTTTTGAGCAGATAAAGAAAGCAATCAAAAGGAATTTGAGAAGTTTTATAAACTTCTAAACAAGAAAACAATAAGAGTTTTATAAGCTTTTAAAGAAAAGCAAAGCAAGCAAGCAAGTAAAGAAAAGTTTTATAAACTTTTAAAAGCAAGCAAGCTAAGAAAAGTTTTAGAAACTTGAATAAAGAAAAGCGGAAAATATTTGTAAAGAGAGTTTTACATTTTTGAGATGTTTCGAGGAAAAGCAAAACCTTTTATAAAAGCATACACTCAGGCTTTCGTTTAGGCTCATTATTTTGTATTCAGTATTTTAAGTCTGAGTCATGAAGGCATTTGGAGCATAATAGGGTTTGTCGACATTGTGCAATCTTGTTATTAAGAATATTTTGTAAGAACATACTTTGAATTTGTATATGGAACATATGTATGTACATAGTTTATATGATGGGAATGTGTTGGTATGTTGGTTGCCATATTTTGGATATAGTGTAAATTGGATGTATACAGGATTTGGGACATGTCACATGTATGCGGTGTATCTTTATGAAATTTTATAAAATCATAAGTTTGAAAGAAAATTTTTTATAGGAGGTTTAGCGAGCAATGCGGCCGCTTCACGGGGGAGTTCCTAATCGTTGAGGTAGCGGTGGGGATTTACGTGGAGTGGCGACTGCATGCCCTTTGGAAGGGGTGGGGTGTGTCACTCACGCTTTGCATAGGGTTCAGTCATAGTACTTTATCAACGATGTAAGGATATTACTCTAGACACTGTTCCCTCCTCGGAGTTAGTAACCTCTTTACCCTCTTAATCATACACGCTTAAAGTACTTCGGTGGAGTATCGGTCATAGGTCATAGGGGTTTAGGGTAACCATCGATAAAACATTTCTTCCAAAATACATTTATAAATACATTTAAATCCTTTGCTTTATCATTAAAACACATATGCATACTTTAAACATTTTTAAACTTTCATAATGCCTTAACATATGCACTTTTATATTTATGCACATATAAATATATGCATTGATGCAAGATAAAAAACAATGCAATATAAAACATTTCCATATGCCTTAACATTTACACAAAAATTTACATTAAACTTTAGGTTTAACATTAAAACCATTCACTTTTAAAACTAAATTCTCAAAATATCATTTTCACTCACAGTTTACCGCTCAATTCCGCTTGCTTCCAGTTGAGTTCCGTTCTGATCCAAGTCATCCCTTTTCACCCTTTTCCAAGAAAATCACAACTATACATTAATCATAACTGTTTAATCCACCATACACATTCATTTAAAAAAATGGAATGAACAAATTACCTTAAGCACTAAAAACTCATTCATTTTGTAACCTTTTTCCAACCATACCCTAGACTTTATGACTCAAAATTATTCAAATGGTCTTCAAAATTTATGAAACTCTCCAGATCAGTTCTTGATATATCAAATAACATCTCTTTAAATTTTCAATTTAAAATTCCGTCTCTAAAATACTCAACCATATAACACAATCTTTGCACAACAAATACTCAGTTTGGCAGAACAAAATCTGCACATAGCTCCACTTTGAACCATTTTCTGGGCACTTTAGTTTACAATTTGCATGAACTTCGTTTACAATTCAGTGCACATTTCAAAGTCTATTTTACCCAGAATTTTGAATCACTCAATTTGGATGAGTGCAACTCCACTTATGGCCCAAACACTGTATACCCAAAACATAGCAAAATCAGTGAGTTACACGAGCTCACGCACAGTCCGTATTTGGGAGCCTTAGAACTACATTTGGCTCTTGGTCCCTTCTATACATTGTAGCCCTATCTCTTATGATTCTTTACCAGTGGAATCAATTCATTTGGATGATTCTAACGTAATCTATAGCCCAAAAATACAAACAAGGGTTTACAGAAATTTTACAGCATTCCCTTTACTTTACAACATGATCTTTATGCCTCATTGTTCTTTTCTAACCAATTCCCATGCATTATACCTCAATTTCATAAATCCCTAACCAATTTCAACATATCATACACAATGCATTATCAAACCCTAACCCTTACTCATTTGATTTTGTCAAAACCCTAACCTAAACCATGGCTTTCTCAATTGATATTAAATTCAGCACCATTAAACCTTAAATACCATCAATTTAACATCCATGCAGAATTTAAGACATTAAACATGGAAAACATCAAACCCTAACTTTCCCACCATGAAAACTTACTTGTTTCTTGAGTTTCTTTGGCTCCTCCTTGATTACCACTTGAAGATCACTTGAAGCTTGAATGAGGAGAAAAAATCACATCTCATACCTTTGCCCTTCACTTTTTCTTCTTGCTTCTCCTTTCTCTCCTTTCTTTTCTCTCTTTTCTTCCTCTCCTTTCTCTCCTACAGGTTCTCCTCCTTTTGAGCCAACTTAATCTACTTAAATTTAGATTTTGCTTCACACTTGACAAAATTGCCCTTTCCACTTGCCAAAATTTCCTTGAACCAAAGAAGCTCATTGGTCCATTCCTAATGAATCACAAATCCATTAACCTATTATTTTATTCATAACTTAGTCATTAAGAAGGTTTTTAATTGGCTCTCACGAAAATATATCCCTTATATGATTTATCTCGGTTTCACCTTATCTGCTTTTATCTGAGATTAAATGTCAAAAATATTCTATAGTCGTCTAAACTTCAAATTGACCATGAAATATTTTAATTAAATCCTTCACATTGGATTTAGGCTCACGAAATCATCGAAATCGGTTTAAAATCATTAAAATCGAATCAGGATAATAGCGTGTGCAGTACGTTCGGATCACACAGAAACTATCAAAGCGGACTCGTTTCACTCAGTTTGATTTCTTTAGACTCATGATTGATTAGGACATTTCGTATTCCGACATTTACGAAAAATTTCGGCCACGAGCTCGATTTTAGGTCAGAAATCACTATTCACTTAAATCTCCTATTCTCTTGTAAATATCAGTTTAAAGTCATAGGAAACTTTCTTACAAAGGTGTACAAACCCCTCCATTCGGATATAATAAGAAAAATCATTTATTCCTTAGGGCATTCGGTTACAATTTTGAAAATTCCACTTCATGTCGAATGACGATAGGAGCATTCTAAATTCTAATCTACTACGTTTCTATCATTGGACCTCTAATCATTTCAAAGCTATTATTATAACATTCAATCGGGTTGGGGTTTTTTACACAGGCTCTAGTTTTATTTTGAAGAATGCGGTTGAGCCAGGCTCCGTTTATGAAAAAGTTTTGAGAAACTTTTTTAAAGCAAAAGGTTTGTGAAAGGTTTTAAGAAACTTTTCAAACAAGATAAAAGAAACGAAGCAAAAGAAATTTGAGAAGTTTTATAAACTTCTAAGCAAACAAATAATAAGGTTTTATAAGCTTTTAAAGAAAAGCAAAGCAAAACAAGCTAAGAAAAGTTTAGAAACTTTAAAAGCAAGTAAATGAAAGCAAAGTAAAGCTTACGGAAAATAATTGTAAAAGAAAGTTTTATAGTTTGAAGTGTTTTAGAACGAAAAAAACATTTTATAAAACATACCACTCAGGCTCGTTTAGCTCATTATTTTGTATTTTAAAAACTATTTTCCGGTACGAGGACACTTCGGACCCATTTGGAGCTGATTAAGTTCTCGACATTTATATTAGTGTTGTAATTAAAGAATGTAATGTAGGAAATACTTCCAACTTGTATAATGAAGCATATGTACGTACATAGAAGTAATTTTGTGAGAATGTGTTGGTATCTTGGTTGCCATATTTTGGATATAGTGTAAATTGGATGTATCACGAGTTTGGGACATGTCACATATGCGGTATTATCTTCTTAGAAATTTTATAAAATCATAAGTTTAGAAAGAAAAATTTTTATAGGAGGTTTTAACCAAGCAATGCGGCTTAAGCTTCCACGGGGAGTTTAGTCGTTAGAGTAGTGGGAATTTGATGTTAAGTGACTCACCTTGACTGGAAGGGGGTGGGGTGTGTCAATAATCATTATATCGAGCCTATTTCGAATATATAGTTTAACAAATTTGGCCAGTCGTATGCCCACGAAGGATCAGGCAGGATTAACCTCATGGACCAGGGACCTCGGCACTCGATGGATATAGAAACTTTTCCTTAAACGATTCGAATAAAATCCATGGGCGAACCCCTTTTTCAATCATAACATATCTTTAGAAAATAATGCAGACGAAATTGGTAAAATTTTTTCTTTTCTTCTTTTTCAAACGCTTAGATTTTGAAAATTGGCCGGAGTTCCCTCTGTTTTGAGGACTTTCCCAAATTTACAAAACCTGTGAAAACGTTTAAGCGAACACAATCTTATCGCCGGCTTCTCAACTTTAGTTTGGACTCTCGTCCGCAGCCCAATCGAAACCTGATATACATACATATACATTTGTTTACTTCAAATCATGAAACATTCCAAACCCTCTTAAATTCCATGCACATTTTTATCAAAGCATTTTTGGGCTTGGCTAGGACTTAAGCGAGCCTCGATACCTCATCCAGCGAGGATCAAAGCCCACGTAGTTCCTTTTCAACTTTATACGTATACATATATACATAACAAATATTCAACATAAACAATATGCAAAATTATATATACAATGAAATCCAGTCATCGTCTCATCAATGGCTCTGGACTCAGCGCACGGGAGGGTCCTATGTCGCCTTTGTCTCGAGTCACGAAAATGTTTTGAAAACACATGGAAAGAATGAGCTAAAGGAGTCCAGTGAGTGTACATTTTCGATAAATAACATTTTCGGTATATACCAAAATAATACATACTTATCCAACTAAAATCCATTTATACCTTAAACATTTATACCTTAAACTTTCTTTGATAAATACTTATACCATTAAAATCAATTTATGCTTTGAAACATTTATACCTTAAACTTTCTTTCAATAAATACCTTATACATTTTAAAATCCATTTATGCTTTGAAACATTTATACCTTAAACTTTCTTTCAATAAATACTTATACATTTAAAATCCATTTATGCTTTGAAACATTTATACCTTAAACTTTATTTCTTTCCTTCTAATACATACTTATACAATTAAAATCCATTTATACCTTAAACTTTATTTCTTTCTTTCTTTCCTTCTGATGGAACCCAGGGAAATAAACACAGAAACGATTTAGAATGCTAGCGGTGAGGGCAGTCACATTCAGTCTGTAACCACTATCTTTGGGGAGGAAACTCGCTTTGCATAGGGTTCGATCCGCAACACCTTATCACGTGTAAGGATGTTACTCTAGACACCTAATTCCCTCCCTCGGTTAGTAACCTATAACTTTACCCTCTAAATCCTTACACGCTTAAGGTACCTCGGCGATGTCGGTCATACGGTCATATGGGGTTAGGATAACCATCGAGTAAAACATTTATCAAAATACATTTTATAAATCCATTTAAATCCTTTACTTTATCATGAAAACTCATATATATGCAAATATACATATGCATTCTTTACGTTTTAAACTTTCATAATGCCTTAACATATGCATACATATATAATTTAATATAAATATATATATATATTGATGCAAAGATAACATATACGTAAATTTTCATTACATCAAACTTTTCATTTAAGGCAATATAACATTTACATTAAAGCTTTTCATTTTAACATCAAATCGTTCACTTTTAAACTCAATTTGCAAAAACATCATTTTACACTCCACGGTTCAACAATCCGCTTGCTTCCGTTGAGTTCAGTTCCGATCGATTGTCCTTTCACCTTTTCCAAGAAAATCACAATTACACATTAACCATAATTTCCATTTAATCCACCATAAACACTCATTCTATATTCTTATTCCTCTAGGAATCTATTTTACTTAGGAATTGGAATCCCGATCCAATCGGATCATCCAAACTAAAGTTATGGCATTTTCATGCCAGCTAGTCATTCTTAGATTTTCTAGTGACAGTTTGTACTCATTTTTTTCCGAGGTCTTGGCTTACATATTTTGACACTATGTCCTTATACTCATTTAAAGCTAAGGTGCTAAAGAGGGTTCTATTCAGTGGAATCACCCAATTCGAACCTTAGAAGCTCACTACGTCAAATAAGCAGGGGCTAATCTATGTTCAAAAACTGAACCAAATTTGGCTTGCACATGGTCCTACTTGAGTAAATTTTAGGCCACTTAGGATCAATTTTGGCGATACCTTCTTCTTAAGTTTTGTTCTCCTTCAAGTCTATTTTAAGTAGCCACTTAAATCCCAAATCGGATCACAATTGAGCAAGTTATGGCCAAAATACCAAAACTGGTCAAAGCAATAAGGACATTTCCTGTACCGAGACTACTGCCCAAAAATTGACCAAAATGTGTTTCTCTTCCATTTTCTTTCCTCTAAACACTTAAATCCTGATGCATGCTACCCATTTCAACATAACACACACAATTCACTATCAAGCCTAACCCTTACTCACTTGATTTTGTGGAAAACCCTAACCTAAACCATGGCTTTCTCAATTGATATTAAATTCAGCACCATTAAACCTTAAATACCATCAATTTTAACATCCATACCAGAATTTAAGACATTAAACATAGGAAAACATCAAGCCCTAACTTTCCCACCATGGCTTACTTGTTTCTTGAGTTTCTTTGGCTCCTCTCATGAATTACCACTTGAAGATCACTTGAGAAAGCTTGAAAAACAAAGAAAACTGCCTCCCCTGACTTAGATTTCTCTTTCTTTCATTTCCTCTTTCTCCCTTTCTCCCTTTCTTTTCTCTCTTTTCTCCTTTCTCTCCTTCTCCTTGTGGTCTCCTCTGTTGGAGACTTAAATCCTAATTTTGCTTTTAAATTCCAACTTTCAAAATTACCCTTAAAGTCGAAGAATTCAATTGGTTGTGTAAAGTGAATTACCCTTTAATCAAGCCCTCTCATAGGTCCATTTTTATGAGGCAAGTCATTTACCATTATTTAAATCATAACAGCCATTAGAAAGATTTTGATTGGCTAGTACAATTAAATATCTCATTATAAATGATTTATCTAGTTTAGCCTTTTCTTGTTTTTATATCGATTATATGTCAAAAAATATTCTAACAATTAGTCTATATTTAAATTTGAACATAAAATATTCTAACTAAATCCTTCACAGTGAATTTCGAGACTCTGAAATCAGAAATCAGTTTAAAATCAGTAAAATCGGTAATCAGACAAATAGCGTGTGCAGTGCGTTGGATCACTGGAAACTATCAAGCGAACTCAGTTTCACTTTATTTCGGTTTAGATTTAGACTCTATGATTATTCAGGACATTTCGTATTTTGGCCAATTTCCGAAAAAATATCGTTGAGGCTCCAAATTTGGTCAGGAAATGCGCTATTAAGCCGTCTCAATTCTCTTCTAAATATGAGTTCAAAGTCGCAAGATTTGAAATTTCTTAAAAATTCCTTTGCAAACCCCTCCATCGGGATAAAATAAGAAAAATCACTATTCCTTAGAAGACTTTTGGAGATTACAATTTTAGAAAATTTTTCACTTTATGGCGTCCCAGGGCGTTTTAAATTCTGATACCCTCATTTACATCATTGGACCTCAATAGGTTCAAAAACTACGTATACCGTTCAATCGGTTTGGGGTTTTACAATGCTTGCTCCTTATAAAAATTTACGTCCCTCGAAATTAAAACATTAAATAAGATGGGAATATACCTCTTCATCACTCCTCATGCTCCCGTGCTTCCTCTAACTTGTATGACTCCTCATGTGCCTACCCGGCGAATAGTCTTGTGGTGCGGAACTTACCTTGCTCTCGACAGTCAGGATCTGCATTGATTTCTCTTCGTATACCATCAAATTCTCCTGTATTTCCCTTTGGTTGCTTTACAATCGATACATGTGAAGGGTCTGGTATATACTTGCGGATCATAGAAACATGGAAAACATCGTGAATCGTCGGTCGGTCATGATTCAATGATATACCACCTCCCCAATCCTCCTAAACAATCTTGTATGGTCCGATATCACCAGTGGACTCGGCTTTCCACGTTCCCGAATCTTGAGTACGCCACTTTACATTGGATCCTCGAAAATACCATATCCACCTCGAACACTAGGTCCTGCACGGCGGTGTCGCACTAACTTTTAATCAGGTCTTGTGAAATTTTCCAGTCCTCCCTTAACCTTGACCTTATCACAAGTCACTTGGACAATTTCCGGACCTACATAATTTCCTTTCACCTACCTCATCGACATCTTTGGGTTCGACATTTCGAGTCCATAAAGAGCCTCATAAGGGTATACCAATGCGCGGGATAAACTGTTATTATATCACGAACTCCATTAGTAGTGTTCCTTTAGGGTATGATACATCTTTGTACTTCCCCGGGATCATGCTTATAAGCGAAGGAATGGGCTTCCTCCGTAATCCTCTCTCCTCATCACCACATCAGGGTACACATAACCTCGCCCCATGACCACGGTGCCATCCTCTCTCGATGATAAATCTCCTCGTTGCCCGGACTGCTGCTTCACCTCTCGGCCGCTGTCTGTGGATCCTGGATCTAAGGTTCTCTAATCCACGTCTATCAATACCGGAGACGTACATGAGAAATGTGGCTGCAGTGCTCCCGAATGCAGTCGGTTCAGTCTCACCCAGGGACCTCGATTACATGGTCGAGGGAAGATGCACGGCCTGAGTGCGATAGGGAACTCATGGGTCTCCTACTAAGAGCATGCGCTGCCACGTTCGCCTTTCGGATAATATTGATAGTACATTCGCAATCCTTGATGGAGTTCGATCCATCTCCCCTCTTTCTGCGTGTTAGGTTCATGCACGTAGATGATCACACCAGGCTCTTATATTGGTAAAATCCTCTGGTGCTCCATAAGTCTTTGCCTCCATATCCCTGAGGCAAATGCTACGTACGCTGGCTGAGGTGGAGTGTGTGGGAAAATTGTTCATGCTTCTTGATTGCTGAAATATCACGATCACCTTGTCATTCTGCGTAATACATAACTTATACCATGCTGAGGGCATCCTGTATTCTTGCAAAGCCATCCTGCCACGATGGAAATGTGAGTGCAGAGCTGGAATCAATCACTTTTCAATTCATCAAAACTTCTGTGACCAAACCTCGACCATAAAAGCAGTTCATCTTTCTTTGTGATAATTCGAAAGTGCTGTATCTTGAAAATCCCTCGGCAGACTTATAGTAATAGCACACCCAGGCCAAAGCTTTCCTTATCTACGTAACACTCGTAGGAGGTTTCCAATTCAATATAACTTTGACCTTTCGCGGACCTGCGGCACCACCTCTACTTGAAACTATGTGTCTGGCGACCTTTGTTGAGCCCAGCCCGGCCCTTGCGAGTTTGGCATATAGCCGTGTTGAAATGTTTGCGAACTATCCTCAGAATGCTCTGCATGTTCTTCTCCTTTGCCAGATAGTCGATATATCTTCGTAAATCTGATAACAAAGCCCGATCTAAGTAAGACTCAAAATCCTACATTCATGAGATCCACATAAGCGAATTTGGAGACGTTAAGTAAAGTCAAATAGCATATTTAGAAGCTGAAATGCCCGTCTTAGTGTTGGAATGCATCTTAGGAACATCTCATCATAAAGTCTCAGCTTATCAGTCGGCTTCAATTAAATCTGAGCTCATGACAACATCTTTGCAAGCCTTAAATCAAGCCATTAGCATCCTTAAAGTGAAAAACCCGTAATGCCCCCTTACCTTAGCAAAAATTACATTTTATACCTTAATCAATTCTTCTTCTTAAAACATTAATTCTAACCATTCCATTGAGCATTTAATCACTTCCAATTGATTAAAATCAATGAAAACTTCGACTTTTCCATACTTCTCGAATGTGGTCAAATCCACATGTCACACATTCATAATTATTTCACAATTTCTTCCATTTTCTTTCATGAAATTATATTTGATAATTCATCCCATGTCATTGATTTACTTAAACTAAATCAAACCCGATGTATTTCCAATTAAACCCTTTCTTGGCTAACCCTCTCATCTCATTTTCTATTCAACTTTTTAATTCCATTAATTCCATTAATTCCTTCAAGCATTTCAAATTACTCAATTGAAGGTTTAGGTAAATAATCATAAATCCTAATAACTACTAGAACCTCTAAACTACATCGACCCACTCCGTTTACTGTCCTTGACTTTGCGTGGCACAGGTTCAGGCCCATGCTCCTCTCATCCTTAATTCGCGGCCTCTACTACACGGCCGTGCGTGTGTTTGTCGGCGCTATTGTGGTCCCAATCGATGGACCTACTACCTATAAGCAAACCTCTTGAGCCATGATATGGACCTTTTGAGTTTTAATTTATCTTTTATCATTAGTTCAACTTTTCAACGATGATACATGACTAACTTCTCTTGATACATGACTTATGGCATTTGGAATAAGGACCTCATATCCTATGATTGATTAATCTATGTGAAGATCGTCTTCTTGAAAAATTTTTTTTTTTTTTTTTTAAACAATCATCTCTTGACATTGATTCCTCGAAATATCGATCTCAGTGTCCTCTAATTGCTCATCCTATTTGAACCCGTAGAACATTATCATTTCCATGTTGAGTAGTAGCAGTTTTCATTCGGACCCGAATAGACTCCCATTTGGACAAGTCGGTTGTGCAATTAATATTCCTCTGAGTGGTGATGATGGTGGGACTCTTGTCTACACATGCCTACAATTTCTTTTCAACTTTTATGATCTTTTCCTCACACTGTTCTTCTATCCTCGGATGTAATCTTTGAAAATTAAAGTCAAGACTCCTTTTTGTCTAGACCTTCCAACTCGAGATCAGTATTATTTCCTCGTGAAACCTCGGTATTTCAGATTGGTGGTACTAATGCCTCAGGGCTCTCTGGTGGCGAGTCGGCCTCGGCAATATATTTTAATGAATTCAAAATTTTACTATGTCATGTAATGCATATATGATTTTTAAATCCCACATAAATAATTTTGAAATTTTAAATAAAACAGTAAAAAACAAATAATATGAAAATAAAATTTTCAAATCTTTATAACATTTTAAGCGGTGGCTCTGTACACGTTGAAGGATCCAGGCGGATTAACCTCATGGACCAGGGGACCTCCCCGGCACTCAATGTGGATGTAGAAACTTTCCTTAAAAGCAGGTCAAATAAAATCCATGAGCCAGACCCTTTTTCAATCCTGCTATCTTTAGAAAATAATGCGAGCAGTGGTAAATTTTCTTTTCTTTTCTTTTTCAAACGCTTAGATTTTTTAGAAAAATTGGCCAGAGTTCCCTCTGTTTTTCGGACTTTCCCAAATTTACAAAACCTGACGAAAACATTTAAAACACTTCTGTCTTTCCATCCTCAACTTCGACTTTCGTTTAGGACTCCTCGTCCTGACCCGATCAAACCTGATATACATACATATACATTTGTTTGTGAATCAGCCAAAACATTCAAACCCTCTTAAATTCCATGCACATTTATCAAAGCATTTTGGGCTTGAGCGGGACTTAAAAGCGAGCCGCCTACGTGCCTCATCACTTTGAGGATCAAAGCCCACGTAGTTCCTTTTCAACTTTATGCATACTCGTATATACGCAACAAAATATTGACATAAACAATATACGAAATTATATATCTGATAGAAATCCAGTCATCGTCTCATCAATGGCTCCGACTCACTTTGCCTGGGAGGGTCCTCACATCGGGCCTTTTGTCTCGGGTCGAAATGTTTTGAAAACACATGGAAAAGAATGAAATTAAGGAGTCAGGTGAGTGTACATTTTCATTAAAATAACATTTCGGTATATACCAAAATAATACATACTTATCAACTAAAATCCATTTATACCTTAAACATTTAGTACGTAAAACTTTCTTTCAATAAATACTTATACCATTAAAATCAATTTATGCTTTAGAAACATTTATGCCTTAAACTTTCTTTCAATAAATACTTATACATTTAAAATCCATTTTATGCTTTGAAACATTTATACATAAACTTTCTTTCAATAAAATACTTATACATTTAAAATCATTTATTACTTTGAAACATTTATACCTTAAACTTTATTTCTTTCCTTCTAATACATACTTATACAATTAAAATCCATTTTATACCTTAAACTTTATTTCTTTCTTTCTTAGCCAGTGGAACCAGGAAACTGCCTTGCAAACAGTTTAGGTGCAGCGGTGAGGGCAGTCCCACATTCAGTCTGCCACTATCTTTGCTGGAAACTCACGCTTTGCATAGGGTTCAGTCCTCTTATCACGATCTGTAGAGTTATTACTCCTAGACACTAATTCCTCTCAGTTAGTAACCTATAACTTTACCTCTAAATCCTTACAGCTTAGGTACCTCGCCGTGCTCGGTCATGGTCATATAGGGGTTAGGATAATATCGGTAAAACATTTATCAAAAATACATTTTATAAATCGGAATTCCAAATCCGCTTTACTTTATCATGAAAACTTCATATATATATGCAAATATACATTATGCATTCTTTACGTTTTTAAACTTTCATAATATATACTTATGCCATACATATATATTTAATATAAA
Source organism: Tetrastigma voinierianum (assembly GCA_016808115.1). NCBI lineage: Eukaryota > Viridiplantae > Streptophyta > Magnoliopsida > Vitales > Vitaceae > Tetrastigma > Tetrastigma voinierianum. The sequence continues at coordinate 16,144 of JAEQBH010002948.1, read as the reverse complement.
TATATATATATATTGATACAAGATAACATGTACATTAAATTTTCATTTACATCAAACTTTTCATTTAAATGATATAACACATTTACATTAAACTTTTCATTTTAACATCAATCGATTCACTTTTAAACTCAATTTGCAAAACATCATTTTACACTCCACGAGTTCACCTTCAGTCGACTGCTTCCCAGTTGAGTTCCAGTTCGTCAGATTGTCCTTTTCACCTTTTTCAAGAAATCATGATTACACATTAACCATAATTTCCATTTAATCCACCATAAACACTCATTCCTATAATTCTTATTCACTCTAGAATCTATTTTATAAATTGGAATTAATCAAATCGGATCATCAAAACTAAAGTTATGGCATTTTCATACCAACTAGTCATTACCGATTTTTCTGACAGTTTGTATTACTCATTTTCCGAGGTCTTGACTTCATATTTTGACACTATACCTTATACTCATTTTAAAGCTAGGTGCTAAGGGTTCTATTCCAATTGGAATCCTTGATTCGAACCCACTTAGAAACTCACTTTAAATCAAAATACTTAGGACAATCTGTGTTGAAAACTGAACCAGAATTTGGCTTGCACATGGTCCTACTTTGAGTAAATTTTTTAGGCCCTTAGGATCAGAATTGGCGTCCTTCTTCTTAAGTTTTGTTCCTCTTCAAGTCTATTTTACGTAGCCATAAATCCTCAAATCGGATCACAATTGAGCAAGTTATGTGCAGCCACCAAAACTGGTCAAAACAGAAAACAGGACATTTCATAATACCGAGACTGCTGCCCAAAAATTGACCAAAATGAACTCTCTTCCATTTTTCTTTCACTCTAAACACTTAAATCTGATGCATTATACCCATTTCAACTTTCTTACACACAATTCTACTATCAGAGCCTAACCCTTACTCATGATTTTGTCAAAACCCTAACCTAAACCATGGCTTTCTCAATTGATATTAAATTCAGCGCATTGAAGCCTTAAATACCATCAGTTAACATCCATACCAGAATTTAAGACATTAAACATGGAAAACATCAAACCTAACTTTCCCACCAAAGCTTACTTGTTTCTTGAGTTTCTTTGGCTCCTCTCATGATTACCATGAGATGCTTGGCGAAAAAACAAAAGAAAACTCACCTCCCCAACAGATTTCTCCTTTCTCTTCCTCTTTCTCCTTACCCCTTTTCTTTTCTCTCTTTCTCCTTTCTCTCTCCTTCTCATGTGATCCTCTGGAACTTAAATCCTAATTTTGCTTTTAAATTTCAACTTTTAAAGTACCGTAGTCAAAAATTCAATTGGTTATTGTAAAGTGAATTGCCCTTTAATCCAAGCCTCTCCTTGGATTGTTTTATGAGACCAAGTCATTTTACCCATTATTTAAATCATAACTTAGCCATTAAGAAAGATTTTGATTGAACAAATACAATTAAATGCTCCATTATGGCAGATTTTATCTCCGTTTCGCCTTTTACTCGACATATCGATTATATGTCCAAAAATCTTCTATGGTCGTCTATATTTAAATTTGAACATAAAATATTCTAACTCGCGTCTTACAGTGAATTTCCGGGCTCTGAAATGCCCAGAGAACATCAGTTAAAATCATTAAAATCGGTAATCCGGACAATAGCGTATTATTACCCGAATTACGTTCGGATCACCTGGAAACTATCCAAACGGACTCCGTTTCACTTTATTTCAGTTTCGTTAGACTCTATGATTATTTCCGGACATTTTCGTATTTCGGCGATTCAGAAATATCGGTAGCGAGCCTAAAATTTAGGTCAGGAAATCCGCACTATTAAGCCATCTCCAATTCTCTTCTAAATATCAGTTCAAAATTACTGGTATTCTCAAAATTCCTTTATAAGCCCCTCATAGGATAAAATGAAAAATCACTATTCCTTAGGGCACCAGGTGCAATTTCGAAAATTTTTTCACTTTATGCCCCAGTGGCGTCCGGAGCGTTTTAAAATTCCTAATCTACCCTGTTTCTATCATTGGACCTCTAACCGGTTCAAAGCTACTCTTCCTTAAAATTCAATCCGGTTTAGGTTTCACGGCCCAGATGGTGGATAAAATAAAATTTATTTTCAAATATCACCATTACAATAATCAAATTTTGTAACATTGTATGATATAATTATTTATTCTAATTTTTATTATTTTTATGACTATATAGGTGTTTACAAAATTATACATACAATTTAAAATATTGAAATATCACAGTGCAAAAATTTTAAAAAAAAACAATTACAAAGTAATACTTACATATATACAATAATAAAATTCCAAAATAGTTTACAATATTTTCAAACATTAGAATATTTACAGAAATAGTTTCTAATACAAATTAAAAATATAAAGTAAATTTTTTTAAAAAAATAGATGTCGGTCACAAAATGGTGACAAGTCGGTTAGAAAATTGTGTGAATTGTGTTTCAAGTACTATTTTAATATTGGAATAAAAATTCACGTCACAAAGTTGTAACCAGTTATAATTCCGTCTTCACAAATTTGTAACCATTTAATATTGACGATTAATAAAAATTCATTTTATATTTGAAATTAATTGTATTATAAAAATTTAAAAATATTAAAAAAGTATATTATTAAAGAAGTCCAAGATTGATTCAACAACTTATAGGAATAGTTAGGTACTTTATTAAACATAGTAATTTCTTTAGATATATAGTTTGCTCTCAAATTGCTTAATTAGCTGCTGCAGATGGTGATCAAAATAAATTTATTTTCAAATATCACAATTTAATATTCTCAGATTTTATCGTGGCATCATATAAATTATTTATTCTAATTTTATTATTTTTTATGACTATATAGTCGGCTAAAAATTATACATACAAGTAAAATATTGAAATATCACAAATTTTCCAAAAAAATTAAAAAAAACAATTACACAAAATAGCACTACATATATTAATAATAAAGTTCCAAATAGTTATAATACCAAACATTAGAATATATTTCCAGAAATAGTTTCTAATACAAATTGAAAATAAAAATGAATTTTAAAAAAATAGATATCGGTCACAAAATGGTCACAAAGTCGGTTAGAAAGATTATGTGATTTGTGTTTCCATCACTATTTTAATAATGAGACCAAAAATTCAATCCTGCAGTTATGGCGAATAAATTAATCATAGTTATGTTCAGAGTTATATATATTCATCACAAATTTGTGGCCAGATTTGTATTGACGATTAATAAAAGTGTTTTATAACGATCATTAATATTATAAAATTTAAAAATATTAAAAAAAGTATATTATTAAGAATTAAAGTTGATTCAATAACCATGGAATAGTTCAGTGCTAGTAAACTTTTTTAATGAGCTATTTGGAATATATGATTTAACATTGCTTCAATTCACGCTATTCCCGATGGTTGATAAAATAAAAATTTATTTTGAATATCATGAAATTTTAATAATGTCAAATTTTAACATCGTAGCATGATATAAATTATTTATTCTAATTTTATTATTTTTTATGACTATATAGTCGTACAAATTATACATACAATTTAAAATATTGAAATATCACAAATTTTCAAAAAAAATTTAAAAAAAAACAATTACACAAAATAGCACTACATATATTATCAGTAAATTCAAATAGTTTATAATATTTTTAAACATTAGAATATTTTGAAATAGTTTCTAATACAAATTAAAAAATATAAAAATGAATTTTTTTAAAAAAAATAGATATCGGTCACAAAATGGTGACAAGTGGGTTAGAAAATTGTGACGGAATTGTGTTTCCGTCACTATTTTGTGAATAAAATTCCGTCATAAGTTGTGTGGTTATAATTCTAGTCACAAATTTGTGGCGTTTGTATTGACAGTTATTAAAATTCATTTTTATATTTGAAATTAATTAATGATAAAAAAATTTAAAAATATTAAAAAGTATATTACTAAGAATTAAGATTGATTCGACAAACATAGGAATAGTTCGTACTTTAGTAAACATAATCGAGCCTATTTCGAATATATAGTTTAACAAATTGTTTCATTAATGCCCAGATGGTGGGTAAATAAAAATTTATTTTCAAATATACAATTTTAATAATAATAAATTTTGTAACATCATGCATCATATAAATTATTTATTCTAATTTTTATTATTTTTATGACTATATAAGTCGTACAAAATTACATACAATTTAAATATTGAAATATCCACAAATTTTCAAAAAAATTAAAAAAAACAATTACACACAAAATAGCTCTACATATATTAATAATAAAATTCCAAATAGTTTATAATATTTTCAAACATTAGAATATTTGAAATAGTTTTTGTACAAATTAAAAATCTCATATTACTAAAAAATAAATCGATCATAGAAGTCACAAATTAGGTTTAGAAATAAATAAGATTATCTTCAAATCCTTCAATGTATTTGAGTAATTCACGTCATAAGGTGTGTGATAAAAATAATCATAAGTGTGGCGATTATATTTAGTCACAAAGTATCATTTCATTGATGATGTAATCTTCAAAGAATTCATTTTATATTTGAAATTAATTGTGGTGTAAAAATTTACACAGAAATAGTAAGGAAATATTATTAAATCTGAGGTGATTCAACAACTTATAGGAATAGTTCGTGCACAGTAAACATGTCGAGCATTTCGAATATATGGTTAACAAATTGCTTGATTAACTATGCCCCAAATGGTGATAAAATAAAAATTCTTTTCAAATATCTGAAATTTTAATAATGTCCAAATTTTGTAACAACCATTGGCATCATATAAATTAATTCTAGTTTTTATTATTTTTTATGACTATATAGCTCAGATACAAAAATTATACATACAATTTAAAATATTGAAAATCACAAATTTTCAAAAAGTAAAACAAATTTAAAAAAACAATTACACAAGATAGCACTACATATATTAATAATAAAATTCCAAATAGTTTATGATATTTTCAAATATTAGAATGAGTTTAAAATAGTTTTAATACAAATTAAAATATAAAAATGAATTTTTTTGAAAATAGATATCGGGTCACAAAATGGTCACAAATCGCTTAATTGTGACGGAATTGTGATTCCGTCACTATTTTGTGATGGAATAAAATTCCGCCACAAAGTTGTGACGGGATTGAGGTAATCCGCCACAAATTTGTAACCGATTTGGGTGATTTGATTCATGACAGACAGCTATTAAAAAATTCATTTTATATTTGAAATTAATTGTATTATAAAATTTAAAATATTAAAAGTATATTATTAAGGAGTCCAAGATTGATTCAACAACTTATAGGAATAGTTCAGACTTTTAGCTGTAACACCCCGTCCCGAGAGAGTGTACAGTACATGATACCTAGGGTGTATGGAGTACCAAGTGTCACATCAGAAGATTTTCGGCATTTAAATTAGGAATTATAAAATTTGAACCCTGACCCGGTGACTTAAAACAAGGGTACAATTGTCATTTAGTAAAATGATATGTAAGGCATAATTAAGTTAGAGATGTAATATAGAATTTCAAAAGTTGGATTTGCAATTAAGGAAAGCCGAGGGGGCAAAGATAATTAATGAAAGTTTAAATAGTAAAATAATAATAATGAATTGCCGTAATTTTTCAGAGAAGTCCTAAAATTCTCTAGATCTCTGATGACCTAAACTGATCGCATTAAGTTCGCTCGCTAAATCTAGTGACCTAGAAAGTTTCGCGAATTCCTCGGCATTTAATGATTATTTTACGAATTTTTGCAGCGACGGATAAAGAGGAAACCCGAAAACGGATTTTTTGAAAATTCCTGAAATGGCAAGTATATAAGAAATATTCATTTAGGATAAAATAAAATTGGTGAAACCTGACAAAATAAATCGCTTCTGCATGAAACCACTGAGAAAGGAATAAAAAGGACATGTGGGTCCCACATATAAAAAAAACAAAAGCAAAAGCTTTTGCTCCATTCAGACGAACAGAGAGACGGACAGAGCAGGTGAGATTTTAAGTTTTTCTTTTCAAATCTTCTTTCTCAGATTTACGAAAATCTGACCGTCGGATTTCATCGGGATAAACACGAAAAGTGCTCTACGCGACGAGGGCTACGCGTGAGTACCAAAAACACAGGATTTCACCGAGAATTAGTGCCATTACGAAAAACCCCAAATTTTAGTTTTTCCTCGATCTACGCTATTCTAGCTACGAATTTTTCTAATAAAGTTTAAAGCTTACTCTACGACGAGCTACGCTGTGATACCAAAATCTTGGCTTTTGTCAAGGTTGAAGAGGGTGGGAAATTTTCCTATTTGTATTATTTCGAGCCTAAAGGCTATATAACGGCTTCGAATACTCTAGAGCCATAAATTCAGTCCCAAAATTTTTGGGGATTGAAGTTTAAAGGAATTTGTGAAATTTTAGGAAATTTTGGGACTATTTTCTGACAGTCCTACGAATTTCTGGACTGCTTTTCTAACCTGCTTTTGGTTAAAATTTCAGATTTTATTCAAACAGTCTGTGACAAATTTTCGGGAATGTTTTTTGCAGCTTTAGACTATATGTTCCTTTAGTCTGGGGACCAGCCATATGCCCGCGGAATGGCATTCAAATCCACATATTTTCCGAAAATTTTAATTGTAGCACCAAGTGCAACCGCTGGCCATACTGACGCGCGATCTAATACACGAGCAGTGAAAGGTGCCAGCGCGGAAAGTCAGGAACCGTGGCTCAAGTTTAAAGCAAAGAGGTGAGTGTTCTAAACTCATTTTCCAAATACTAACAGATATTATTATTATTATAAATTGTTTTGCATCGTATTCATGGTTTTGAGCTCAAACCATTTTCTGCCAGTTTTTCAGTTGAATAATTAAATCACAAATGGTTTTGAGTTAAACCATAATTGAAAGTTAAAGACGGCTTTAAATTGTAAAACCATTTTCACAAGCAAGGCAAGAAATTTTATTCAATAATTAAACCATTTTTCAAGAAGCTAGCAAAATGGTTTTAAATCAAAACCATTTTTCAAAGAGCAAGCAAGCAAGCAAGGGCAAAGAAAGTTTGAGAAACAAGGCCTTCCTAGTTTTAAGCAAGCAAACCTGTCAGTAGGTATCCCAGTGATGGCACGGTGGTGTGTTAGGATTTCATACATGCAGCTGATAGTTTCTGCCTGGCTGCAAACGAGGACATACATCGCATTTAAAGGAGACCGTGGCACATACAGTAGTATATAAGGTTACAGCTCAACTAAATTATGGTGATGGCGACCCAGTCAATTCCCACCACATTCACCGGAAAAGGTGATGCGGACAGGTCTCCACTCCAAGACGGCCGCTCAAAGCTCCGTGTTCACTAGGGTACAAAGAAAATAGGCCTCCAAAGGGTTGATGTTTTATAAGCATAATATACAGCTTGCAAATCACCCATTGGTTCCTGGTCGCCTGTGCTTCCTGAGAGTTTTAAAGCAAACTGCTGAGCCAAGCTCCGTTTAGGATTTCAAACGACGCATGGAGCCAAGCCTGTGGGATTTTAAAGCAAACGGTTGAGCCCAGTGAAGGATCCCGACCCGGATTAACCTCATGAACCCGAGGGGGATCTTCCTCCCGGCGACTAAACGGATATAGAAACTTTCCTTAAAAACCATAATAAAACCATACCAAAACTGCGGAAATAACCTCTTTTTACAATTCTTCACATATCTTTTTAAAAATAATATGGCTTAAGCGCTAAAAAAAATTTCTTTTTCTTTTCTTTCCAACACTTAGATTTTTTCTCAGTGAAAATCTACTGTAGCTTCTCTGCTTTTCTGGACTTCCCAAATTTACAAAACCTGATGAAAACATTTAAAAAACACTTAAACTTCAATTCATCAACTTCCATATTAGGACTCCTCGTCCACAACCCAATCAAACACAATATACATATATATACATTTATTTACTTCAAATCATCAAAACATTTTAAACCTTCTTCAATCTACGATAATTTTATCAAACATGACAAAATATTCATATACAATATAAATTATTTTCTAACGCAGCCACGCTGCTGCCTCCTCGATACCGACCATCGCACGTGAGCATTTCACCGATGCACCTGCCTCAGTCCCAAAGACGGTTGAAACATATGGAAAAAGAGCGAAGCAAACGAGCTCGCAAGTGTACATTTTCATTTATATAACATTTTCGCACATATCAAAATAATACATACTTATACAATTAAAATCCATTTATACATTAAACATTTACGCCTTTAAACTTTCTTCCATAAATACTTATACCATTAAAATCGGGCTTTTATGCTTTAAACATTTATACCTTAAACTTTCTTCAATAAATACTTGATGCATTTAAAACCATTTACGCTTTGGGCACTTATGCCTTAAACATTCAGACATCAGAACTTTCTTCTTTATTTCTTTTCTTCATTCTTTCTCGATGGAACCCGTGGAATAAACACACCGAACCGCTTCCGGCACTGACCCGTGAGGGATGGGCCACATTCCGGGCCATAACCACTACGCCGGCGGGAGAACCCTCACTCGTAACACTCCCCGTCCCGAGAAACAGACAAGACATGAGACTGCAGGCCAGAGGCAGTTATCTGCTGTCACATCGTAGTATTTTTGCATTTAAATTAGAAATTATATATTTTGGAACCCTAATGTACTTAAAACACAAGTACAATCGTCATTTAGAAAAAAATGATATGTAAGGCATAATTAAGCTAGAGACAACATAAGAGAATTCAAAAGTTGATTTGGTAAATATTTAAATGCTCGGCGACAAATTTGCAATTACAAAGTCGAGGGCGAAAGTATAATTATAAGTTTAAATAAGAATTAATAATAATAATCACATAATAATCTCGTATAAGCCTTCGTAAATTCTCTCTAGATTCGGGATTTATCAAACGGACCGCGCTAAGTTCGGCTCGAATCTAATAACCTAGAAAAGTTTCATTAATTCCAAGACGCCGAATATTTTACTAATTTCTGCGCGACGGGCTAGAGCTGAACTCGAAACCCGATTTTAGAAAATCTCGAAAACGACAAATACTTAAAGACACCAATTACGATACGAATCGAACCCAGATAAAATACCTTTGCTTCTACGAACGCACTAAGTTGTTTAATAGCTTTTACATGGGTCCCAAGAATTAAAAAAAACAAAACATCGTTATGCGTTAGCTTACAGCGAGAGAGCGTGAGATGCAGAGAGCAGTAAATACATTTTTCAGCTTTTATTTTTCTTTTTTATCTTATTTTCTCAAATTTATGGAAATCCGACCGTTTGATTAATTCCGGATAAACACGAAAAGCGCTCTACGCGACGTGGCTACGCCGCGAAGCATTCAAAACACAGATTTCACCGGTATCTGCAGAAATATGCAAAAACCCAAATTTTTAGTTTTTCTCTCGCATCTATCGCCATTCTGGGCATTTAATTTTCTGACTAAAGTTTAAGTTACTCACGCGACGAGAGCCACGCGAACACGACACCAAAATCTTGGTTGTCAAACTTAAAGAGCGGGAAATTTTCCTACTTGTATTATTTCCAGCCAAAAGGCTAGTATAATGGCTTGAATATTCTGGGGGAGTGCTTCATGTACCCATCCCAAAATTTTTAGACTAGTTTAGGGGAATTTTTAGGAAATTTTAGGAAATTTGGGACTATTTTCTGACGCTCCGGGCCGAATTTCGAGATCGCTCTGACGCTGTTAAAATTTCAGGATTTTATTCAAAACAAATCGACGTAATTTTCATAAATGTTTTCTGCGTTTTTAGACTATATGGAAAGTCCCTTAGTCTGTAATCTACCATATGCCCGTAATAAGATTTGGGGCCCACATATTTTCTCTCGAAAAATTTTAAATTGTACCACAAAGCGTGCAAATCGCTGCTGCGCTGACGCCATTGCATATAATACATCGAGCTACAGAAAGTAAAAGCAGCGCGAAAAGCTGCGAATCGTGCTCGCTTAGCAAAGAAAGGAAACATTTCTAAACTCATTTTCCAAATACTAGTGTATTATTATTATTATTATAAACTCCGGTTAAGACGTATTTGGCCAAGCTAGCTCAAACCATTTTCAAGAAGGGGCAATAAATTAGAAATCAAGCAAAATGGTTTTAAGTTAAACCATAATTGAAAGCAAGCATCGTTTTAAATTGTAAACCATTTTCAAGCAAGCAAAGGCGCAAATGGTTTTGAATAATTAAACCATTTTTCGTTAGCAAGCAAATGGTTTTAAATCAGAAAAACCATTTTTCAAGCAGCCAGCAAAGCAAAGAATGGTTGTGAAAAACAAGCCTTCCCTGGGCTCTAAGCAAGAAAACCCGCTGGGAAAGATATTCAGACGCCAAGATTCGGCTGGCCAAGCAGATCTCATACACGCATTTGGGCTTTTGCCCTGGCTTCAAGCAAACTTGCGACATACATCATGCATTTAAAATGAGACTGCAGACGCATGCGAGTATATATTACATAGCTCTAACTACATATGATGGCGACCCGTGTCAATTCCACCATATTCACCGGAAAAACAAAGGCGATGACCCGTGTCCTTTCCAATCGGCACCTGCCGCCTGGAAGCCCGCGGTTCACTAGGGCATAGTAAGCAAAAAAAAGGCCTCCAAAGTGGAGCGATGTTTTATAAGCATAATAAGGCGCTTTGAAAATCAACCATCGTTCCCCCTTGGCCGCCCAAAGCTCCGTGAGAGTTTTAAAGCAAACGTCGAGCCAAGCTCCCGCTATAGATTTCAAACGATCGGTCGAGCCAAGCTCCCGTGGATTTAAAGCGCGAACCCGCTGAGCCCGCAGCCTCCCGCTTTATTTTCAAAGATGCGGCCGAGCCAAGCTCCCGTTTTTATGAAAAAGTTTTGAAAAACTTTTAAAGTTAAAAAAAGCGTTTGCGAAGCATGTTAAACTTTTCAAACAAGATAAAGAAAAGAATCAAAGCGAATTTGAGGTTTTATAAACTTCTAAACAAGAAAACAATAAGAGTTTTATAAGCTTTTAAAGAAGCCAAAGCCAGTTAGCAAGTAAAGAAAAGTTTTATAAACTTTTAAAAGCAAGCAAGCTAAGAAAAGTTTTAGAAACTTGAAAAGCAAAAAAAGAAAAGCTTCCTCAAAATATTTGTAAAAGAGAAGCTTTTACATTCAGACAATTCCTAAAAGCAAAACCTTTTATAAAAGATACACTCACTGTACTGCTTAAATTTCATTATTTTCAGATTTAAAAACTATTTTCCGTGCAATAAGTACGCAAGACGCCGGAGCACAGCATTGGCTCCTATTATCAGATGCGCGTCGTTAAAGAGAATATTTTGTAAGAACATACTTTGAATTTGTATATGGAACATATGTATGTACATAGTTTATATGATGGGAATGTGTTGGTATGTCGTTACATTTTGATATAGTGTAAATCAGATGTACACTGTGGATTTGGGACATGTCCTATATGCAAACAAGTTATGTCGAAAATTTTATAAAATCATAAGTTTAGGAAAAGAAAATTTTATGAGGTTTTAGCAAAGAATACGGCTGGCTCACAGAGCTTTCTAATAAGTTGGGGAGGTAACTACCGATTCATGAGGTACGGCTTCGGCACGCCCGCCACCGAAGCGGCGGGTGTGTCAAGTGGTATCGTGGAGATAAGTATTGGCAACCATGCATGCTTGTCTGTAAAGTACATACATATCAAGTGGGTCCAATAGTCGTAGTTTTGGTAACATAAAGACTATGTCGTGTGAAGAGGACGTAGAGGTCGCCCTGGGGAGAGTCATTCCACGGCTTCTCGAGCGTCCCGAAATACCTGTGGAGAGATGAGCACGTAGCAGTTCCACTCACCGCCTCTCTATGAATCGCCTCAACAAAGAGGCCAGCCGGACCATCTAAAGCCACTGGGCAGGGAGCTCAAGTGCCAGGATTATTTACTTCGGCAGAAAGGTGTGGCACATATTGCTCGATAGTGGCAATAGCGCACCTGATTTCAAGTAAATACAGTACCTCCACCACAACCCAGAGAGGTTCGAAGAACCCCGGGAGGTCAATAGAGAGAGTACAAAATCGGGCGCTGCCATATGACTGCAATGGCGATCCGTATACCAGGTATGGCTAGACCGAGTAAATAAGGTTTACTGAGTTACGGGCTGCACCTGATGAGTAAAGAGTCTTGTTTTCCAAGCTCGATGGAAGATGTGGCTAAGGATTGCGCGTCAGAGAGAGGAGGCATCATGATGGCATATCATGGACCAATTTCAAGAAGAATTCACTCCGACGCATTCTTTCCTCGTGAGTCATAAGGACTAAAATCGGTGAGCTTCAAATTAGAACAAAAGAACATGTCAGTGTCAGAATATGAGAAGAAGTTCTCGGAATTAGTTAGATTGGTTCCCTATATTCAAGCTGATGAAGCCATGAAGTGCAAAAGGTTTTTGGCCGGATTACAGCACTAAATCCGAGTGCATTTGTCATTGGTTCCTCAAAATAGATTGGGACTTTAGTTTCGAGGCCGCCTCCCGAGAGCTGAAAGCAGCAATTACAGCCATGTACGAGTAGGCGTGAGTAAGAGTAAGAGGAGTGCACCAGGCACGTCCCAACAAAGCTCAGGACAGTACAATAGAAAGAAAAGCAAGAGCAGAGGTTATATGAGGCCGAGGTGCGTGTCGAGGAGCTGGCCCTAGTCGTGGATCGTTGAGGCCCCGCCAGCTAGCAAGGCACCCGCAGTATTACTCTCCCAGATGTTATATATGTCAGAAACGACACTATGGATAATGTAAGAGATTCAAGCATGTGGTGTTTCCACTGGCCGAAGGCCATTTCATTAGTGGAGTGCCCTCAACCGATTGGTGCTTAAAACATCAAGAGCCGCCCAATACCCCCGCATCGTAGATTAGCACACAAAAGTCGCCGGGAGAGGTGTCCCAAGCGTAGGGCCAACACAAACCGCAGGTAGAGGTGGTCGGTAAAGGTAGAGGCGCGCTGCCCTGTGGATGCGCATGCAGCCCCGCATCAAAGCGTAGTATAGTTGTAACTCAAAGAAGATGCGTATGTACTCGATGTGGTCACTCGGTATTATTTCTATCCCGATCATGATGCATATACATTAGTGGACCCGTGAGCTACGAGACTACTGCATCCAAGCATTTCTTAGATCGCCTCCAGATGTAGACCTCATTGAGGGTCGTATGAGAGTTTCCCTTCCAGCCGGAGATCCGTTATTCTCGCAGCGCAGTAGTCGGATAAGAGTTCGATCGGGGACAGGAGTTCCTAAACTGACCAGGGTCTTAGGTAATGAGGATTTTGATGGTTCTCAAGATGGATTGGCTATCTCGCCATGAGCCACATTGGGGATTGAGTTATAAAAGGAAGTGCTGCATGTGCCGTGAAATTCTGGAGAAGTTCGAGGCAAACAGCTATCTTCCAATATGATCTCCTCTATGGTAGCGAAAAGAATGTCAAGCAGAAGGGTTTTTCAGGTTATCTAGCTTATGTGGTGGAGACAAGGAAATGAGGGATTCTAGTGGATGAGATTCCAATCAGCTGAGAGTTCCCTGGATGTATTCTCAAATGATATCAAGTAGATTTCCTCCTTAAAGAGAGGTGGAGTTCAAATTCAATATTTGATCCCGTGGACTCAGCCACTTCCATTCTCCTTATAGATGGCTCCCGCAGAGTTAAGGGAGCGGCGCCCGCCAGAAGAATTGTTGCTATGATTCATTAGGATCGAGCATATCCCCATGGGAGCCCAGTTCTCTTGGTGAAAAGAAAGACGGGAGTTTGCGGTCAGGTATAGATTAAAAGTAATTAAACGTATTACCATCCGCACCGCATCCACTCCCTGAAGGATTGATGTTATTGATCAACTCCAAGGATCTCGAGCATACCCAAGATAGACTTGAGGTCGGGGTATCATCAATGAGTGTGAGGAGTGATGTACCTAAGATTGCATTCAGGACACGCTACGAGCATTAGGAGTTTTTGGTAATGCCATTTGGTTTGACTAATGCTTCAGCAGCGTTTATGGATTTGATGAACCGAGTATTCCAACCGTATTGGATAGGCTTGTCATAGTTTTATTGATGATATCTAATGTATTCGTGTGGTTCGTAGAGGAACATTCGAACACCCGAAGATTGTATTACGCACCCTAAGGAGAGACGCTTATATGCCAAGTTGACAAGTGTCGCCTGGCTCGACGGGCCATGCCCTAGGCCATGTGATTCAGCCGAGGGCAGAGCGGATCCCTGCAAAATAGAATCGCGGTAAATTGAACTACCAAAGAATGTGTCGAGGTCAGAGCTTCCTCGCTTAGCCAGGTATTACAGAAGTTTGTTGAGGGGTTCTCCAAGATAATGCCCCACCGACCAAGTCGACAAGGAAAGCGATGTCAAGTATGATCGGTAGATGCCCGCCGGCGTTTCGAGAGTTGAAGAGTATGATTGACTTCACCAGCCGCTTACCCAATGGAAAAGATGGATTGGTGGTTTATAAGTGATGCTTCCGTGCAAGGCCTTGGTCAGGTTTTTTGATGCAAAATGATAGGGTGGATTGCATTGTGCCTCAAGACAACTTTAAAGAAGCATGAGGATAATTACCCTACACACGACTTAGAGCTAGCAGCAATGTGTGGGTCGCGACCAAAAATATGGAGACATTTATTTATATGGTGTTCTCGCGTGATCTTTACGTGATCATAAAAGTCTTCAATATATTTTCACCCGTAAAGAGTTAAACCCTAGCAAAGAAGATGGCTTCGAGTTGATTAAGGACTACGACCGTACTATCGAAAGTACCACCAGAAAAGCTAATGTCGTGAGCAGATGCCTTTCGAGTAGGCGACCGTAGAGTTCTTTGTCTCATATGAGATTAGGTTATCTCCCACCGCTCGTGGACCCGAGAACTTTAGGGGTGATATCGAGGCGAGATCTCAGGAGCCTTGTTGGCCACGCTTTCATGTTGGGATCATTTCTGCGCGGGACCGATTCTAGCAGGCGCCGGGCTGATCCACGTATGATTAAGCTTAAAGAAGAGATAGAAAATGTGAAAGAGCAGAGTTTCGTGACAGAGATAATGGCATGATAAATAAAGGACAGAGAACGGTGTGCCGAGTATGGCGAATCAAGAGAAATTATGGAAGAAGCATTCATTCGCATGCTATGCATCCAGTAGTACCAAGATGTACAGACTTTGAAAGAACATTACCGGGTGGAACGGGATTTAAGAAAGAGATTGCAAGTTTCGCCTGTGTGCCTAACTCCGTCAACTGCGTGAAGGGCGAAGCATCAGAGGCTCCACAGTGGAAGATACGCTACTCCCTATTCCAGTATGGAAATGGGAGAAGATCACTATGGATTTTGTGACAGGTCTTCCATGGACTCAGAGGCAACATGATGCAATATGGGTAATAGTTGATCGTTTAACGAAGTCTACTCATTTTCTACCAGTCAATGTTGAAGATTCATTGGAAAAGCTGGGCCAAGCCAGAGTGTAGATGAAATAAGGAGATCATGGGGTTCCGCTGATAGTGTCGATCGAGACCCTAGGTTCACATCTAGGGTTTCACCACAGTAAACAATGCTAGGGACTCGTTTACATTTCGAAGACAAAGATTCATCCTTCGACGATGGCCGTGAGGACTATTCGGGATGCTGAGGATATGTCGAGCTTCAGGAAATAAAATCAAAGGAAGTCGACACCTTCACTTGGCATTAATGAGCCGTCACAACAATAGCTATCAATCCAAAGAGCAGATATGGCTCCATTTGAGGCGCTAGCAGCAGGGAAATGTGACTCCAAAGTAGGCGATGAGGTTGGGCGAGAGAAGACTAGTAGCCCTCAACTAGTACGTGAATTACTGAAAAGCGGAAAGTTGCTCGCGATAACTTAAAGATAGCAAAGAGATGGACGTAAAAGCTATGCGGACAAACCTGGTCGTGAGAGACTTTGCAGTTTGAAATAGGTGATAAAAGTCTTTTTAAGATTTCACCTTGGAAAGGTGTGTCGAGATTCGGGAAACGCAGGCAAGCTTAGTCCGAGGTATATCGGGACCTTATGAGATCGTGAGCAAAGTGGGGCCAGTAGCTTACAGGTTAAAGTTACCCCCGTGAGTTGTCATGATTCATGATACTTTCCATGTATCAATG